>JARHVA010000650.1:1652500-2252500 GCA_037957365.1 Torreya grandis | reverse complement strand
CCATGGTTTTACATAGCTATTCCTCTAATTCTATGTGGATGGACCCTAACTCTTAAGAAAATATGATACATGATATTCATATTCCTTAACATAAATATCCTAGACCCACTATATGACTGACATGCACTTCTATTTTTGTTGTCTATGATTTATAAAATGCTACTCCTTTAGGTTGATCATGCTCACTAGTAGTGTTTAAAGTTGTTAGTTTCATCCTCTTGCCAAATAACCACTAGTTTATTAAATTCAAATTCATCCAACAGGTCATCCTGCACATTTTGTAAGTCCTATTTGAGGAAATTCCTAAAATACCACTATATACGAATATTTTATATTCATTTTTTCACAAGATGGAAATAGGCTCATATGATTGAAAAACATAAGAATATCTAGCTGCACATTGAGATGAAAACACATATTCTTCCCAATTCTAAGTTCACATAGCCAAAGTACCCTTGAACTAAGTATAAATACAACTCCAAGGTCACAAGCCATTATTGAATCACATAATTACACTAGGATTGAACTAGTGTAAAATATTACATCAGTATTTCACACATACCACCATAGCATATGAGAACTACACGGAGTTTTATCTCTTCGGAGTATTGGTATGTAGGATTTTAATGCTCAACACAATGGGGTGTTGAGGTCAAGTAATAATTCAACTCCTAACCCCTATTTTACCATTTATTAAGTTCATTCCTCCTTGCTATTTATCTAGGGTTCCAAATAAAGATGAAGGCATACATCAACTCTCAAAATAGATTGATATCTCTTGCACACTCACATAAGACCTATAGGGAGAGGTACACCAGTCAAAATTTACACAAAGGGTAAAAACCAATAGGACGTTGATTCCCCATATAAATTCTTGCATAGGCCGACCTTGTACAAGGTAGTTTTATAGCCCTATCCTTGATTCACATTGACCTTACATAGTCTCGCAACATATCACATAGTTTCTATCATAGTCTATTAGATTTGATTTCCAATGAAGTTATTTGTCTTATTTCTTCCCATTGTAGCATATTTATATAAATAGTAAGTTCTAAATCAGTCTTATGTGAATTATTGTATTTTTTATACATTTTGATTTTACTCAATAATTTGTTGTTATTGGATTAACACTTGTTTAATTCACTAATTTTGATAAAACATATTGATTAACCTCTCTATTGATTAAATATTACAAAACCTAACAATCCATGTTGCTAGGGTTTCTTTCCTCATTTTTATTATTTCAAATTGTTATATTAGGGTTTTCATATTTGGTATATTATTTGTTAAAATTTTTTTGCCAAGTTTCCATTTCATATTTTATGCAATCTAAAAAAGTTGTTTATACCTCTTTTATAAAAAGTGCTAGGCTGAGTGGTACTTAAGTTGAGCAAACTCTGATTTATTTTGATAAGGCACATAATATGGATAAGAATAAGGTTATATCAAAACCCTTAGATATTAATTAACAAACTAAATATGTAAAAGTGCATGACAATACAACATGTACATGATAGTAAATACAATTGACACTTTTGTGGAAATGTAATGTCGTATAATTTATATTGACTGGGTTATTAATAGCCTACAATGGAAAATTAATGTCAAGATTATGCAAGTTATGTGAAAAATATCAAAGGCACAATAATTTAAACCATGTTCCTTTGCTTGAATTTTAACCCATTATTTTGATTCAATCATTTGTGCTTTAAATATAATTATAGAATCATCAACTGGGTGTAAATTTATAATTATAGCTACTGAATATTTCACTAAATGTGTGGAAGCTATACCTATTATTAATAAAATTTGCACCCTTGAAGAGGGTGTTCAAGCCTCCTCACTTAAGTGATAGCATGGGGACTCTTCAAAATTTGTGGGTGACCCTATAGTTAAAGAGAACCACTAGATAGAGCTAGCTCTCTTGATGCATCACTTAAAAATGCTACTAAACCTATTGCTTCCAAGGAAAAAGGGATATAGAAAATTGAAAGCAAACTAAACTAGGGAGGTGATGCACCAAATTTGTCTCCTCCACCACCCTATAATTCATTGAGAACATGAACTATGATTGAATCTAGTTGCACAACTCAAATGGGGTCTCAAAACATGAATGTTTCACATAGAGGCTATAACATGATGCATAGACTAAGGGGTTTATCAAGAGGTCTCAAAAGACACTAATGAATTCTTCTATTTATAATCCATGCAAAGCTATTTAAAATCACTCTATATAACTTGCAAAGATGACCAATCTCTTGTAAAGAGGTAAAATGAAAGAACAAATGAGAAGAAGTAGCATATCATCACTAACATTCATCAACTAGAATGAAGTGTACACTAAATACAAGTGCTGGATGTTATAACCCCACCAATTGACACATTTATATAACTATTAGATATAATACAACATATTTTACTAGGTTTTGATTGGTATTTTTGATTGATTACTACATATGTTATTATATTTATGGATATGATGTTTTGGTACTTTTGTAAGTAGCCATGATTCAGATCATTATTGATATAGATGATTATATTGATTCAATTTTAACATGATTTTATTTTGTTCAGTTCATAATTTATTATTATTGATATTATGACTCAGGCAAATACTACTGATGTATTATCTTGCTAGATGTAGGAATCTGGATAATGAGCTAGGCTCGATGGGTGCTTAGGTAAGAGAGTAAACACAATAATGAGGTTAACTTGTAGTTAGATGTGACTCTGACATGTAAAATAATTAAAATAGGGATCCTAGTGCCACTAGTTAGTTGATTCTTTTTCTCATCATTATTAGTTTGACTCTATTAACGCTCTGTTGATCTTGTGTGTCATTTGTCTTTGGTGTGATGTCTTCTTTGTTGTCATTTTTGTCATCTTCATGAATCTCAAAGCTCTCTATGCCTTTAAGGCAGTCTTGAAGGACTTGGACGACAAGCTGGGGTTATGGGTGACTGGCATTGGTTATGACATTTTATCTTAAAAGTCATCCACCACACACACACCCACCCACACACACACACACACACACACACACACACACACACACAAGTGGGGATTGGTTTTGCTTTACAGTTTGTTCACACACACACACACACACACACACACACACACACACACATTTATAAATAAGTGTATATAATTATATATTTTCAAGTGGGGCATAGCTCTGAATACATCTAGAATGCTAAAGTGGTTTGTATGCAAAATACTTAGACTTAAATATTAAAGAGAATAAATAAGATGCAAATAAAAAAAAATGCCTCCTCATGATATTTGAATTTTTAAAAATCTTTTTCTCCAAAAAGGGAGAGACCAGATTTGGCGTTGGGGGAAGAAAGGGTTTTTTTGCCTTGGAGTAGGTGGGATGGCCAGGAAGCATCCTTAGGAAGATGGGTTTTATATTGTTATATTTTATTTATTTATTTACCATTCTTTGGCTAGGTGTTGGAAAATGGAAAAAGGGTTTTTTGGCTGGAAAAAGGAGGATGTAGGGAGAGAAAGGGAAATGGCTAAGAGAAATGGTGGATGCAGGGAGAGAAAGGGAGGTGGCTGGGAGAAATGAAGGAAGCAGGGAGAGATAGTTGGGAGTAGGGGAGATGTAGGGAGTAGAGGGATGATGGTTTGGATAAAGAACATAAAAAAAAGAGTGTGGATCCTAGTTTGGGGGAGAATCCAAGAAGAAAGAGCATAGAAGAGAAGAGAGGAAGCTAATCTAGTTTGAGGTAAAATCTAATCTATTACTATGGATAAAAATACCCTTTTGCTTACCAACTAAGTAAAATTTCAGTTGATTAAAATTAATTTAAATTGGAGTTTTCCTTTGTGGATGGAATCATATAAATTTTAATGCTATAAATCAGATTTGAGATTTGTTGCAAACCAATTATATTCTGAGCAGTGAATGAAAATTTAAAGATTTTATGCATTAAATAAATGGATGTATTTTTAATAGACTTGAGCAGGGTTTTGGGCTTAATATGAATATGAAAAACTCACCCTGGGTAATTTCTTTCCCTGTGTGTTGAAAAAAAAAGTTTTGGCTTCAAACCCTTGTAGGAAAAATTCAATTTTCTTGTTCCTTAAACCCCTCAAAATAATTGAATAAATAAATAAAATTATCAGTTGTGTTTGGTTGGTTATGGCTTTGATTAAATTGCTTGGAAAGAACATTTGGGTGAATTATTTGTTTTGAAACCATTAAATTATTATGAAAAGGGTTGGAGGTTTCTTATGAAGTCATGGGACTTCATGAGGAATCCATAATCCTTAAATCAATTTTATCTCTACCCAAAGGTTACTTGAACCTCCATCTGATTTACCCAAGTTATGCACAAATTTGATTTTGGGGATTTTTGTGAGGTTTATATTGATTGTGTATAGTTGGTTGAAGCTATAGGTTGTATCGGTTGATAAATGAAATCCAAAACTCAATGGTGCCTTTTCTAGAAACTGTTATAAAATTTTTTTGATCAAAATGTTCTAGTGGAATTAACTACATCCTTATGGGCTTACAACAACTAGTATTAAAAATTAGTTTACTTTTATGTATATGTTGGGTACCATTGCATGTTTTGATTAAATAAATAAATTATTAATTTCATTAACTTAGAAACTCATCACTGCTATTGTTACCTGCTTTATGGTTCATTGAGTATCGATGATGGCTACATGAGTCATTTACCTCTTGTTTTAATATTAAATTATTTTAATGTTAATCAACTCAGATTAATGAGTTAGACTCATTTTAAACCATACGTACTTATTGAACATATCCCCTTGGTGGCATTGGACCATTTTTTTGGTTATGAGCATCCCCTTTCAGAACTTAAAGAATTAAATCAGCCTTGATTTATTCTATAAGTTTACCTAAAGGTCAAGAGCCTATCTTGAGCTATTAGAATCCTTGTGAGTTGATTAATGTTGTTTTGTGCCTATTGGGTTGTGACTACTATTATATATTTGCTACTTGGTTGTTGTTATGTGAGTTGAGTCAGTGGCTTAGTACTTTGTTGATCTATTAACCTTCTTGCTTACTCTACTACTAAATCCACCATCCAGCTAATGGATGGCGTGGTTAGGGCCACTATATGGCTGGGATTATTAGACTGAATGCATGGGTTCACCCTCCTACTAATAGATGTTTTTCTCTCTTAGATTCATGTGCTGAAGATACTCAGTAAAATATTCTTGAAACTATATTTCTTCTCACGGATGTACTAGAACAAGTTGATATGATTCTTTTTAGTGAAATAGTACTCTTTAAATGCTATTAAATTATGAAATTTCTTCCTTCTTATATAATACTTTTGGTTGCATTTGAACATGTGATTATACACTCATTTGGTAGATGCATAATGATCTTATGGCTTGGTATTGTTAACTTTTTTGTCTGACAAACATGCATCATGAGATTTATAAAATGTGTTGGCTATAGGAGATGAACACCTACATCCAAGTTACATGTGTCTCTTATTATGTTGTGTGGAAACAAAAGTTATTGTTGTTTTTAAATCATGATTTTTGTACTAAAATCATTTGAAGTATTTTATAATGGCTTGGTATTGTTAGATTTTTTGTCTCACAAACATGCATCATGAGATTTATAAAATGTGTTGGCCATAGGAGATGAACACCTACATCCAAGTTACATGTGTCTCTTATTATGTTGTGTGGAAATAAAAGTTATGTACAACCATGTTAAGAGGATTTTATATGCATATCTTAAATTTTACATCACTTGGTAGCATGTTAAGTGTACTTGTAGTAGTTAGAGAAGTCGTGAATTAGATTGTAATTTGATTATTTTCCTGTATGTATTTATTTATGCATGATGTAACATTTGTAGTTTACAACCACCTACAACCATATTAGATGTTTTATTTCATTCTAATGAGCATAAGAATAGGCATGTACAACCATATAGTGGTTGTCCTAAAACTACATTGTGCCTTCAATCTTTGACATTCGGTGATGTTATGCTGACAATAATTATTTTGTAGTAGGTGTTTACTCTTACATATGAAATTTATGTAATAATTGTCTCAAACTATGGACTGTTGGTCACATTCTTACAAGTTGATTTTAAATAATCTCTTCTCTTTCATTTGTTACATGTTTTGGGCACAACATGTTGTTACAATCATAGACTATTACTTGTTTCAACTGAGCTAAGTATTGAAATTATTTTACTTGTGACTACTATCAGGCTGGTAATAATAATAAAACATATTAGTTCTCAATTGTTTTCTTTTATGCAAAATAAATTAGATCTCCATGAAGGAATAGGTATTATTTGATTTTATGGTATAATAAACTTGGATACCATTATGTTTTAATTATGCAAAAAAGGAAATTTAATGATTGTATAAACATGCTTTTTTTTGGATGATAGTCATAGCATTTCATTATGCCCAAAGACAATCCATGAAGGTTGTGGTGGCATAAATTACATTGTGAATCATTACCAAATCATGGGCAAGTTAAAATTATACTTACACCAATTTTACAAGTAGTGATGTAAAAGCTACATTAATGGCAAGTGTAATTGTTGACAATCCTCTAATTTCCTTAACTAATTTTATTCATTATGAAATGATGGAAGAGGCCACTTATAAGATCTAGTATGGAGATTTTATACATTTCCTGCTCATACTAATACTACTTGGCCAATAAAATTAATTTAATCAAATGTTATTAAGTGGTAAGAGAACCTAATATGAAGACCTAAAAATCGAAGGTTAAGTTCTAAATTAGTGGGTATCATTATGACAAGGAGTTATTCTTATGCATTTATATAATAATGTTCACCACAATAAATTAATATCTAATTAAATGGTTTCTTGTGTTTTGTAAATTATATCATAAGATTATGGCTTATTGATGCAAGTAATTTCTTGAATTATAAGTCACAAGGGTAACCCTCCCTTGATAAGAATGGTCAACTTTGGTTTATTGTATATAACCAAAACAATGATGTTTATCCTTAAATGGGAATATGTTGATGATTTTAATGAGGTTGATTCAAATTTGAGTATGATAAACACAAAAATAAAAGAGCCAAATACACAGACAACATGAATATTTCAACACACTGATAATATATTATTATTCTATTTATCAACAAACAAGACATTACAAATGTATAGAAAAATTCTTTCCTATAATTGGGGAGATCGTATCTCCATATATCTCTCCCACAATATCTCCTCAAACCTTATGTATATGCAATACAATAAGTATTCTATTTTAATAATATTTTTGTAACAATATTAGAATGATCAAATGTAATCTACCCAGATATAACAACTCACACAATATTATTTTTATCTCTGGATAAATATCCATTGGATAAATATCCATAAAAATACTAATGTAAAAACTAATTCCTAACACCCCCCCCCTAGTTTTTACATGGTGCAAATACATTCACACTCTCACCTGCAGTATACTCACCCCTATGGCATGCCCAACTATTTGGCTCATGACCTTGATACAAAGAAAGGCTCACTTTTTCCATGGTTTTAGTCAGGTTTAACATAAACCTTTACATGAATAGGAACCTCATCAACTATCCACCTTCGATGGTTTACTGGATCTACCATAAACCTTTTCAAGATCCATGCACTGACTTATGTTAGTGCATTTTGTCCTTTCACTATGTTTTTAAATTAGAGATTTATGTTTGAAATTGCTCACTAATTACATTACTTGAACAGGCATGTACTATTCTTATTTGCATACATATAATGGAAAATTATAAAAAAACATACCACACAAAAGTGTCACCAAATCATTTGGGCCCTGTCATTGGTGACTAGCGAGAGGCTTTGAAACCTCTAGCCTCCATTTCCTACTTCCTCCAGTATGTGACTTGTGTCAATAGTGAATGAAAAATGTTATTGAGCTAGCACCAATGGGTGCACATTGGAGAATATTTGTGTAATGATCTACATGGACGAGTTGATTTGATAAAGATATGATGACTTGATTTGAATGGGGAGAGTCTAAGACTAATCAATAGTCAATGCAAAATCTATACCAATGCACTTGATGATTAATTATCATAATTTTATTTAAAAAAACTATCCTAATTATCTATGATAAAATACAAAACATTTTTCACTAGAATAATTTTATCCATATGGACAAAGCATCAAGTAATTACCTGTTTTAAATTTATCAGGCTCCCATGGAATAAGTTATCTGTTCTGATACCTGATAATGAGGTTGGTTCAGATTTGAGTATGATAAACATAAAAATAAAAGAACCGAATACACAAACAACAAAAATATTTCAACACACTGATAATATATTATTATTCCATATATCAACATACAAAACATTAAAAATATATAGGAAAGTTATTTCCTATAATTGGGGAGATCATATCTTCATATATCTCTCCCATAATATCTCTTCAAATATTATGTTTATGCAATATAAAAAATATTTGATTTTCATAATATTTTTGTAATAATATTATGACTATCAAATATAATCTATCCAAATATGACAACTCACATAATATTATATTTACCTCTCAATAAATATCCAAATAAATACATATGTAAAAACTAATTCCTAACAGAGTTGGACTTTGAGTAAATTTAATTTCTAAAATCAGAAATCATTATTGAAATTGGATTTGTTTCATATGCTATTGTTGTAAGTAGGCAATCTTTGGAAAAAAATTGATAGTAGGGGTTTTAGGGTGTAAGAACTCCAACCCGAGATTTAGATATACAATCTCAGTGGGTAGCACCTATTTAAATACCCTACTCACCTATAGTGCTATTGGTTTATATATGTTACAACCAAAATCAAATGAGGAGGGTGGGACCTTAAAAAGGGTTAAGTATCCTTGAATGGTCTTATGCATAAGAAAAATGACATAAAAAGAGTTTAGAGTTTATCTGTGTGCACTGCACATTGATACAGCCTAAACTGCATATATTCTCAAAGGAAAATAAACTTCCATATATGATTTTTTGCAGATGTTTACCCTTGACTAAGTAGTCTTAACCTATGTCATATGGTTATGGATGTACACATGTGTATGAAAAAAATTTGATACCGTATTTATTGTCTAGACGTGTAGTGGGCCCTACATGCATCCTTTTTTTGTAATTTGATAAGTAATTCCAAAATTGTTTTGGGGGGTTGTTTCACCTAGTGTTAGATCTATAGTTATACTATTGGGAACTCTGGTACATGGAAAGTTTGATATGATGGCACTAATGAACTTTCCATTTGGTCATAATTATAAAATGAGTTGTAAGGGTACTTAGTCTATTACTCTGATTAAGACAGTGTTATTTTATAAACATTGGGATGTTGGAAGTTTCATGCATTCTTGAAATTAATGGTTGAAAGAAATCTAAATTTTTGTGGTGGCCATTGATATCTCTCCTAGCATTGGTTGGGTTAAACCTTCCCAAATCCTATTGCATTAGGACAAGCCTCACCTATCGACCATTGACTTGTATGGGTGATTCTATGGGAGATAAGTGATAAAAGATTCACTCTTAGAATTTAGGAGAATAATGTCTGGTATCTATTGTTAGTTTGTATGGGTAAGCCATCACTAGATGATTAGAACATTACAACCTATGGAAGACCAAGGGTTCAACTCAAACCTAGAAAGCTAACAGAATGCAAGAAGATAATTTACCTAGGTAAGTTAGTAGAGCTTGAGCTCTCCACTTGTATAGGGAGTATCTTGAGCCATTGAAAATTGAAAAGCTTAATGTTTGTGATAAATGTTGTTGGTCCTATGAATAATATTTATGTAATTTCTTATTTAGTGGACTGAATATCTTGTTTAAATTATTTAAAAGAGCTCAAATGCTAAAAATTTGGAGTTAGTATGACACTTTTTAGATAAATAACTGTAAGTGGAGTAAAAATTTCTCCATGAATTTAGATTGCTCACAGTTGCGCAAGGATATTCCAAGGCAAGTTTGCCTTTGGAAGATGTAATAGTAGACCTTGGTGAAGGTGACGTTGAGCTGTTGTGTGTAACTATTATATATATATATATATATATATATATATATATATATATATATATATATATATATATATAATGCATGCTTGTGAGGCACTGTTGGGTCCTTTATAGATTGAAAAAAATATCAAGGGCTACTCTTTACATCATTTTAGAAAATCTAATAGAATTTGTTGTGATCAAACAAAAAATTTCATGCAGTTGTATTTTCTTTATGACAGTTGGGGAAAGCAACTGTAAGTTTTTGCTTGGCTTATGTGTCACTATATGTGACAAATGCTTGGGGAATACTGTTTTGTCTTAAGTAGTGGATTTATAACCAAAAAATCAAGAAGGTTTTATTGGATGAAATACCAATATGGTTGTCTGATTGTAACCATTGTGTAATCTAAAACTGAATAAGAATAATGTACTAATATAAAAGTGATGGAAAAATCCATGCTTTTCAGCTAAAATAATAATTGTGAAAAGCTTATGAAAACACTCTTGCCAATAAATGTATGACCAATAAATGTATCGTATGAAAACACTCTTTCCATAAAAACCTAAACCATAATGTGTGACACATGAATGTAATCAATTATGTGAACCTTATATTACTCCATCTTTTTTCCACATTGTTGTATGAGTATTTTGTATACATGTCATGAATAAGTGTGATATTATGTTGATAACATGTTAATATGAATTAATGTGATCATAAATACTTTTTACGTAACCTTCACTTTCAAAATTAGCCTCTATTAATTGAAATTTACCAGGGTATAATGATTGTATTATGTAGTGTGATCCCGCATCGCTGATCTAGTAATGAACATTGATGTAAGTATGAGGTTGAGGGTGAAGAAACACTATATCCATGATGATTATATCAGGTATAGGATAAAGAGTGGAGTATCTCATAGGTTCAAAACCCACTTATTTCTTTTGCATGAAGTAGCCACCTAATTCATTTTAGTTATGCACCATGAGCGCCATAAGTTGGTCATCAGATATTTGTGCATAATGGTCACCTTATGGATTGAGTGTACCTTTACCTACCTCTTAGAGGTTGTTATAAAAATGACCCTTGTGAAATTTCCATATTGTAGCCTTGTGAAACACTAATAAGTCTTGAAAATTTGATTTTTGTGTAAAAAACAACAAGGTTGAACTTCCTAAAATATAGGCATGTATTGGCTTGTAAAAGCAAGTGTGCTATGAATGAGGTAATGGTTGATTTCCCTGGAAAGAGTGTTCAAAAATGAATATTCTAATTTAAGGCATGTGTTTGATAGTAAGTACAAACATGTTGCAAATAATGTATTATTTTGTGTATATCTAAAATTAATATTTTGAAAGGAATATTTCTGATTTGTTTAAAAGTATGACTGGAAGGTATGCTGTTTTATGCTGAAAAAAAGCAATATAAAGTCCTAATCAAGAAGATTTAGAATTATAAATACTTTTAAGTTATATCAAGAAGTAAGTGAAAAATAATGGTGGGATTGTGATCCCTAAAACCATATTGTGAGCTCACAAATTTTATGAAAAGCATGTTGAAAGCCTTGGGTTTGTACATGTAGATGCCTAGTATGACTCTTTGATGTTCAATGTAGTTGGTGTGAGACACTGCATTAACCCATGAGTGATGATTGATCGGAATAAAATTAACCATATAATCATGTATATTTGTTTTTATTGACATTCTATGGTGAATTTTATTAAGATGATGTGTAAGCACAATGTGTGTTGTAGAAACCATAGCAATATAATTATTATTGTTGACTTCATTATGAGATGAATGATAAAAAGTTATGCACGAAGCATAACTAAAGTGGTGTAAATACCACATAGAAGTATGATTATTATATTTATTATCATTTTGTGTTAAATTATATAAATTTATACATTTTACATAATTAAAAATGCTATAGGAAAATAACATTGCAAATCTATAAATTTTAATAAAAATCCGGTTGGATTGAATTTTAGGCAACTATTGTAATAAAAAGTTACAAGATCTTATGATACTATTGCCTCATATTTAGAGGAAGGATTAACTGAAAAACTATTTTATTATTAAATTTTGATCTTGAATTCATATCTAAATTAAAAATTTATGTATGCTTTTATCTTATATGAACCAATAGCTGTAAACTATGCTTTGAAAGGTACTGCAAGCTTTTTTGTTAGTAAATATTGACGTGAATGTGATCACTAAAACCTATAATGCATAATTTTACAAGAATAATTTAATTTTCTAACTGTATAGATGGATATAAATTAGGTAAAACTTAGAATTATTGTATTAAAAATAATAGTTACTAATAAACTTTGCCAAGATAAGGGTAGGTTTGAGCTAAAAAATTTATTGCAAAAGGACATTAATGATTTCCTATTTGAAAATGATAACCTTGTGAGTCACAAAAGAAGAAATTCATATGTATATGATTTTGAATATTATAGAATATTATGATTGAAAAAGGTGCGTACAACACCCTATTTTACTCACTTTGGCCTTACAAAAGGAAACCAAGCTGAAAAGACAATTTTCTAGTTTGGTTAAATGAAGGAAATCACTATCCTAAGGGAGGTATATGGAATATCAACAAGGTAAAGCTGCATAATTTCACTTTAAGAGTTTAATACATCTTCTTGATATACCAAAAAGGTAAGTGTAAGGCAATATCCTTTATTTTAATTGATGGACTATGCAAGTACATAGTAGGCATGACATTTATTTTGATAATAATAGATAGAATTTATCAATTTGGTTACTTTAATTCAAGATCTTATTTGTTGGTTTATTATTGTGTGAAAATGTTTTGTGAAAAGAGTGATAAAATCTCTTTTCAATGTAGCATTATTCATGATTATTATTTATTCATCGGGATGGATCTTCTTTAAGAAGGAGAGGATGATATAACCCCACCACTTGGCACATTTCTATAACTCTTAGATACAATACAACAACATATTTTACTAAGTTCTGATTGGTATTTTTGACTGATTACTATAGATGTTATTATGATTTTGGATATGATGTTTTGGTACTTTGATAAGTAGCTATGATTAAGATCATTATTGACATGGATGATTATGCTGATTTAGTTTTAGCATGCTTTTCTTCTATTTGGTTCATAATTTATTATTATTGATATTGTGACTTAAGGCAGATACTACTGGTGTATTGTCTTGATGAATGCAAGAATATAGATAATGAGCTAAGCTCGATGGGTGCTTCGATAAGAGAGTAAACACAACAACTAGGTTAACTTACAGTCAGATGTGACTTCAATAGGTAAAATAATTGAAACAAAGATCCTAGAGTCACTAGTCAATCGAGTCTTTTTCTCATAATTATTAGTTTGAATCTATTATTGCTCTGTTGATCTTGTTAGTCATTCGTATTTGGTGTGATGTCTTCTTTGTTTTTATTTTTATCATCTTCATGAATCTTAAAACTCTCTATACCTTCAAGGTAGCCTTGAATGACTCGAATGGAAATCTAGGGTTATGAGTAAATGGCATTGATTGTGGCATTTTATCTTAAAACTCATCCACACCACAAACACACACACACACATACATATATTTAAGTGGGGATTGGTTTTGCTTTATGATTTGTTTATATATATATATATACTTTGGTTGGGCATTGAAAAATGTAAAAAGGGCGATGAAAGAAGGGTTTTTTGGCTAGCAAAAGGAGGATGCAGGGAGAGAAAGGGAGGTAGCTAGGAGAAATGGAGGCTATAGGGAGAGAAAGAGAGACAGTTGGGAGTAGGGGAGATGTAGGGAGTATGGGAGATGTAGAGAGTAGAGGGGATGATGGTTTGTAGAAATAAGAGAAAAAAAGGAGTGTGGCTCCCAATTTCGGGGGAGAAGCCAAGAAGAAAGAGCAAATAAGAGAAGAGAGGAAGCTAAGCTGGTTTGAGGTAAAATCCAATATATTACTATGGATAAAAATACCCCCTTGCTTATCAAGTAAGTAATTTTTTTAGCTAATTAAAATAAATTTAAATTGGGGTTTTCCTTCGTGGATGGAATCATAGAAATTTTAATGTTATGAATCAGATTTTGGATTTATTGAAAACCAATTATATTCTAATTGGTAAATAAAAATTTGAATATTTTATGCATTAAATAAATGGTTGCATTTTTAATAATCTTGATTAGGATTTTGGGCTGAATATGAATATGAAAAACTCAGCTTGGGTAATTTCATTCCCTCTGTGTTGAACAAAAAAGTTTTGAATTCATACTCTTGTAGGGAAAACTTAGTTTTCTTATTCCTTAAATACCTCAAAATAATTGAATAAATACATAAAATTACTGATTGTGTTTGTATGGTTATGACTTTGATTAAATTACCTAGAACGAACATTTGGCTAAATTATTTATTTTGAAACCATTACATTATTATGAAAGGGGTTGGGGTTCCTCACAAAGTCATGGGAATTATGAGGAATCTACAATCCTTAAATCAATTTTCTCTTTGCCCAAAGATTACCTAAACCTCCATTCAATTTACTCAAGTTATGCACAAATTTACTTTTAGGGATTTTTGTGAGGTTTATATTGATTGTGTATAACTGGTTGAAAGCTATGGGTTACATTGGTTGATAAATGAAAGCCAAAATCCAATGATGCATTTTTTGGAAATTATTATAATAAAATTTTTCATTTTTTAAATTAGAATTAACTACATCCTTATGGGCTTATGGAAACTGCTGTTAAAACATTCTTTTGCATATACGCTGGATGCCATTGCATGTTTTGATTAAAAAATCAATTATTGGGTTCATTAACTTGGAAACTGATCACTGTTATTATTACCTGCTTTATGGTTCATTGAGTATTGATGATGGCTACATGAGTCATTTACCTCTGGTTTTAATATTAAACTATTTGAATGTTAATCAACTCATATTAATGAGTTAGGCTCATTGTAAACCGTACCTACATTTTGAAAATACCCTCTTGGTGGCATTGGACCATTTTATTGTTTATGAGCATGCCCTTTCATAACTTAAGAAGTTAAATTGACCTTGATTTATTCTATAAGTTTACCTAAAGGCCAAGAGGCTATCTTGAACTATTAGGATCTTTATGATTTGCTTAATATTATTTTGTGCCTATTGGGTTGTGACTATTGTTATATACTTTTTGCTTGGTTGTTGCTTTGTAAGTTGAATTAGTGGCTTAGAATCCTTGTTGATCCATTAACCTTCTTTATTACTCATCTTCTGATTCCACCATTCAGCTAATGGATGGGGTGGTAAGGGCCACCATATGGTTGGGCTCATTAGATTGCATGCATGGCTTTGCCCTCCTATTGGTAGATGTGATTCTTTCTTGGATTCGTGTGATGAATATACTTGGTACAATATTATTGAAATTGTATTTATTCTCATGGATGTACTAGAATAGGTTAATATGGTTATTCTTAGTGAAACAATATTCTTTAGATGCTATTGAATTATGAAATTTATTCCTTCTTGTATAATACTTTTGGTTGCATTTTGAGCATGTGATTATACACTTATTTGGTAGATGCATAATGATATTATGGCATGTCATGTAAGATATTATTGTTTCTAAAACATTATTTTTGTACTTGAATTATTTTAAGTATTTCAAAATGGCTTGCATTGTTAAATTGCTTGTTTCACAAACATGCATCATGAGATTTATAAAATGTGTTGGTTGTAGGAGATGAACACCTATATCCAAATTAGATGTTTCTCTTATTATGTTGTGTGGAAATAAAATCTATATATAACCATGCTAAGAAGATTTTACATACATATGTTAAATTTTGCATCACTTGGTAGCATGCTAAGTGTAGTTATAGTAATTGGAGAAGTTATGAGTTGGATTGTAAGTTGATTGTTTTCTGGTATGTATTTATTTATGAATGATGTAATGGCTATAGTTTAAAACCACCTAAAACCATGTTAGATTATTTATTTCATTCTAATAATCATAAGAATAGGCATGCACATCCATATAATAGTTGTCCTAAAACTGCATTGTGCTTGTACTCTTTCACATTCAGTGATGTTATGCTGAAAGTAATTATTTTATAGTAGGTGTTTTATCTTATGGCTGAAATTTATGTCACAACTATCTCATACTATAGACTATTGGTCACATTATTACAAGTTTATTTTAAACAAGCTCTTCCCTTTCATTTGTTACATGTTAAGCATGGGCATAACATGTTGTTACATCCATATACTATTACTTGTTTCAAATGAACTAAGTATTACAATTATTTTACCTATGAATACTATCAGGATGGTAATGAATAACAAAACATATTAACTATCAATTGTTTTCTTCTATGCAAAAAAATTCACCTCTGTGAAGGAATAAGTGTTGCTTGATTGTATGGTATAATAAACTTGGATACCATTATGTTTCAATTATGCAACAAATAAAATTTAATGATTGCATAAACATGTTTTTTGTGGATGATAATCATAGCATTTTATTATGCCCAAAGATAACACTTGAAGGTTGTGGTGACATAAATTACATTATGAATCATTATCAACCACGGGTAAGAAAATTATATTTACATCATTTTTGCAATTAGTGATGTAAAATCTACATTAATGGTAAGTGTAATTGTTGACAATCCTCTACTTCCATTAACTAACTTTATTCATTATGAAATGATGGAAGAGGTCACTTACAAGATCCAGTATGGATCTTTTATATATTTTATGCTCATACTAATATTACTTGACCAATGAAATTAAATTTAATCAAATGTTATTAAGTGGTAAGAGAACCTAATGTGAGGACCCAAAAACCAAAGGTTAAGTTCTAACTCGATGGGAAGCATTATGACAAGAAGTTCTTATTATGCATTGACATAATAATATTCATCATGATAAATTAATATCTAATTGAATGGTTTCTTGGGTTTTCTAAATTATTCCATAAGATTATGGCTTATTGATACAAGGACTTTATTATATTAGAACTCACAAGGGTAACCCTCCCTTGATAAGAATGGTCAACTTGGGGTTATTATATATAACCAATGTAATGATGGATGTCCTTAAATAGGAATAAGTTGATGAGTTGGACCTTGAGTAAATTAAATTCGTAAAATTAGAAATCATTATTGAAAGTGGATTTAATTCATATACTATTGCTGTAAGTAGGCAATCCTTGGCCAAGAAATTGATGGTAGGGGTTTTAGGGTGCAAGGATCCCAACCTGAGATTTAGATATATAATATCGATGGGTAGCACTTATTTAAATATCCTTATCACCTATTTTGTTATTGATTTATAAACATCTTTTGTATGTTAGAACCAAAATCAATGAGGAGGAATGACTTCAATCAAGGTTAAATATCTTTGAATGATCCTATGAGGGAAGATAAATGCCACAAACAGAGGTCAAATTTTATCTATGTATACTTCACACTGATACATCCCAAACTATATATATTCTTAAAGGACAACAAGATTCCCTATATGATCTTTTGTAGATGTTTAACCTTACTTAACTAAATAGTCTTAACCTATCTCATATGGTTATGGATGTATGCATGTGTATATGTGAGAAATTTGATGTCATATGTATTGTCTAGATGTGAAGTGGGCCCTACACACATCCTCTTTTCGTACTCTGATAAGTTATTACAAGATTTTTTTGGGTTATTTCACCTGGTATCAGAGATGTGTTTTTACTCTTAGGAAATTTGAGACATGGAAAATTTTATATGATGGCACTAATGAACTATTCTATTCGGGCATAATTATAAAATGAGCTGCAAGGATACTTAGTCTATTGAGATGAATAAGATGATGTTAGTTTATAAACACTGGGATGTTGGAAGCTTCATGCATTCTTTAAGGTAATGGTTGCAAGAAATTTGAATTTATATGATGGCCATTGCTGTCTCCCCTAGCCTTGGTTGGGATAACCCTTTTTGAATCCAGATGCATCAGGATAAGCCTCACCTATTGACCATTGAATTGTATGGGTGAGTCAATGGGAGATAAGTGATAAAGGCTTCAATCTTAGAATTAAGGTGAATAATGTCTAATATCTATTGCTATTTTTTATAGGCAAGCCATCACTATATGCTTGAAGTATTATGACTTAGTGAATACCAAGGGTTCAACTCAATCCTAAAAGGCTTAATAGGGTGTGAGAAGTTGATTTTCCTAGGTAAGTTAGTAGATCTTGAGCTCTCCACTTGTAGAGGGAGCGTCTTGAGCCATTGAGAACTGCAAAGATTAACAGTTGTGACAAATGTCTTTGGTCTTATGAATAAGACTACTATGATTTATTATTTAGTGGACTGAATATCATGTTTAAATTATTTAAAAGAGCTCAAATGGTAAAATTCTAGAGCTAGTATGACACTTTTTAGATGAACGACTGTAAGTGGAGTAAAAATGTCTCCATGGATTTAGATTTCTCAAAGTTGAGCAAGAATATTCCAAGGAATGTTTGCCTTTACAATATGAATAGTAGACCTTGATGAAGGTGACATTGAACTGTTATGTGTAAGCAACTATTATATATATATATATATATATATATATATATATATATATATATATATATATCAGTTTGATTTAATGAATTATGCCATCATGTAATCTAAAATAGAATGCATGTTTTTAAGGCACTATTGGGTCCTATATAGATTGATAAAAATGTCAAGGGCTACTGCTTACATCATTTTCTAAAATTTAACAAATTTTTTTATGATCAAATATAAAATTTCATGCAGTTCTATTTTACTTATGATAGTTGGGGAAAACAACTGTAAGTTCTTGCTTGGCTTATGTGTCACTAATGTGACTAACGATTGGAGAATACTATTTTATCCTAAGTAGTGGAATTGTAAGTAAAAAATCAAAAAAATTATTGGCTGAAATGTCAATATGGTTGGATGATTGCAACCATTGTGTAATCTAAAATTGAATAAGAACTATGTACTAACATGAAAGTGATGGAAAAATCCATGCATTTCAACGAAAATAATAATTATGGGAAGTTTATGGATACTTGATGTCATCGAGTGGACTGATGAGAGTTTGGGACTTTTGGTGTATGACTAGTAAATGTCTCATATGAAAATACCCTTGGCATAAACACCTAAATAATAATGTGTGCACTATCTTATGTTGAGATGTTTTACTTGATGTCAAAATATTTGATATTTAGTAAAGAATATGGTAATTGATGTCAAGGAATTTTTTTTGAGGAACTACAAACTGCATCAGGTTAGTTACAGACTAGATCAAGTTTGTTATGGACCACATCAGGGTTTCTATGGACTACATCAAATTTTATACATACTACATCAGGTTAGCTACATATTACATTATGTTATCTATGGATTACATTAGGTTTGGTATAGTTTACATTAATTTTGATATAGACTGTATTAGAGGTTTTATGAACTACATCAAGACTACTACATATTTCATCAGGTTGACACTAAATGTATTTTAATGATTGCTTGGTCCATCCCAATTTCATTTCACTCAAATTGACCTATGTGAGTGAGTTTTTCTATAAGCTAATATGAATTTTATTTTCAAAAAAGAATAAATCATTAGACAACCAACTATAGAGTTTTGTTTGGCCAACTTTCAAGAGGTTATTGATCACTATTTTGTATATAAGCAAGATCAAATTATCCTTTTGGAAAGTGGTATGAGTGAGAATGGATATATAAATTTGCTAAGGAATAGAGCAGAGGTTCGTTGAGGAACAAATGGTTAGAGAGGCATGAGTATGAAATCATCGAATGATTTATAAGAAGATGAACCCTAAAGTATGCATAATATGCTAAATGAGATGAGTAGAGAAGGTAGAGAGAATAAAGTCTTTAAAAAATAAAGAGCATAGAAAAGAGAGCCTAATGTGTCTATTTTTGATTATAAATAGAAAAATATCAAAATGAATCTAAGATCGATATGTAAAGAGAGCAAATTATACCATCATTTGTTGATAGAAGTAATTGAGAAAGGTGGATGATCTGAAGAAGATGAGTTGGTGCTACTAAAGGGGGTTGAAGCCTCCTATAGATTGGTGTCTACAAATCAAGGAGTTGGTACTTATTAGCAAGTGGTTTCTTGCTAAATATTTTTTTCAAGTTGGTGTTTGACTATTTGGGGTTGGTGCCTCAAACTGAGTTGGTACTTAACAATTTTGTTGACTCATTGCATATCTAATTTAGGACATGTAATCCATGTAGTGATCACTGTGGGTTTTCTTTCCTTTAAGGGTTTACCACTTATATGATGTGTTATGTCTTTATGTTCTTTGTTATGGTTTGATTGCTCTATGGATTTTATATTGATGCTTGACTAACAAACTAAATAATTAATTTTTTTTAAAGAGATCACTGATTCAACCCCCCATTTTAGTGACTGTGTTTCCAATAATTGGTATTAGAGCAGGTCCTTCATAGTAAAGTTTGACAGCTGGAAGTTAGATACTAAGAAGCATAATGTCTAGTCATCAAGTACAAGAAGGGTTTTCAATGAACAAGGCCCCTTTGTTCACTAGAACCAATTATGCCTTTTAGAGTATTAGGATGAAGACCTATTTGATGGATCTTGGGTTTGACATTTGGCAATCAGTTGTTGATGCATTTATTATCTCTCAAACTCCTCTAACTATTGTTGTAGGAAAGAAATCAAGTGAGAATAATTCAAATGCTATGTATGCTATATTGTGTGGATTGGCAGAATCTAAGTTTGTCAAGGTGATGCAATATGAGCCAGCTAAGGCAATATGGGATAAATTAAAACTCGTCTATGAAGGTAACACCAAGTTAAAATTAGCAAAGATTTAGACCTATAGAAGATAGTTTGAAGGTCTAAAGATGAAGGAAGAAGAGAATATTACAACTTATCTTTTTAGAGTTGATGAAGTAGTCAACATAATCATAGGTCTAAGAGAAAAGGTTAATTTGTCAACAATTGTTCAAAAGGTTCTAAGATCCTTGACCCTAAGATTTGACTCAAAGGTGTTAGCAATTGAATAAGTAAAAGACTTAGACAAGTTATAAATGGATGAGCTTCATGAAATATTTACTGACTATGAGATGAGGACTGATGATGGAAGATCTTTCAAAAGGGAAGCAACCTTCAAAGTTTCAAAGAAAACATGAATCAAAAAGGTTGAAATTGACAGTGACACTGATGTTGGTGAAGATAAATATGAATCCTTATTTATGAGGAAACTGAGAAAAGGTAGAGGTAGGTACAAAGGCATTATACCATTCAAATGTTTCAATTATGTTAGGATTGGTCATTTTGCTACCAAGTGTCCTAAAAAATAAAAACATGATCATGATGAAGAACATGGTGAAGAGAATAAGAAGTCTGACAAGTATGACAAGAGCAAGAAAAATTTCAAGCAAGGTGACTATAATAAAAAGTTCTTCAATAACAAAAAGAGTATATTCTAAAGAAGATAACAACTTTTCTAAATTCATGATAAAGATATCTCAGATAGTGATGACTATAGTTCAGACCATAAAAGTGTTGAAGATTTGTTCATGGCCATTAAATTTGAAGATGAGAATAGTTCAAAAGAACAAGTCTTCATGATGATGAAGAAGTGGATGAAGAAGAAGTTGAAGTTGATCTTGAGGTAGAACTTATCAGTGCTTTAAATGAATTGAAGAGTCAAGGAAAGAAAAACCAAAATTTAAAGTCTCTAGTCAATAGTCATAAAGAATAGATATGTATCTTGAAAACTAAGATAACTAAGAGTACCAAGGAAGTTGAGGAGGTCATAAAAAGTCTCAAGAATTAGTTAGAAGAGTCAATTTCAAGTCTGAAGTCCAAGGAAGAAGAGTGTAATGAGTATAAATCTGAGATAGGTTCATTAAAGTTAGATTTGGAATAGTTCATAATCAAATTAAAAAATTGTCAAAAGTTTGAAAAGAATAATGGAATTCTTGATGACATATTCAATAATCAAAGGTCACCTTTCATCAAAATAGGCCTTGGATACACAGATGACTAGAAGATTAGTAAGAAAGAGTAGAATATAAGTAATCCAAAGACATATGCTGATGCTCTCAAAAAATTTGAGATTGTGAATGACAGTCGGAGGTTAGGACAGGTCAAGAAGATTATCACTCCTCTTAGAGATAACAAAAGTGTCAATATGCCTTTCAAAAATATTCAGTGATCATTTCCTATCAGTAAATTGAATGTAATAAGGTACATGAATTTATTTTATGGCTAATGTTTTTCTTGTAATCAGTTTAAACATAGAGATGTAGATTGTAGATCAAATGCTAGAAATAATCATGCATGGAGAAGTGATATGAATAGTCATGGATTTCTAAAATAATTCTCAAATTCATTTCTCTGAAGGTCAAATATCAATAAAAGAAGTATGATTTGTTACAACTGTAATAAAACTGGACATATTACAAGATTCTATAGATTGGGTTATGCAAAACCCCCTAGTCAAAACAAGAAGGTGTATGTTTAAATTGATAAAAAGTTAGAACCTTTGAAAATATTGAAAAAGGAGCAAGAAAATGATGGTCTAAAGGAAGAAGAATCCATGTTAGCACAAGTTAATTTTCACATTCAAGATGAGAGTTTGAAATGGTACATTGATAGTGGTTGTTCAAGCCATATGACAAATGACAAGATTAAATTTATATATTTGAAGAAGACTACTAAAGGTACAGTCAATTTTGGAGACAATACAACTAATATTGTTGGCAAGGGAATACTAAGTCTTGACAATGGGGAAACTAAAATTAAGAATGTGTTATATGTAAAAGGACTGAAGCATAATTTTTTGAGTGTTAGTCAAATGTTGAACAAGGATATACTCTAACTTTTCATGCTAAAATATGTGAAATAAGAAAAACAAGTTCAAGAAGATTGGTAGCAAATGCTAACATGACTGAAAATAATTTATGTGTTGAATGAGATCAACAAGTAAAAGTGTTTTATGATTCAAGTGGATGAAAGCTAGCTTTGACACAAAATAATGGGACATATAAAATTTGATAACTTAGTAAAGATAAGTACTAATAAATCAGTTAGGAACATGCCTAAGATCACTAAGCCTACAAACACCCTATGTAAGGCATGCCAAGATGGAAAATAGACAAGAAGAAGGTTGAAGACAAAAGAATATTCAACTACAAAACCATTAGAGTTGATTCATATAGATCTATATTGTCCAACTAGAACTCAAAGTATTCAAGGTGAAAGTTACTTCATACTTCTTATTGATGATTACACTAGAATGATGTGGGTTAATTTTTTGAAGGAGAAATCTGAGGCTCTAGATAAGTTCAATGCATTAAAGGTTCTAGTTGAGAGTGAGATGAATTTAAAAATCAAGTGTCTAAGATCTAATAGAGGAGGATAATTATGGTCAAATGAGTTTGATGACTTTTATAATGAACATGGAGTCAAGAGATAGTTTTTGGCTACAAGGACAACACAATAAAATGGTGTAGTAGAAAGGACGAATAAGACTATTTAAGAAATGGATAGGACAATGTTAAATGAGTCCAAATTGTTTGATAGATTTTGGAGAGAGGCTATTAATGCAACAATACACATTCTAAATAAATGTCAAATCAAAATAAATAGTAATAAGAACCCCTATGAATTGTGGAAAGGTAATGACCAACTTTAGTGGAATACTTTAGAGTGTTTGGAATCACGTGTTTCATCAAGAGAGATGAAGAGGATCTAGGAAAATTTGATGCAAGGGATGATGAAGGCATCTTCCTTGGATATTCTTCAATGAGTTCTGCATATAGATTCTACAATAAAAGAATATTGAAGATTATGGAGAGTACACATGCAAGAGTGGATGAAACCAAAAACCTTGGCATATATCCAAGAGTTCATGTAGAGGAGTTTGATCTTAAGGAATAAGAAAAAACATCACAAGCAGAATAAGTAGAATAAAAAAGTCAAGAAGAAGAAGAACGAGAAGTTACAAGGGCATAAATCAAATCATTGTTAATATTGATGCTGGGGTGAAAACTAGGAGAAGGTTTATGAATACATTAGAAAATGTAAACTTCTCTCTATTTTCAAAGATAGAACCTAAGAATTTTTTAGAAGCTAGAAGTGATAAGAATTAGGTGAATGCTATGGAGGAAGAGTTTAATCAGATTGGGAAAAATGAGACTTGGGAACTTATTCCCAGACCTAAGGACAAGAATGTCATTGAAACCAAATAGTTTTTAAGAACAAATTGAATGAAGATGGTCAGGTCATGAGAAATAAATCAATTCTAGTATGTAAAGGCTATGCTCAATTAGAAAGTGTTGACTTTGAATAAACTTTTGCACTTGTGTCAAGATAGGAAGCCATAAGATTATTTTTGGCATATGTTGGTTTCAAGAATTTCAAGATATATCAGATGGATGTAAAGTCTACATTTATCAATGGAAATTTAGAATAAGTGTATATAGATCAAATTTAAGGTTTCTCTTTATTAGGAAATAAGGACTATGTCTATAGACTGAAGAAAGCATTATATGGACTAAAACAATCCCCTAGAACGTGGTATGTAAGACTTGATAGATACTTACTTGATTAGGATTTCAAGAGAGGTGTTGTTGAAAGTAACCTTTACATCAAAATAGAAGGTGAGCATCAATTAATAATAGTTATGTATATTGATGATATCATCTTTGATCGTGACTATGACAAGATGTCTAAGGAGTTCATATGAGTAATGTAACAAAAATTTGAGATGTCTATGTTAGGAAAACTATCTTTTTTTCTTGGATTGCAAGTAGTTCAGTCAAATAGGGGAATCTTCATCTTTTAAGCTAAGTATATTAAGAAAATGTTGAATAAGTTTAATATGGAAGACTGTAAATCAATAAGTACTCCAATGACAACAAGTTACAAGTTGAGTCAAGAAGATAAGTCATTAAAAGTCAATCAGACCTTGTATAGATCTATGATTGGAAATCTATTATATATTACTACATCAAGACCTGATATCATGTAGGTAGTAGGTCTAGTGGCCAAATTCTAGGCAAAACCAAAAGGGACACACTTACAAAGAGTCAAGAGGATATTCAGATATCTCAAAGGTACTATGGACTTTGGTTTGTGACACTCAAAAGGTAAGTATTTCACTTTAATAACATATACTGATGCAAATTATGCATGTAGCATTAATGACATAAAAAACACAAGTGGTGATGCATTATTTCTTGGAAAGAGTCTTTTGTCACGATTGAGTAAGAAACAACCATCAGTTTCCTTGTCCACAACTAAAGCTAAGTACATAGCAGTAACATCATGTTGCACATAGGTTTTATGGATGAAATAGACTTTGAATGAATTTAAGATTAAGAATGATAGTCCAATTTCTATATTTTGTGATAATATCAGTGCCATTAACATCTATAAAAATATAGTTATGCATTTCAAGACTAAGCATATTTCAATCAAGTATCATTTTCTAAGGGAGCAAGTAGCTGATCAGATTGTCAAACTAGAGTATGTAACCACAAAACAACAAGTTGTAGACATTTTTACAAAACCTCTTCCAAGGGAAACATTTGAGTTCTTAAGGTAGGAATTAGGAGTAATTACTTCTTATGTTAGTCACTAATAAATGTATGGACTTAGGGGGATCTAACCTTTGGGTATCTTTTAGCTCTGAGGATCAAGAGATAATAGTCTATGATAGTCAAAAGATGTTCAAGTGGTAGTGAGTAGTATCTGGTAGTTTTTTAAGGAGAATTTTATGGAATTATCATCAGAGAAATGAATATGGATATTATTAGTTTTGAAGAAGCAACATTTTGTTTGGGATCAAATATATTTTAGGTTGTGCAACCCTTTACCATTGATTTCAAAGGGGGAGAATTTGCAATTTGACTATTTTTAGGGAGAAATAGTACATCAATAGATATAGTTGTATAAGGAAGAGATATAACAAGTTGTATAACTACTGCCTAGTTGCCATTGGTAAAGAAATGACAAGGGAAAGTGGAAATTGAGGTCAAAATTTGGTGTAAAGATATGTTCATTAAATGATAAAATCTGCTCAGGTCATTAACGTGTAAAGGTTTGCCATCAATGACAAAGGGGGAGTTTGTTGAGATGTTATCATTGATGTCAAAATCTTTACTATTCAGTATATAATATGGTCATTGATGTCAAGGAATTTCTATGAGCAATTATAGACTACATCAGGTTAGTTACATACTACATAAGGTTTGATACAAACTATATCATATTTTCTATAAATTACATCAAGCTAGTTATAGATTACAATAGGTTAGCTATATATTACACCAGGTTTGCTACATATTACATCAGGTTTGTTATGGACTGCATCACGACTACTATGAACTAAATCAAGACTACTACAAACTTCATCAAGATGACACTAAATGTATTCTAATGATTACTTGGTTTATCCCAACTTCATTTCACTTAGGCTGACTTATGTGAGTAAGCTTTTATATAAGCCGATGTGAATTTTGTTTTCAAAATAGAATAAATCATTAGATAGTCAACTATAAAGTTTTTTTTGCTAACTTTGAAGAGGTTATTGATCACTATCTTGTATATAAGTAAGAACAAATTATCCTTTTGGAAAGTGGTATGAGTGAGAACGAATATATAAATTCGCTCAGGAGTAGAGAAGAGGTCCATTGAGGAACAGATGGCTAGTAAGGCATGAGTATGAAATCATTGAATAATTCATAAGAAGCTAAACCCTAGAGTATGAAAAATATGTTAAAAGAGATGAGTAGAGAAGGTAGAGAAGATAGAGTCTTTGAAAAATAGAGAGAAGAGAAAATAGGGCCTAATGTGTCTATTTTTTATTGATAAGCAGAAAAATAACATAATGAATTTGAGATCGATAAGTAGAGAGAGCATAATTGTACCATTATTTGTTGATAGAAGAAATTAAGAAAGGTGGATTATCTAAATTAAATTAGTTTTTTCTTGACAAAGGGGGTTGAATCCTCCTATAGATTGGTGTCTATAAATCAAGGAGTTGGTGCTTCCTAGCAAGTGGGTGCTTGCTGAATCTTTTTATCAAGTTGGTGCTTGACTATTTGGGGTTGGTGCCTCAAGTTGAGTTAGTGCTCAACCATCTTGTTGACTCATTGCATATCTAATTTAAAACATGTAGTCCATGTAATGATCACTATGGATTTTCTTTCTTTTAAGGGTTTCCCACCTATATCATATGTTATGTCTTTATGTTCTTTATTATGGTTTGATTTCTCTATGGATTCTATATTGATGCTTGATTAACCAACTAAAGAACTAAGAGAAAGTTTTAAGATATCACTAATTCATCCACCCTCTAAGTGATTATGCTTCCAACATCATATGTGGTTCCTTCATATATAAAATCTGTTATACATTATATAAACCCTTCATGACACACAAATGTAATCAACCATGTGAACCTTATATTACTCCACATTTTCCCCTATTTTTATATGATTATTTTGTATACATGTCATGAATAAGTGTGATCTTATGTTGTTATCATGTTAATATGTAGTAATGTGATCATAACTACTTGTAGTGTAACTTTTCCTCTCAAAATCAGCCTCTATTAATTAAAATTTGCCATGATATAGTGATTGTATTATGTGGTGTGATCCTGCATTACTACTCTAGTAATGAAAATTGATACAAGTATGAGGTTGAGGGTGAAGAAACACTATATCTATAATGATTATATCAGGTACAAGTTAGGGAGTGGAGTCTCTTGTATGTTGAAAACCCACTTTTACCTTTTGCACAAAGTAGCCACCTGATTCATTCGAGTTGTGCACCATGACCGCCACAAGTTGGCCATGAGATATTTGTGCATAATGGTCACCTTATGGATGGGGTGTCCCTTTACCCACCTCTTATAGGTTGTTTTAAAAATGACCCTTGTAAAATTTCTTTGTTATAACCTTGTGAATCACTAATTAGTCCTAAAAATTTGAATTTTATGTAAAAAATAGCAAGGTTGAACTTGTTGAAATATAGACACGTATTGGCTTGTATAAGTAAGTGTGATATGAATGAAGTAGTGGTTGATTTACATGAAAAGAGTGTTTTAAAATGGATATTCTAATTTAAAGCATGTGTTGAATAGTAAGTTCAAACATACTGTGAATAAGGTATTATTTTATGTATACTTGAAATTAATATTCTGAAAAGAATATTTCTAATTTATTTAAAAGCATGACTAGAAGGGATGTTGATTAGCAATGTATGGTATGGCTTCTCCAATATTTGGTGCAATTGGTGTGGGACACTGCACTAACCCATATATGATGAATGGTTGGAAGAAAATTAACCATATAATTATGGATCTCTATCCTTGTTGACATTTTATGATGAATGTTAAAAAGATGATGTTCAAGCACAACATGTGTTGTGGAAAAGTGGTAGAAATACCATATAGGAGTATGAATATTGTATTGATTAGCATCTTGTGGTAAATGATATAAAGCTATACATTTTACATAACTAAAAATGTTATGAAAAAACAACACTGCAAATATGAAAATTTTATTGAAAATCCAATTGGATTGGAATTTAGGCAATTATTGTAATAAAGAGTTGCAAAATCCTCTGATAATATTGCCTCATATTTAGAGGAAGAATTAGCTGAATAACTATTTTATTATTAAATTCTAATTTTGAATTTATATCTAAACTAAAATTTTTTGTATGATTTTATCTTGTATGAACCAACGATTGTAAACTATGCTTTGAAAGGTACTGAAAGCTCTTTTATTTATAAATATTGAAGTGAATTTGATAATTGCAATCTAAAATGCATATTTTTACAAAAGTAATTTAATTTTCTAACTGCTAGATGGTGGAAATTAGGTAAAATTTAGAATTATTGCATTAAAAACAACAACTTATTGATAAACTTTGCTAAGGTAAGGCCAGGTTTGAGCTAGAAAATTTATTGTAAAGGGCATTAATGATTTCATGTTTGAAAACAATAACCTTGTGAGTCATAAAATTAGACATTCATATATATATATGAGTTTAAATATTATAGAATATTATGATTGAAAAAGGTGCGTACAACACCTATTTTTCTCACATTTACCTTACAAAAGGAAACTAAGCTGAAAAGACAATTTTCTAATCTAGTTAGATGAAGGACATGGTTGTCCTAAGGGAGGTATGTGAAATATCAATAAGGTAAGGCTGCATAATTTCACTATAAGAGTTTAATACATCTACTTGATATACCAAAAAAGTAAGTGTAAGGTAATATCCCTTATTTTAATTGATGGAATACGTAATTACATAGTAGTCATGACATTTATTTTGATAATAATTGATAGAATTTATCAATTTGGTTACTTTAATTCTAGAGCTTATATGTTGGTTTCCTATAGTGTGAAAATGTTTTGTAAAAAGAGTTATAAAGTCTCCTTTTGATGTAGCATTATTCATGATTATTATTTAGTCATTGGGATGTCTCCTCTTTTAGGAGGGGAGGATGTTATAACCCCACCAATTGGCACATTTATATAACTATTAGATATAGTATATGTTTTGATTGGTATTTTTATCTGATTACTACAAAAGTTATTATGATTGTGGATATGATGTTTTGGTAATTTATTAAATAGCTATGATTCAGATCATTATTGATATGGATGATGAAGTTGATTCAATTTTAGCATGCTTTTATTCTGTTTAGTTCATAGTTTATTATTATTAATATTGTGGCTCAAATAGATACTATTGATGTATTGTCTCGATGAATGCAATAATCTAGACAATGGGTTAGGCTTGATGGGTGATTCGTCAAGAGAGTAAAATGATAACTTGTAGTTAGATGTGACTTTGACAGGTAAAATAATTAAAATAGAGATCCTAGAGCCACTGATCAGTTGAGTCTTTTTCTCATCCTTATTAGTTTGATTGTATTACTACTCTGTTGATCTTGTGAGTCATTCATCTTTGGTGTGATGTCTTATTTGTTATTGTTTTTGTCATCTTCATGAATCTCAAAGGTCTCCATGCATTCAAGGAAGTCTTGAATGACTCGAATGGCAATCTAGAGTCATGGGTGAATATCATTGACTGTGGCATTTTATCTTAAAGTCATCCAACACACACACACACACACACACACACACACACACACACACACACACACACACACACACACACACACACACACACACACACACACACACACACACACATTTTAGTGGGGATTGGTTTTTCTTTACGGTTTGTTCATATATATCTATATACTTTGCGTCTTATTTATGCTCTTTAATATTTAAGCTCTAAGTATTTTGCATACAAACTACTTTAGCATTCTAACCGCATTCAAAGCTACACCCCACTTGAAAATATATAATTATATACATTTATTTATAAAAATATTTTTTCATATATATTTACACATATATTTATTTACAAATATATATATATTTGTAAATAAATATATGTGTAAATATATATGAAAATATATTTTTATAAATAAATGTATATAATTATATATTTTCAAGTGGGGTGTAGCTTTGAATGCGGTTAGAATGCTAAAGTAGTTTGTATGCAAAATACTTAGAGCTTAAATATTAAAGAGCATAAATAAGACACAAAGCAAAAACAAGCATCCTTCTCATGATATTTGTATTTTTTAATATCTTTTTCTCCAAAAAGGGAGAGACTATATTTGGCATTGGGGGAAGAAAGGGTTTTTTATCTTGGAGTAGGTGGGATGGCTAGGGGGCATCCTTGGGAAGATTGGTTTTATATTGTTATATTTTATCTTTATTTTTCCTATTCTTTGGCTAGGCATTGGAAAATGGGAAAAGGGTGATGGAAGAAGGGTTTTTGGTTAGTAAAAGGACACAGGGAGAGAAAGGGAGGTGGTTAGGAGAAATGGAGGACATAGGGAAGGAAAGAGAGATGGTTGGGAGGAAGGGAGATGTAGGGAGTAGAGGGGATAATGGTTTGGAGAAAGAAGAGAAAAGAGGAGTGTGGTTCCTAGTTTTGGTGGAGAAGCCAAGAAGAAAGAGTAGAGAAAAGAAGAGAGGAAGCTAAGCTAGTTTGATTTAAAAAAAGAAGTCTATTAATGTGGATAAAAATACCCTCCTACTTACTAAGTAAGTAAATTTTTAGATGATTAAAATAAATTTAAATTGGGTTTTCCTTCATGTATGGAATCATATAAATTTTAATGCTATGAATTAGATTTGGGATTTGTTGCAAATCAATTATATTCTATGCGATGAATAAAACTTTTAAGATTTTATGCATTAAATAGATCGCTATTATTTTAATAGACTTGAGCAGGGTTTGTGTTGAATATGAATATGAAAAACTCAGCTTGGGTAATTTCATTCCCTATGTGGTGAAAAAAAAAGTTTTGGCTTCAAACTCATGTAGGAAAAACTCAATTTCTTGTTCTTTGAGCCCCTTAAAATAATTGAATAAATAAATAAAATTAGTGATTATGTTTGGTTGGTTATGGCTTTGATTAAATTTCCTAGAAGGAACATTTGGATGACTTATTGTTTTGAAACCATTAAATTATTATGAGAGGGGTTGGGGGTTCCTCATGAAGTCATGGGACTTCATGAGGAATCCACCATCCCTAAATCAATTTTCTCTCTACCCAAAGATGACCTGAACATCCATCTGATTTACCCAAGTTATGCACAAATTTGCTTTTGAGGATTTTTATGAGGTTTATATTAATTGTGTATAGTTGGTTGAAATCTATGGATTGCATCAGTTGATAAATGAAAGCCAAAACCTAATGGTGCCTTTTACGGAAGCCGTTATAATAAAATTTTGGTCAAAATGTTTTAGTGGAATTAACTACATCTTTATAGGCTTACAATAATTACTTTTAAAAATTAGTTTTCTTTTATGTATATGTTGGGTGCCATTGCATGTTTTGATTAAACAATCAATTATTGGGTTTATTAACTTAGAAACTCATTACTTCTATTATTACTTGCTTTATGATTCATTGAGTATCAATGATGGTTATATGAGTCATTTACCTTTGGTTTTAATATTGAATTATTTGAATGTTAATCAACTCAGATTAATGAGTTAGGATAATTGTAAACTGTATCTACTTGTTGAAAATAGCCCCTTAGTGGTATTGGACCATTTGTTTGGTTATGAGCATGCCCTTTCAAAACTTAAGGAATTAAATTGGCCTTGATTTGTTCTATATGTTTACCTAAAGTCCAAGAGGCTATATTGAGTTATTAATATCCTTGTGAGTTGTTTAATATTCTTTTGTGGCTATTAGGTTGTGACTATTATTATATACTTATTTCTTGGTTGTTGTTATGTGAGTTGGATCAATGGCTTAGTATCCCTATTGATCCTTTAACCTTCTTGTTTACTTTGTTGTCAAATCCACCATCCAATTGATGGATGGGGTGGTTAGGTCCATCGTATGGTTAGGATCATTGGACTATGTGCATGGGTTCACGCTCTTATTGGTAGATGTACTTATCTCTTGGATTCATGCGCTGAAAATACTTAGTAAAAAATTCTTGAAAATGTATTTCTTCTCACAGATATACTAGAACAAGTTAATATGGTTCTTCTTAGTGAAACAATATTCTTTAGATGCTATTGAATTATGAATTTTCTTCCTTCTTATAAATTATTTTTGGTTGGATTTAAGCATGTGCTTATACACTCATTTGGTAGATGCTTAATGATATTATGGCATCTCATGTAAGATATTGTTATTTCTAAATCATTATTTTTGTACTGGAATTATTTGAAGTATTTCATAATGGCTTGGCATTATTAAACTGCTTGTCTCACAAACATGCATTATGAGTTATAAAATGTGTTGGTTGTAGGAGTTGAACACCTGCATCCAAGTTACATATTTCTCTTATTATGTTGTGTGAAGATAAAAGTTATCTACAACCATTTTAAGAGGCATTTACATGCATATGTTAAATTTTACATCACTTAGTAGCATGCTAAGTGTACTTATAGTAGTTGAAGAAGTTGTGAATTAGATTATAAGTTGATTATTTTTGGTATGTATTTATTTATGTATGATGTAATGGATGTAGTTTACAACCATGTTAGATGATTTATTTCATTCTAATGAGCATAAGAATAGGCATGTATATCCATATAGTGGTTGTCCTAAAACTACATTATGCCTTCACTCTTTCACATTCAGTGATGTTACGCTGGAAGTAATTATTTTGTAGTAGGTGTTTTCTCTTATGGTTGGAATTTATGTCATAATTGTCTCATAGTATGAGCTATTAGTCACATTATTACAAGTTGATTTTAAATAAGGTCTTCCCTTTCATTTGTTACATGTTAAGCATGGGCACAACATGTTGCTACAACCATAAACTATTACTTTTTTTAGTTGAACTAAGTATTAAAATTACTTCACTTGTGACTACTATCAAGATGATAATGAATAAAAAAACATATTAATTCTCAATTGTTTTCTTCTATGCAAAAAAAATTGTAAATCTATGAAGGAATAGGTGTTGCTTGATTGTATGGTACAATAAAATTGGATTCCATTATGTTTCAATTATGCAACAAAGGAAATTTAATGATTTCATAAACATGTTTTTTTGGATGATAGTCATAACATTTCATAATGCCCAGAAACAACCCTTAAAAGTTATGGTGGCATAAATTACATTCTGAATCATTACCAATCATGGGCAAGTTAAAATTATACTGACACTTGTAATCAGTGATGTGAAAGCTACATTAATGGAAAGTATAATTTTTAACAATCCTCTACTTCCCTTAACTAATTTTATTCATTATGAAATGATGGAAGATGTCACTTATAAGATCCAGTATGGAGCTTTTATACATTTTTTGCTCATATTGATACTACTTGGCTAACGAAATTAATTTAATCAAATGTTATTAAATGGTAAGAGAATCTAATGTGAGGACCCAAAAATTGAAGGTTAAGTTCTAACTTGGTGGGTATCATTATGACAAGAAGTTCTTCTTATGCATTTACATAATCGTGTTCACCATGATAAATCAATATCTAGTTGAACGGTTTCTTGGGTTTTCTAAATTATCTCATAAGATTAAGGATTATTGATATAAATAATTTATTGCATTATAACTCGCAAGGGTAAGCCTCCCTTGATAATAACGGTCAACTTGGGGTTATTGTATATAACCAATGCAATAATGGCTATCCTTAAATTGGAATAAGTTGATGAGTTGGACCTTGAGTAAATTAGATTCTTAGACTCAGATATCATTATTGAAATTAGACTTGGTTCATATACTATTTTTGTAAGTAGGAAATCATTGGCTGAGAAATTGATGGTAGGGGTTTTAAGGTGAAGGGACCCCAACCCAAGATTTAGTTATGCAATCTTGCTGGGTAGCACTTATTTAAATACCCTTATCTCATATAGTGCTATTGATTTATAAATGTCTCTTGTATGTTAGAACCAAAATAAAATGAGGAGGATGGGACCTTAAGAAGGGTTACATATCCTTGAATGGTCCTATGTGGAAGACAAATGTCACAAATGGAGTTTAGAGTTTATCCATGTGTTCTAAACATTGATAAATCTTAAATTGTATATAGTCTCAAAGGGCAATAAACTTTCCTATAGGATCCTTTGTGGATTTTTATTATTGAATAATTAGTCTTAAACTATCTCATATGGTTATGGATGTACACATGTGTGTATGCAAGCAATTTGATGCCATATGTGTTGTCTAGATGTGTAGTGGGCCCTACACGCATCTTCTTTCTACACTTTGATAAGCAATTCTAGGATTTTTTTTTGTGTTGTTTCATTGAGAAGGTTTAATTTAGTTTTATTCAATTTAGAGGCAAATTAAAAGTGTTCATTTATATAGGGCTATGCCATATCTAGAAAAAGGATTCCTTAGAGTGCCAAAATTAGGCATACATATAGAAGGGAATGAGAAGGAGAGAGAAGATAGGTGTTGGAGAAGCCTATGACAAGTGTCACTTCATGAAGGAACAAGTTATAAATAAGAAGGCCTATAAGTAGGTAGTTTATGAATCTTCTCTAACAGGTGTCACATTTTTTCTAATCCTCTTCTTCATCAAGGTAACATAGGAGATTATCATTATCCTCTATGACTCATCTTCTCTTCCTTGAAATTGTCAATTATGAGTGATTATAAAATGACAATTAAAATTATTGGAGTCTAAATGATTTTCATGCCTTTAACACCTATTTAAGATCTATATTCCATCATCTTTCCACCTTTATTCTATAATTTCATTCATAGTTCTCATATTTGCTTGCTTTGAGGTATGTTCCTTGTAACCCTATTTTGGCATAAATATCTTTGCTTTGGGTGCTATGAAACACTTAAAATAAAAATAAAAACATATTTGAGTACCCTTTATCTTTCTTCATCTTTAACAAAAATTTCATGGCTCATCTCCTAATGTAGACCCACATACTCAACACCCATCTTTTCCAATTATGCCTAATTGGGCCTAAAACAAGCTTATAGTACTATAGACCATACAAGACCATAAAATACTGATAAAAAACCTAAAAAATATTATTGGGCACATCAAATGAGGTCAATGGAAAACTTTCATGCAGTTTCATTTGTTAGAACTCAATTTATGCAAATTTCAAGTTTCTAGCCCTAGGTTGGTCATGCACAAGCCTAAGTAGGCCGAGAGCAAAGAAAAATACAAAATTTGAGTCTTAGGGAACTTAAAATAAAAAACATACCTATTTTAGGTATTCCTCAAATTTTTTTAGCTCTTCCAATAATCATTTTTCCTTGATCAATTTCAATGAGCTCTCACAAAGAAAAAAAGCACAATTCAATGTGCATAAGAGGACTATGTCATGGTTGTAGGTGTTCTTGTATATTTTTATCATTATATAAACACTCTCAACACCTTTAAAGTTCATTAATGAATCTTCCACACCTATTCTATCAATCCAAACTCAAAAAATCAATACAAACCATTGCATATTCTCTTAGATTCTTGAAAATAAGCTTACCAAATGAGCTCTTTAGTAAGTTTATAGGTCTTCATTGGGTTTGAGGTTTGTTAGAGCTCAAGAAAAGATTATTTTATTAATTATCCCCTTTTTACATCTACATAGACCCTCTCAACATCTTATTTTGGCTTTTACTCTTCATTTATTTTTCAAACCATCATCTTTTATGCAAGGTAAGCTTTTCTTGCTTGAGAATGCAAACCTATAAGTCTGCAGACCTGCAGGCCTACATTCACCTTGGTTTAAGAAATTAATGACATGTTTATTGGTATTCAAAAAAATTAAGTCATATCCTTGATATTTTATATCAGTTTGAAATATCAAACTTCTTTGAAACATCTCACATTGTCTCTAAACACCTAGCTTTGTTTGCAAACACTAAACTGATGTTCCTTAGGTTTATGGCCTGCTAGTTCAACTCAAGGATGATCATATGAATTTGGTATATTTATATATGCTCTATAAAATTATTATATTCCCACACTGAAGTAATCCAATGCGTATTTCACCTGTAGTATCTCTTAAAACCTCCATGATGTTTGCTCACTACAAGGTTTCTTAAGCATGTCAATGTTATTGATAAAAATATTTAGGTGTATTGAAACCATATATTGATATTTTAGGTAATTTAGGATTTCATAGGATTATTTATAAGCATATTTATTTATTACAACATCTTGAAAAGACCATTAGATGCTTGTGGGCTTCTTTAACAACTCTTCTCAACATAAATCTAACAAGATTGCTTATAAATAGCTTGGAACTCTGCTTAAAAATTATGATAATGTTTTGTTTATGACCATAGGATTCCTCAAAGAGAATTATAAAATGTTATCAAAGGTATATTGTATATTATCATGACTCATATGACCTTAACAAGGTCTACAACTGGGTTTCTTATATAAAACACAAGGTAGTCTTCCTCTTGGCCTATCTTAAGGGCACTAGCAACATGTATATCATTTAAGGGGTCCTATAGATCTTATAAAGATACCAAAATACCTATACCCATGCTCAAAAGGTTCTCATAATTGGTAGAGATGCTTTCACATAGCCAAATCCTTGTAAATAAGCCCAAAACTACCACTTCTAGGCCATTTTTATACCTTTTCCTCTTTACATATGTCAAATAATGATAAAATAGGATGTGAAAGGACTATTCAGACCCTTGAGGATTTTAAAAACCTTTAATTTTCATCCATTAATCTTGAAAACTTGTTGAGACAAGAAAAACCTTGCCTATGGGGTTTTATGAGGGTTTTGGGATGCTTATTTTGTCAATGATTATTCTTAAAGAATAACCCTTCAAATCCAAACTAATTCCCATAATTTAAAGGAAATAATCACCCCTAAAAAACCCCAAGATCACTTGATCCAACTCTCTTTCCTCTTCATGAACTAAGCACTTGAAAATGGCCTTTACTAGCTTGTAAAGAGATCGATGGAGGAAATTAAACATTTGTTATCTTCTTTGGACCTTTCAACACAAATAAACCTTATTTGAATCTAAAAAAATCAAAATAACCTAACACCATTCATTTATGACCTGAACTGACCATCTCCACATTGAAAATTTGCTTTATAAGCCCTTGGCACGTGTATTTCTATGTTATACTTCACTTTCTTGATATTTGGAGGGTCCTATCAATTTTGCACATTAAAACTGACCTAAACCAACATGTGTAAGGAGTGAATAACTTTAACATATCTTGTAAACACATTAGAGGCCTCAAAATGTACTTGGCCCTTATAATCTATAAAGGTAACAATTGACTTAATTTCTCTAAAACTACCTTAAGCTTTGCTAAACATGAAATAAAAATGATTCCATATTACCATGTATTATCTCTATAATCTCACCTTCACCATAAAACATCATGTCACTTTAGAGGTAAATACACCAATACTTCACCATGGGTCAACATATCTTAACCTTTGCCAAGTAACCTTAAACATTGCTCGGATACCTTAACTTTTCCATACACTTAAACAAAACCTTCATGGAGGGGATTTATGACAAGACTAGGGGTATTAATTCACTCTTATAGACATTATAACATACCTTAGGATGGTAAAACACTTGACAAGACACCTTTTATGACAAATACTGACCAATAGATCAAGACAAAACCTATCAAAAGATCAATCACAAGGTTAGGCAAGAATAGAAATAAAGTTTTGAATTGTATCCACCTATAGTAGCCAATTTTGGATAACATCTTTGGTAACCTCTTGGGATTACATGCTTTCTATGAACCTAAACCAATTTCATTCTTGCCTCCATTGGGCTATGGAGTCATCTATGCTCAACACAAACTAAAATAGACTTTGAGAATTGACCTATAAACCTCTTGAGAAGGATGAAATAGTTAATTACATTCAACACACACAAAAAGATAAGAAACAAACACACAAAATTAAGACACTAAATGAACAAGACACACACTGTACTAAGAAGAACTTAGGGAAGATAAAACAAGAAACTACTATAAATAACTAACCTTTAAGGTCTGATCCTCTTGGATCAAAAGGAAAACTCCTTAAGACTTATTTATGTGATGAACAAGGATGATGTACAAACTACTGTTCAAACTTGGTTCTTGTTTTATCAGCTCCTTTATTGACCACCATCATCTTTGGCTTGACCTCAAGTAGATCAACAACAACAAACATGTTTCTAACAAAAACAAATTCATCTTGAATTTCATAACCTACATCATGCTGATCTTTGTCAAAGAGAGAGACCTCCAACATGACCATCCTTTGATTCATGGGGGAAGCAATAACCTCAGCTTCTATTGGCTCTTTAAGCTCATGTTAAGCATGGGATATACTGAGATAGGGGGGGTTAATCAGTATATCATAAATCTTATAAACTTTTACTTAATCAAATTACACTTAACCATACATTGAAGATATGAAATAAAACTAAAATAATAAACACCACACAAGATAGAGACAGACATCGGATTTAATGTGGAAACCCAATGTGGGAAAAACCATGGAGAACAATATCAATTATATGAATGAGCACCAAATCAAACTAAAATATTTTCAAGCACCAACTTGCAGGAGCACCAACCCCTTTGTTGAGCACCAACACAACAACTATTCGTGAGCACTAACCCACTAGAGCACCAACCCCTTTTGTGTATATCACACAACTATCTGTCAATGTTGCTTTCTCAACAAATGATAGCACATTACAATATCTCTTTCTTTTTTCTCCTTTGCTCTTCTAATCTAGATATAAAAATTACAAATCATGCTCTATCTTTTTTGTTATAAATGGCTTCTCAAGCCTTTATTTATAGCTGTTCAAATGACCTTTGGCATTCACCCTTTGTGACCCTTCAATCCTCATGGAAAATGGTGCCAAACTTGTATGATCCTTCATATCCTTGCATTTGAAAAGTCATATGGTGACCCTTCATAAGTAAAAGCATCCTTTCCTCTTTTATCTTTATCTTGGTGACTTTTTGTATTCCTCAAAGTGTCCCCTCATGGAAAAATGCACCATACCTCTTTTGTCTTCACATGGTGACTCTTGAAATTCCTCAAGATGACTCTTCATGAGAAAATGTGTCCCATTCCTCTTTCATCTTTTACCCTGTGACTCTTTGACTTCTTTACGGGCCCTCTTTTGACTTTATGCAACCAAAAATATATTCGTTAATATTAAATAAATATTAACACACATTAGCCAATATATGAATATTAAAAACACCATCAAATGCAATGGGGCCTCAAATGCAATGGGGCCTTTATCACTAATAATGCTAGACCTTTGACATCAATGACAATATTTCTAACAATCTCCCCCTTTGTCATTGATGGCAACCTTAAAATAAAACTACCACATCTTGAAACCTACACATACTACCATTTGAAAAACATATAGTAACTCCCCCTTACTATAGAAACTTGTACCTATTTCTACACCTGTACTTGTACCTATTATTCTCCCCCTTTGACATCAATGGCAAAGCGCCTATCTGGAGCTAACACTTATCTCCTCCTCAACTGATACTAAAGCTAAATGGTAGGAAGTAAAATAAATTACTCCCAACTCCTCTCGCAGATCCTTGAATGTGTCCTTTGATCGTGCCTTTGTGAAGATATCTGATAATACATATAAATTGTTGCCTGTCCTTTGAGCAGTTGCAATCAACTCATTTGAATATTTTATTCTAATCTCACAACCTTCTACATAATACTTTAATGTGTACTCTTGATCACATATTTGACTTACACTCAATAGATTATGCTTAAGACCTTTTACATACAATACATTCTTAGTCTTGGTTCTACCATTATCCAAACTTAAAGTACCTTTTCTGGCTATCTTAGTAGTGGTTTTACCTCTGAATTTCATTGTGCCATCATTTATCTTCTTTAGAATTATGAACTTACTCTTTTCTCCTGTCATGTGGCTTGAACATCTGCTATTAATGAAACATGGTTGTTCTTCATTTCTTGTATGTAAAGCTGTCTGAACTAACATAGAATCTTTAGGTTGTTTCTTTTGCCATGAACATGTCTAAACCTTTTTATTGATGAATGGAACCTTGAAACTTTGGTCCTTATTGATTGAATCAAACACTCTTCTAAAATACTGGGCTTTGTGCCCAAAATTATTGCACTTGTAACATATTATGGCCTTTTCATCAAAGCTTGATAGAGGAGCAAAAGAGTTGTAGCTTCTACTAGAATCTGCACGAGTTTCCTTCTCCTTGTTTCTAAAATTGTTAGCTCTTTTCTGACATTCTATTTTCTTGTGACCATATCCATTACAATAAAAATAATAACCATGAAAATAGAACCTGTTTGTGTATCTCTGTCTTGATTGTATTTTGTAACTTTGTTCCTTCCAACCTTCTTTGTTTGAGATGTCCTCTGTATTCTTCACTTCCCTTTTTGTTTCCTCTTTAGTACGAGCTTCAACATAGCTCTTTTTATTTTCAAATCTGATACCTGTCTTATCTAATATTGCCTTTTGGCTTTCTAATTTCTTATTCAACATGCTAGTAATATCCTCAAATTTTGAATCACTAACTACTTTATCATTGACTACTTTCTCAATATCTTCTTTCAAAGAGGCAATTTCAATAACATACCTTTCACATTCTTTACTTACTTTGTGCAATTGTGCTATTATATCTTTTTCATTCCTTTTAGCTTCTTCAAAGTGTGCTTGTAAATCATCAATTATTTCCTTTGACTCTTTTTCATTTTTCTCGATCTGGTGCTTCAATCTTTGATTCTTCTTCTCAACAGCTTCTAATTCTTCTAAGGCACAAATGAGTTCTTCTATATTTACCTTGGCTTAATCCTCACTTTCATCATGTTCTTCTTCTTGATCATTTGTACTTTTTCTTGCATAGGCATCTTCATGTATGGTCATGAATAGATTTTCTTCTTCATCTGAGTCACTGACTGCACTATCTTCGATTGAGATAAGATATTCATAATATAAACTCTTTTTCTTGAATCTCTTCTTGTATTTGCCTTTGAAGTTTTTCTTGTATGTAGACTTTCCTTCTTCATTGTCATCATTATTCTTATTTGGGCATCTATCTACAAAATGACCAATCTTACCACATTTAAAACATTTAAATGGCAATTTTCCTTGATATTTACCTGTACCCCTTTTTGGTTTATGAATGAAAAGAGATCCATTGTCATCTTCATCATTGTTGGAGTTGTCACTTGATTCTTGAACCTTAGTCTTGTCTTTCTTTGATGTCTTGAAAGTATCTTCCCTTTTTGAGGGTTTTTCTTATTTAGTCCACATCTCATATGTTGTAAGAGTACCATGTAGTTCATCCATCTTTAGCTTGGCAAGATCCTTCATCTCCTCGATTGTTAAAACCTTTGCATCATATCTCATTGGTAGAGATCTCAAAACCTCTTGTACCACCATTAAATCTTCTAACTGTTCTCCAAGACGTTGAATCTGATTTACTATTTGATCAACTCACAAAAGATAACTTTCTATATTTTCTTCATCTTCTATATTCAAACTCTCAAACTATCTTCTAAAAGTTTGAAGCTTAGCCCGCTGAACCTTTTCATCACCTTTGTAAATATTCTCAAGTTTTACCCAAGTCTCATGATCAGATTTACATTGCATAACCTTAACAAACTTTGATTCACATAAACCACATAAAATAACATTTAAAGCTTTAGCATTATTTTGACTTGCCTTCTTTTCTGTCAGAGTAGTTACAAGTGTCTTTGGCTCTTCGTATTCCTCCAACACTACTTGTCAAATGTCTAATCCAAGGGTCATCAAGTAAGTCCTCATCCTTATGCTCCAAAAGGCATAATTTGACCCATCAAACAAAGGTGCCTTAGTTGTAGAAAAATCTCTATATAATCCAGCCATCGTGCTTTCCTGATCTACCTTCAAGTTGTAAAACATTTTCCAAAGGAACCTGCTCTGATACCAATTGTTAAGCATGGGATATATTGAGAGGGGGGTGAATTAGTATATCATAAATCTTATAAAATTTCACTTAATCGAATTACACTTAATCATACATTTAAGATATGTAATAAAACTAAAATAATAAACACCACACAAGATAGAGAGAGATACCAAATTTAACGTGGAAACCCAATGTGGGAAAAACCATGGAGAACAATCTCAAGTATATGAATGAGCACCAACTCAAACTAAAATATTCTCAAGCACCAACTTACAGGAGCGTGAACCCCTTTGCTGAGCACCAACACAATAACTATTCATGAACACCAACCCATAGGAGCACCAACCCCTTTTGTGTATACCACACAACTATCTCTCAATGTTGCTTTCTCAATAAATGATAGCACATTACAATATCTCTTTGTTTTCTCTCCTTTGCTCTTCTAAGCTAGATATAATAATTACAAATCATGCTCTATCTTTTTTGTTACAAATGGCTTCTCAAGCCTTTATTTATAGCTTTCCAAATGACCTTTGGCATTCACCATTTGTGACCCTTCAATCCTCATGGAAAATGGCATGACCCTTCGTATCCTTGCATTTGAAAAGTCATATGGTGACCCTTCATAAGCAAAAGCATCCTTTCCTCTTTTGTCTTTATCTTGGTGACTTTTTCATATTCCTCAAAGTGTCCCCTCATGAAAAAATGTGCCATACCTCTTTTGTCTTCACATGGTGACTCTTGGAATTCCTTAAGATGACTCTTCATGAGAAAATGTGTCCCATTCCTCTTTCATCTTTTACCCCATGACTCTTTGACTTCTTTACAGGCCCTCTTTTGACTTTATGCAACCAAAAATATATTCATTAATATTAAAACACATTAGCCAAGATATGAGTATTAAAAACACCATTAAATGTAATGGGGCCTTTATCACCTTTGACATCAATGACAATATTTCCAATAGCTCCATCTCTTTCTCACCTTTAATAGAAACATATTCATCATAGCTTGTCACATCATAAACTTAAACCTTTTGATGGTGACTTGTAAGACTTATTGGCATGATAATATCTTTTCACTTATCACCAACAACTTCATTTTTTCCTTTTAGAGGTGTTGAACTACCAAACTCTTCAAATTCCTTGAACATGTCCAAATGGGATTACCACATGTTGTCAAGGCTTCATTTAACTTGTTCATGATAATAAGCAAGACTAAAAACCATGATGTTCTCTTCAAACTCCTTCTCACTCATGTCTTCACCATGTTCATTAGCCAAGACAACCATCTTATCATTCTCCTCATGGGTTGTAGGTTTACTATCTAAAATTGAGAAAAAAATTCTAGCTCTTCCCAAAAGGAAGCTTCTTCTTGATGACTTGAAAGCATGCCAGATTCAATCCCGTTCTTATCTTCAAACTCTATCTCTTGATCATGAGGCTCAACAAGGTTAATGACCAAAGTGTCTTCATGAAAATATATCTCATCTTTAGTTGCAACTTGATCAACTGATGTATGATCATCTTTTCCTTCAACAAGACTCAATCCATGACAACTAGATTAGTCTTATTCTTCCTCCATGAATAATGGAAGCTCATCTACCCACTCAAGGTCTAATTCATCATGTTTTTCTTTCTCTAAACCTATTTTGTCTTCTTCAAGTCCCAAAACATCAAGATTACCTTCTTTAGCTTCACTTGTCATTATGATTTCATGTTCAATATCAATCATAACATCCTCTTAATCATTCAATGTTGCCATGCCAACATTGTTTACCTGTTCAAGGAAATTTAAGTACATTGTTTCCAAACATTATCAAACTCATTAGGAGTTTTAGTGTATTCAATAATGAGTTAATTTGAATTGTTTTAATGACTTCCCTCTGATAGATCAGTTGTCTTGTCCTCATTCATACTTTCATCAACTCCTTCCATCTAATTTACTTTTGATTCCATGAATCATGGGAGTTTATCATGTGGCTGCAATGCTATTATGTCATCATCATCTCTTTATTCAAGATCAAAACCATGACAATTTGAATGATTTTCAAGATCATTCATGACATCTTGAAGGTTATCCAACTTATAGATAGAATGTAGAGAGTTCTCCTCATATTTAGAAGTTGATTTGCTTTATTCTAGAGGGATAACAATGATGAATTCTTCATCATATTCACTCACCACATCTTCATCATGACCTTCTTGAGATCCACTTGTAGCTACAACTTCATCAAGCCTTTCAAGGATGACCACTTCATCATTTTTTCTTGCCAAGCTAGCCTTTCCAACTGAATATTCATATTCTACCCTCAAAGTAGTAGGTTCTCCTTCAAAAAAGGAGGGGATGGGAGGGCTAGATAATTTATTAGTTTTCTTGAAACTTGATAGAGTGTCTTTCTAACTTAGGATTTTATGAGGTCCAGATTGATTGTATTATTCTTGGAGAGATGGAGAATGGAATTGAGTTAAGGATGTTACATTCTTCTCCTTCCACTCCTCAATCACTCTATCAAACTTTGATATATCTTTAACTTCATGGATAGTTTCAACTTGAAGGGTAGGTGAAGGAATTGAGGAACTTGAGATTTCTCTTGACTAGACCTCCACACTTCTCTTTTTCTTGAATTTGGATAGGTATGGGAAAAGGCTCTTTTTTAAGGGTTTTCATGATATAATCAGGGGTCATAGTCCAAGAAGGTCTCCATGGTGGATTGGTTTGAGATTCTTGAGGAAGAGTGAGTGAAGATTACATAGACATGGGACTTTCTTGATGGCACAATGCAAGTTGGAGGAAGTTAGGAGTAGGATAAGTTTGATGTGGAGTAGGAGGAGAGATATAAGGCTGAATGTATTGCATTTGTTGCCTCTCTTTAAGTACTAATCTATTCTCCATACATTGAATCAAACCTATTATCTCTATCACATCATTTATTGGCATATGTTGATCTTCTCTCTCAATATCTACCAACCTACACTTTGTCAAATTCACTAAATCCCTCATCACTTAAATGCTTTCATTTTAATAAAAGGGATATAGACAATTAGACCAAGCTCCTTTTCTTTATCAAGGCCTCTTATGTGCATTTTAATGTCTACAAGAGTTTGTTTGAAGTCTAATAAGGCTATAGTAGGAGTAATATAAATTTTATAAGGTTGGATAGAGGGATAAGTAGGCTACCAAGGATGTTGAGTTGGATTGGGAGAGAGCATATAAGACTGTTGATAACCTTGATGAGGTTTGCATGTTATTTTTTGAGATCCACTTTGGATGAATCCATGAATGTTATTAATGTAATATAAAAAATGTGAAGGCATAAAGTATGTATCTTGACCAAAATAATAATGAGAATATATACCAATTTTTGATTTTCAAACACTTGGGCTACTCATACCAGTTGTGGTTCACTTGGAGTCACCATTGATTCTTGTGTTCATGCCTCCAAAGGCTGATATATTAAAGAACAACATCAAGAACTCTTTAATGAATGGAATTCTTGTCTCACTAGACATGCCAAAACTATTATCAACAAAATTTGTACCCTTGAAGAGGGTGTTCAAGCCTCCTCACTTAAGTGATAGTATGAGGATTCTTCATAGGTTGTGGGTGACCCTATAGCTAAAGAGAACCTCTAGATAGGGATAAATCCCTTGATGCATCACTTAAAACTACTACTAAACCTATTGTTTGTAAGGGAAAAGGGATAGAGAAAATTGAAAACAAACCAAAATAGAGAGGTGATGCACCAAATTTGTCTCCTCCACCTACTTATAATGCATTGAGAACATGAACTATGACTGAATCTAGTTACATGATTCAAATGGGGTTTGTAAACATGAATGTTTCACATAGAAGCTATAACATGATGCATAGACTAAGGGACTGATCAAGAGGTCTCAAAAGACACTAGTGAATGATTTCACTTGCAATCCATGCAAATCTATTTAGAATCACTCTATATAACTTGCAAATATGACCAATTATTTGCAAAGAGGCTAACATGACATGACAAATGAGAGGAAGTAACATACTATCACTAACATTCATCAAATAGCATGAAGTGTACATGAGATACAAGTGTTAAGAAGGCTTAATTCAACATTATTCAATTTAGAGGAAAATTACAAGTGTTAACTTATATAAGGCTAGACCATATCTAGCAAAAATATCCCTTATAATGCCAAAATCAAGCATACATATAGAAGGGAATGAGAAGGAGAGAGAGGATGGGTGTTGGAGAAGCCTGTGACAAGTGTCACTTCATGACAAATTAAGTTAAAAACAAGAAGGCCTAAAAGTAGGCAGTTTATGAAACTTCTATAACATGTGTCATCTTGTTCTAATCCTCTTCTTCATAAAGGTGGCATAAGAGATCATTATAGTCCTCTATGACTCATCTTCTCTTTAGGAGTGATTATGAAATGAAAATTCATATTATTGGAGTCTAAATACTTTTTTTGCCTTGTACACATATTTAATATCCATTTCCCATCATCTTTTTGCCTATGTTCTACAATTTCATTCATATTTCTCATATATGCTCTCTTTGAGGTCTATTCATTGTAATCTTATTTTACAAAAAAAGATTATTATTTTAGGTGATATTAAACATTTAAAATAAAAATAAAATCATATTTGAGTACCCTTTATCTCACTTCATCTTCATCCAAAATATCATAGCTCAACTCCCAATGCAGACCTACTTACTCAACACCCATCTTTCGTAATTAGGCCTAAAGAAAGCCTACAATACTATAGACCATAAAAAATAGTAAAATATTGATAAAAAAACCTTGAAAATATTTTTAGACACATAAAATAATGTAATATTTCAAAATTTCATGGATTTTCATGTGTTGAAACTCAAGTTTTGTAAATTTCAAGTTTCTAGACCTAGGTTGGTCATGCACATGCCTAAATAGGCTGAGAGCAAAGAAATATGCAAAATTTGAGTTTTAGGTCACTTAAAATCAAACCAATACATGTGAAAGGTCTGAAAAAACTTTATTGATCTCCTCCAATAATAATCTCTTCCTTGATCAATCTCAATGAGCTCTCACCAAGTAAAAAGGCAGAATTTTGTGTGCATAAGAGGACTATGTCATGGATGTAGGTGTTCTTGTCTCTTTTGATAAATATATAAAAACTGTAAACACATTTTAAGTTAATTAATGACTCTCCAAAACTTATTATATCTATCCAAACTCTAAAACTCAATAAAAACCATTTCATATTCTTTTAGATTCTTGAAAATAGGCTTACCAAAGGAGTTCTTTAACAGGCTTATAGGTCTTCATTGGGTTTGATGTTTTTTATAGCTCAAGAAAAGGTTTTTTCATAAATTATCCTCCATTTTCCATCCTAAACATACCCTCACAAAATCTTATTTTGTCTTTCACTCTTCATTTGTTCTTCAAACCATCATCTTTTATGCAAGGTAAGCTTCTCTTGCTTAAGAATGTGGACCTACAAGTCTATAAACCTATAGGTCTACATTCACCTTGATTTAAGCCATCAATGACATGTTTATTTATATTAAAAAACATTTATCTATATCTTTGATATTTATATCAGTTTTCAATACCAAAACTTCTTTGAAACATCTCAAATTGTCTCCAAACACCTAGGTTTGTTTGTAAACACTAAACTGATGTTCCTTAGGTCTGTGACCTACTAATTCACCTCAAGGATGATCATATGAGTTTTCAATATTGATATATGTTCTATTATATTATTATATCCCCACCCTAAATTTATCCAATGTGTGTTTCACCTATATTATCTCTCAAAACCTCCATGATGTTTACTCACTATAAGGTTTCTTGAGCTTGTCAATGATATTGATAAAGACTGTTTAGGTCTCTTAAAACCCTGTATTGATGTTATATGTACTATAGGATTTCATAGGAGTCTTTATAATCATATTTATTCATGAAAATAATTTGAATATACCATTAGAGGTGTGAGGGCTTCTCTGACAACTCTTCTCAATAAGAATCTAATAAGATTGCTTATAAATGCCCTGGAACTTTGCTTGCAACTTATGAGAAGGTTTTATTTATTAACATTGGATGCCTTAAAGAGACTTATCCAATGTTATCAAATGTATACTAGATGTTCTCAAGCCTTGTATGACCTTAAAAAGGTTTGCAATTGGGTTTCTTATATAAAACACATAGGTAGTCTTCCTTCTAGCCTATCTTAAGGGCACTGGCAGCCTGTATATCACTTTAGGGGTCATAGAGATCTTATAGGGATACAACCATACCTATTCCCATGCTCAAAAAGTCCTCATAATTGGTCAATATTCTTTCACATATCCAAATCCTTGAAAAGAAGCCCAAAATTGCCACTTTTAGGCCATTTTTTGTACCTTTTCTTCTTCACACATGACAAATAATGATAAAAGAGGATGTAAGAGGACTATTTAGAACCATGAGGATCTCAAAAAACCATTAATTTTCATCCATTAATCTTTAAAACTCATTGAGACAATTAAAACCTTACCTATGGTGTTTTAGGAGGGTTTTGAGCTTGACAAGAAAAACCATGACTATTCAATGACATAAAGGCCCCTAGCAACCCCAAAGATCACTAGATCCAAATCACATTATTCTTCATGAAATGAGCACTTTAAAATGGCATTCACTATCTTTCAAAGAGCTCGATGGAGGAAATGAAAAGTTTTTTATCTTATTTGGACTTGCCAATGCTACCACAAGCCTGATTTGACCCTAAAAACATCAAGGAAACATAACACCATTCATTTCTAACCCAAAATAACCATCTCCATGTTGAGAAGTGTCTTATAATCCATTGGCAAGTGTATTTTTATGTTATAATTTAATTTATTGATCTTTTTATGGTCTCATCACTTTTGCACATTGAAATTGACCTAAACCAACATGTGTAAGGAAGAAATAACTTTGGCATATCTTGGAAACATGTTATAGGCCTCAAACTACACTTGATCCTTATAATTTACAAAGGTAACCATTACCTTAATATCTGTAAAATTACCTTAACCTTTTCTAAACATGAAATAACAATGCTTCCATCTCACCATGTCTTGTCTCTAGAAGTTCACCTTCACCATAGGACATCATGTCACTTTAGAGGTCAATAAACCAATACTTTACTATGGGTCAACATAAATTAACCTTTTATAAGTAACCTTAAACTTTACTGGGATACCTTAACTTTTACAAACATTTAAACAAGACCTTAATGTAGGGGATTGATGACAAGAATAGGGGTATTGATTCACTCTTCTAGACCTTATAAGAGACCTTAGGATGACCAAACACTTGACAAGACACCTTTTATGATAAAGACTAACCAATAGACCAAGACAAAACCTATCAAAAGATCATTCAAAAGGTTAGGAAAGTATAGGAGCAAAGTTTTGAATTGTATCCACCTATGGTAGCCAATTTTGGCTAATAATACCCTTAAAATTTATTATAGGAGAGGGCATTTATCGGTTATTGATGACATATACCATCTCCCACTTTGGCCTTCATTCAAATATCATTATAGACAATGGTTCATATTTCAAGAATAAAACTATCAAAATGTTTTGTATTAAATATAATATTTGACACACATTTTCTACTCCTTATTAATCTTAGGGCAATGGATAGGCATAAGCTACAAATAAGATTATAAACAAAATCTTGAGTAAGATAGTTACTAAATTTGGTGATGTTTGACTTAACCACATAGTTTATGTACTATGGGCTTATCACCTGAGCATTTTTACACCACTAGGGCTACTCCATATTCCTTGGGGTATGGGAAAAAAGAAATACTTCCATTAGAATTGTAAATTTGATCTTTACAAGTATCCTTCAAAAGACTTATCAAAGATGATCAATACAAGAAAAACATTTGCATGAGTTAGAAAAATTGGACAATACTCACATACAAGCAGTAGAACATCTCATAATATATTAGAATGTCATTTAAAGGGAATATAACAAAAAAATCCATATTAAAGAGTTTGAGATCAATGACTTGGGTTTAAATGAAAATATCATGAATGTCAATGCAAAAGAGGAAATTAAAGGCGAATTCAAGCGTAATTAATTGGGTCCATATGTGTTTATAGAAAAATTGAGTGCAAAGTTTTATCGTTTAGATTCACTTGAAGTAAAATAAGGTAATAATATAATGAACAATATGCATCTATGAAAATTATATACTTAAGCATTTCAAACCATTAAAAAAAAGAAGAATATTTCAAAATTCAAAAACTTGGACTTATGCATGATATGTCCAATTCATTTACATCGGTTCTTTCTGTTTCAGTATGTGCAATACTTATCTATATCTAGTTTTATATCAAATATGCTTCAAAATTTTACTTGAGTGAGTTGTATAACATATAGGTGGTCACTTATATATGTAATTGCAGGTATTGATACTATTTGAGACCTTGAAATTTTACATAGACAAAACCACTCTTATCAAGACAGTCACACATTATTCTCCTGTCTAATTCCAACATACTTTTCCTAGTGAACATAGACTATGATTTTTCATATTGAAACCAATTACAAGCCTTATAAATATTATTTACATCTCAACAAGTTCATTGGGGGCATCCTTTTACATATGTTTTATCTTTCTATGACTATCCCTATTATTCATACTTCAGTTCAATACATTGCATAAAATCTATGATTATAATATCACTTACATTAACATTGTTATCTTACTAGATAACTGAGTTTTTGAATATCATCATGATTACAAGTTGATAATTTAAATCAATTTCACTTATTCGTGCATGTTTATCATGTTTGATTTCTTGCTTCAAGCTTTGTGTGTATTCCTTTCTCTAGATTGTGGAATTTTAACATGTCCTTATTTACAACTCTAAGCCTTATTGTATGTTTTTGAGTGTTAGTGAAATTTTAATACATCCATTGTATGTGTCCCCTTGGCCTCCTTGCTTGCTTTGTGTACTTTTGTGTGTGATATCTATGTATACATCATCCATGACTCTTGTTGCATTTGTTTTCTCAGTTTGAGATGCCATGGTCAATATCATGCATGTTCCCAATTTTTTTATGCAATGATGGATATCATGCATCACCTCCAATTTTTTTTATATCAATTTCAAGTACTCAATATTTATTATTTATTCACTACGTGCCTCATTGCTAATATCTATCTAGACATGACACTGTATTCTTGGTTATACATGTATCATACATTACTATTTTGATCATATTATCAATATTATGCCATGTTTTCTAATGTTATCATTATTACTTCATATTTAGATATTTTATATAACATCACGTGCATAAATTTTTATTTTGAACTAAGTTATTGTGTAGGCTTCATAACTCACCTCAAAATAGGGGCCATACATAGTGGCATGTCTTAGAGACTAAGATGAAATAGTTCACTACATCGATAAAAAACAATAGTAATTAATTAATTGATCATGATTCATACTCAATTTTTAACCCATAAATAAATTTCAAATAAAACCACTCTATTTGGATAGCAACATAGACCATAACTATCCAAAACAATACATTTCATCCCAACAGTTAGAAACAACATTTCTCAAAAATTTTAGAATCATATGTAGTTTGTAGAATAGTTTTCAGTAGGCAATCAAAAATAATTTATAGACTTATGCACAAGTTATCATAAAAGTTTTCTTATATTAGGGACATCATGCACAACATGTGTTCCAAAAGATTACATAGTTTTACTTATAAATCTAGTCAATTTTACTCATTTATCAAAATAAATATACTCAAATATCATATTAGGGGCATGCGCATGACACATGATCAGTTTATTATTTAATATTTCTTCTAGTTACCATATAAAAAATGGTAATTCATGTTTTTCTCTATGTCATATACATCAGATTCAAATCATAATATTTTTTCACCAAGTTTGCACTAATTTTGAATCTTATGTCATATGCAGTGGCTAATTCAATGTTTTGCACCAATTTTTGCAATAGAATGATCTGTTTGAATTCATAAATGATTCAAAAAAACATTACTCCATTGAGATGTGTGATGATAGATTCAAGTACATCTTGAGTTCTTAAGCACACTTTCCTATCAATGAGAATTGGGGTATACAAAATCCAATCTAAGTGTTTCAATGAAGAAAAAAATCTCCAAGGGTCCTACCCTCTCTAGTCCCCATTTTTTGACCATAAAACATAATGATTCATGTACCCAAAAATGTGTATTCATTTATTTTTATTTGATATAAACATTTGTCTCTAATTTCAGATGTTCATCCTATGTAAGGACTTTATACATGTTTCGTTATAGGTTTGTAAGAAACATAGTTCAGCATATGGTCTACATCCAAATCTACTCACATAGGTAAGCTCGTGTATAACTCTCTTTATTTTACTTTACTACTTTCAATTTATTGTACTAATAAAATAAAATAAGAGAAAATATAGTAACTAAAATTAACATTTAATGCTAACACAATGCACTTGTGACCACTCCTTATGCACACTTAGCTTATGCTTAGTTCCATAGTTTTTCACTACTATTCCTCTACTTATATGTAGCTGACCTATTGCCCTTAAGCAACTATGATACAATATATTCCTATCATTTGGCATAAACTAGCTAGACTCACTTTATGAGTGATTTGAACTTCTAGTTTAGCTATCTCTTTGATTTAGACAAAGCTACTCCTTTAGGAAAATATTAATCACTAGTAGTATCTGAATCCTCTAGTTGCATCCTCCCATCAAATAATAACTAATTCAAATTAACCTAATGGGTCATTCCACATGTTTCACAAATCTCATTCAAGAAAATTCTTAAAATACCACTTTAAAATCAAAATTTATATTCATTTGTTAATTATATGGAAAGAGGCTCCTATGATTGAAAATCACTAGAATATCTAACTGTACATTGAGACAAAATCACCTATTATTCTCAATTTTAAGTTCATACAACCCAAATAGCCCTGAGCTAAGTCTAAATACACATCCAACATCACAAGCCATTATTGAAGCACATAATTATACTATGATTTCACCAACATATAATATTAGACAAATATTTCACATATACCACCATAAAACAGAATAACTACATGGATTTTGATCCCTCTTTGGAGTATTGGTATGTAGGTATCACTCAACACAGTTGGGTGTTGAGGTTAAATAAAACTTCAGTTTCTAACCTCTTTTTCTCATTTATTGTGTTTGTTCCTCCTTGTCATTAAGTTAGGGTTCCAAGTAAATAATGAAGCATACAATGTCTCCTATAGTAGATCAAAAGCTCCTAAATAGTCAAACAAGACCTATTGGTATAGGCACAACAACAAGTAGGATTTACATAGAAGGAAAAAACTCTATTAGACATTGGTGCACCCTACAAATGCCAGTGTAAGCCAACCTTGTCCAGATAACATGGTCTTGTCCCAGGTAGATATTGAGCTCTACTCTTGATTTATAATGAACTCACATAATATCACAATAGATTACATAGTCTTTGTCTTAGTCTATCATACCCAAGTTCTAGCTAAGTTATTTGTCTTAGTTATTTCCTATTTTAACATCTCTCTATAAATAGTAAATTCTAAATCAATCTTGTGTGATTTATTTTATATTTTATACATTCTTGTTTTACTCAATTATTTATCATTATTGGATCAAAACTTGTTTATTTCACTAATTTTGATAAAATAGATCCTAATCGATTTAGTTACTTTCTTGTTTGTAATAGATTGGCATGGTTGACCCAATACTATATCATTCTTAATTCATTATACTAAATCAATTCAAATTGATTCCATCAAAATTTAAGCTAGGTCACTTTTAGGAATTTGACTAGTATTTATAGGGTTCCAATTATAATTTTTATAGAATAAAAACATTCATCTACTTTCCTTACACTTGAAAATTATGATAATTAAATAGGAGGAATTAAGAGATAAAAACTTATCCTTACATTTATCTAGTTGTTCTCAAGGTATTTTAAGCTCAATAGAAGGAATTCGAACCAAGGATGTGCCCCTTAGTATTTAAATTCCCTTGTCAAGGACACTTAGGTATTCATCCTTGCTGTTTGAGATTTTCACCTAAAAAATCCATTTCTAAGTACCACTAGAGCCAAGGTAAATATTGATGTGCCAAAATGTTTACTCAAGGTAAGTATACCTATCCCTAATATATTTATTTTATTTACTTTAGTAGATAGATATATTCTGCATATTGTTAGATTAGTATGTTTTTTGTTACTTCTCTCCTCACCTAGATTATACTAGTGTAGGTTATCTTGGTTTATGGATACAACCATAGTTATATTTTATTTATCCATGCTTACGTTAGTTTTGACTATATTTGCATGAAACTACAACCCTTATATCTATTTAACATATATTTCTTGTTAGTTTAGATTGTACTAAAAGGAACAAAAAATAAATAATTCCACGCCACAAGATCTTAGGTTTTATCATGATATCACATTCATAACAACAATCATCTGAAATAATAGACTTACAAATTGATTACAAAAAAAAGAGAAGCTATATCATATATTACATCTTTATAACCTCATCTAAATAAAATGAAATAACCTTACATATATGTGCAAGGAAGATTAATCCTAACTAAGAGATCAAGCTAAGTGATCAATCACAACTAAGAGATCAACTAAGTGATCAGTCATAACTAAGAGATCAAGATATAGATTAAATGTCAGACTAAGAGATAACTATCTCTAAAAGATAGAAACAATTAGAAATTATCCCCATAATATCTAAGTTATAAATATGTAATATCTCATGATATGTAAAATAAGATAAATGAAATATACACACATAAGTAGGGGGAGTAATAAAATAAAATACCTAGTTGAACATGAGCTAAGGTAAACAACCTACTCCAAAAACCCCTTCAAAGGAAGCTAGGGGCTAAAAATAATGTGGCATATCCATAATATTATTCCTGACAACAAAGTCTAACCAATTAATCATGTACAATATATCCATGAAGCAATCCCTCATACAATGGAGAAAAAGAGAAAATTCGTAGGAAAAAACTCCTCACAAAAGAGAGAAAATAAGGAAGGAAGGACTTCATATGGAATCCTCCCTAAGGACAAATTCCTTCACCCCATACAAATATTAGTACTATATATCTTGTACGGATGGAAAGGATATAAGAATCCATCTCCATATGAGGTGAAAGAGTCCCATGTACATAATCCATGAGTTTTACCCATAAGAATAAAAGTCAATTATTTTATGTGATCATGATGTCCCAAAGATTTATCACCTATAGAAACATTTATGTTGTGGTGACCTTGTAAAAGAATATGCTAATAAGAGAGATAATATTCTATAAATCACAGTCAATAACTCTATCGATGTAGCCCATAGAATCAAGTGTGCAAGACCCAAAAATAAGATTATATCTCTCAAAGAAACCAAGCATGTGAGAAAATGGATCCATTATAGAACAAGTAAAAATAGCAATAACAAGAGCAACAACAAGCTCCAAATTCGAATTTGTAAAAATAATAAGTTCCTCATGAAAATCACTATCTAAACACATATCCTCACAAGTAAGAGGAGTAGGTGATGAAGGGGAAAAACAATCGTAGCATAATAAAAATCATCCTTAGGAAGTCATGATGGTGTCTTATCCATGATCTCCAAAAGTGATGGTGGAGGTGGCACATCCTCAAGAGTCATGTCTTCTTGATCAATGAAATGAATAGGAGTACAAACTATATGAGGATTAATATGTGCCTCAAATAAACCACTATCAAAAGATAAGTCCTTGTTAATAGAAGAAATGACATATGTGTCATCATCAAAAAATAAATCCTCAGTTACAAGAGGAAAAGGAAGTGGAACAGAAGGAGATGGAGTAAAAAAGGGTTAAAAAAACTAAGAAGACTTAATATCCTTCCCAAATAAGGATACAAAGCAGTCCTAAACTTCCTTGGGTGATGTGTCACATGTGACATAGGACTACAAAGTGTATGAAACATGAAGGATAATCAAACAAAGAACATCATTTTGTATGGATACAATCTAAGGAATACCTTCCTCATCTATAAATTGAGGAATGTCACCAAACACAACTCTCCATAAGCCTTTCACTACAAGCATATCTTCATTTTGATCTTAAAAGTATTATTATTTGAGGTATTGAGGGGCTTGAAGAAGTAGGAATTCATTGTCAAAAAAATAAGGAGAAAGACGAGAAGTATAACCTTAAAAAAATAATTCCTCCCTTGGCAATTTAACATCTCTTGAAGAAAATAATGAGCACCCAAAAATTTGGCACTTTATAGTTTTGTGTGTTTTAAAAAATAAATGACACCAATAGATCAAAAATAAAAATATACACTTTTGAAAAAAAACACACTCAATTTTGAGTTGTCGATCAAAAGATATAGTTAATACATATTTTCTATCATAAATGGGTCAAATAAAAATGTACAAAATTTAAGTGCTTCAAAAAAAATTAATTACTTGGATAGATTTAAATTGTTTCCATATGAATTTCAAGGGTTAGAAGTTAAGCCCTTGCTAGTAGGAATAAAAAATTAAGCCCCCTCCACATGTCCACACAATATAACCAAGGGGTTAAGGGTGAGGCACTCTCTTGCACGTCACCCTACTACTATTTATTATCTTGAATTTGGCACTCCCTTGAACATCATTTTTGTGTTGTGCATGGGATCTACAAAATATACATAGTCACGACACTGAAATGATGCTGAGAATGCCCAAAAAATGCAGAAGGTGGTCAAAAACATGCCCATATCATAGAGAATAAATAACCAATAATAAATCCACATAACAACTTGGATCTCCTTCCTTTTAGATCATTGCTATAAACACTGCTATCTAAAACTTGAAATAAAAAATATTGAGATCTTCCTATTGGACATCACAATAAACACAAAAAATTAATGTCCTCACAATGAATTTATAAATGAATGTCTACAACACCTCAATCTTTGGTACCATGAAAGGAACGAAAAATAAAGCATTCAAAGTGACAAGATCTTAAGTGTTAGCATAATATCATATTCATAATAATAAGAATATGAAATAATAGACTTACAAATTGATAACAAAACAAAGAGAAACTATATCATATATTACATCTCCATAAACTCATCCAAATACAATGAAAGATCCTTACATATATAAACAGGGAAAATCAATCCTAACTAAGAGATCAAGATAAGTGATCAATAATAACTAAGAGATCAAGCTAAATGATCAATCCTAACTAAGAGACCGAGCTAGAGATCAAACCTATGTCTAGGAGATAACTATCCTTAAAGGATAGAAACAACTAGAAATTATCCTCATAATATCTAAGAAAAAAATATGTAATATCTCATAATATCTAAAATAAAATAAATGAAATATCCACAGATAAGTGGGTGGGAATAATAAAATAAATTACCTAGATGAACATGAGCTAAGGTAAATAACCTACTCTAACATGTACCATCTTGAATCAAGGTTTCCCTTGTTTGTCAATTCTTTACATGTGGTTTCATTATTAAATCCTTGATACCCCCTTACAAATAACACTTTATTATAGCCTATGCCCTTCTTTGTAATGCATATTATTGTATGTAGTTGGTAATAGTATGGTATTTTCTCTTTCTTATATTAATATATATTTATATATTGACTATATATTTCTAACATACATTATGGTGAATTTAATGTGAACCTTATCCCATCTCTGGTTGGATCATATTCACACTTTTTATTTCTTTCTTCTTGTTTACACTAGAATTAATTATAATTATAATTAAATCTAAATAGAAATGTAAACTATTAAAATATGATCTATGATTATATATACAACAAAATACAATAAAATATAAAGATCCATATAATTTACAAAATTATTGAAAATAGAAACTAGGGTTAGGATTAGAAAATTATCCTTACCAATGATTTAATTTAGACTGTATTGACTTTATGTGAATCATGACTATTGTGACAAGCCCTGAAAACAAATATGTATTTGAAAATAGTGGCTCACTATTTATTAGGACAACTTTGTAGGAGGCGGATAAGAGTATAGTGTGTTGATGTCTGTCTACTGCAACTTTGTCTTATCAGGCTATGCACTAGATCTAACAATATAAGTCTATTCCCCTACATCTATATGTGACCCATCTCTGTGCAAACCCTGAATTGATGTGAAAAAGACCTATAAAAGCATATCTTTAATCCTACACAAGCACACAAAAATATATCAAATATAAAAGGGGTAAAATTTTGGGAAAGTGGGAATGGTTAAGTTATCCTTAGAAAACTCATTATCTAATGAATGCTACATATATAGCCTAAAGGACCTTAAACTCATGTAGTTATCTAATTAGGGAAGATCATATGAATCCAACAAGAAAATTTGATTAGAATACTTGACAAGGTATTCCATCAACCTATAATAAACAATGTTAAACTTGACCAAAGATTGTAAAATTGTAGTAGAATTACAATAGGGATCTTTACTTTAAAAAAAGATGCTTTTGAAATCAAAAATATATGTTCCTTGTAAGAGAGTGATAAGCCTTTTCAAGTGTGACCCTTGACATGATTTTATAGAGATATATTTGTAATATTTTTGATAATTGACATCTTGATTTACATGGGAAAGCCATCAAGAAGAGTGTCATTTTGATAATATAGTTGTTAGGGTGTGGGAGATAAGTCCATAGTATTGGATGGTGTGTAGTGCACCCCTATCTACTTAGTAAAAACTTATCCTAAAAGTATAGAGGCTTCTAAAACAAGAGTGACAATAATTTTTTTGAATATGAATAAAATAGGGAAGTCTGGAAGATATTCTTAGTAATTGAAATACTTTTAAAGTTTTCTTAGATATTGTGAGTTATCAAAATGATGAATTAGCCAAGCAAGATAAAGATGTCAATGATAAGCATTTTCAAACATTTGTTGATTAAATTATAGTGTTTGAATTCTCCCCCCTTCAATTTATTCTAATGATGCATAAAATTACTAGAATAAAATAAATACAAATCTGAGTGTGTATACACACTTTGTCTTTGTCATGGAGATGTGCATGCCCCTTCTTGAGGCATGTGAATAATTATTGAACATGTGGTGAATTGAGGGTGAGAAATTCTTAATTTTAAGAACTGATGAAGATTATTAAGTTGGAAATATTTTATTCTCCAACCCTCATATATTACTTTGTAATGCTTGAAGATATGAGAACCAACAAAGTGGTTCCCCAAAGTGCAACCAAAATATTGAACGTGACTAAGCTCCCATGTGGCTCACTTGTTAAATTGAAAAGAAGAGGTGGGAATAAGTATATAGCTTGCTAAAGTAAAACCAAGATGTGGAGCATCACAAATCTCAAATGTGGTCCACTTACAATAGACAAATCATATCATTGTAGACGAATCTATATTCTAACTGTAACTTCTTGAAACTTTGAAAAAGAGAAATCTGAACTTTGCAAAGTAGTAGCTTGGTCATGAATGAATATAATTCCCCATGTATTGTATAGAGTGCCAATTTGAAATTTTGAAAATTGTTTGAGATATTGTAAATATCTTTTCATAAGTGTATTTGTGCTCGAGTAACTTTAAGTGTGGAGTGCATAATCAAGCCAAATGTTCTCATAATCTAAAAAATATGATTTTTGCATATTTTAAACTATCAAATCTAGAATTTATTGCTTATGAAAACTTGGATATAAACCCATTATGATACCTCCTTCTAAGATGAGTGAATTTTCTTATAAATCACTTATCTCAAAAGAAAAAGTGAGAGGATTTGTGAAAGATATAATCATGTAATAATATTTTGCATACGTGAATTGTATTAGAATCTTAGAGATGTAGCATTAAAACATATGAATAGCTTGTATATTGCATTGCATCATGTAATTTAAATATGGCATTAAAGTAGTGTATGAATCATGTAAAAAACTTTCAAGTGTTGAATATGTATTGTAAACATAGTGGTTTTTAAAAATGAAGCATTGACGTATATAAGTAGTATGTGCATAATATATGTATCATGGAACCATAGTGTCCAATAAGTAACATGTAGGTAGAGTTATACAATGTCATAAAAAAATGCCTAAATACCACATACAAGGGACATGTAAAATGTTGCTTACAATTATAAAGTTTTCATAAATGTCTCACATAAGGCCTAAAGACTGAATATAAGGGACATGCAAATGTTTCACAAACATAGAAGGCCAAAGACCACACACACATGGCATGATGATGCCATACAAACAAGAGGGTTTATGTTGAACATACATAAGGCCAAGGGTTGCATTCAATAAGCAGGCAAGTTGAATAATGTTATGTAATGAAATAAGCATTTAGAGTAAATGAATCTAGAATATTTGGTCCATGTGTATTTATGATCATGTTATCGAATAACATATTCATCATGACACATAAAATATGAATGAAGAATAAGATATTTATTTTCATTATTGCTCAACAGGGAAAAATGGTTGTGTATAAACACAACCTATAAAAGTGTTTGTATAGAATGATGAGATTCCCCCAATTGAGCAAAGATGTTGGGTAAAAGTCTGGACCAACATCACTACCATGCAAAAATATGTCTTAGCTTTAAATTTGATTGATATTTGAATGTGTTTTTCTTTTGTGATAAAAAATTGTATAAAAGGTCCTTATGACTATGTTGCATTCAGAAATAGAGATTTAAAATGCATAAGGATAGGTCTAAAATATGAGGACATGTGTTTAGTTTGTTACTTTGTTTGGATTGATTGTATATAAAAATTTTATTAGGACAACTTTGTCTATGTATGATTATTTTCTTGGTTCTATAAAAATATGTCATGTTTCACACTCAGATACCTTCTGAAAAGCATTGTGTATTGAAAAGGTAAGGAAATATGTTATGTACTGATCATAAATATAGATGACATATTCAAGGATGTAATCTAGCAATGTGAGAATATGATTATAAGTCATGATTTTAGATTTTTAAAAATATTTTAATTTTTTTATATTTTTTAGATTATATGTATTTTTTGTATTTTTACCATATTTTAAAGCATAATATGAATAAGTGAAAGTTGAAAAATATTCAAAAAATAAGGCAATATGCAAGGTTTTGAAAATGGAAGGAGGAGGGGGATATTTGAACAAGCCTCAAAAAGATGTTAAGGCAAAGTATGACAGGAAGGCAAATGAAATATCCCTAATGTAGATGTGTATGTAGTGTAGAAAATATTTAAAGCATGTCCATGTGACTGTATATAAAATTAGATAGATGTCATCATGAAAGTATGGATATGCAATAATGTGCAAATGAGTTGTCATGAAGGTTGTGTATTGAAAGCTTAATAAGGTAGTCATTTTGGGTTATTTAAATTGGAGTGAAGCAAACAAGGTAACAAGTGCCCCAGAATGAAATATAGATCCAAGGGATAGAATAAAATTGGATTAGGTGTAGAAGAATAAGCAACAAAAGTAAATATCAAAAAATTTGTGTACAATTAGGTACTAGGCAAAGAAGCTAATCAATGGTATTGACCCAACTATAAAGTTGGGACAAAATGATAGAATAAGTTCCAAGTGTAGAAGTTTATGAATCTGAAGAACCATATGTTGTAAAGTAACCCTCTGAATCACTACTCATATATATTTATAAATCCATATCCTCATGTATGGGAGGAGATGACGTAAAAACCTATACCTTTTTAGGATCACTCTGAGTAAATTATGATGTTATATTAGATAAAGACCTTGTGCTATGTGACACTTTATACTTAAGAGTAAATTTCTTGATTTTTCTAGCCAAGTGATCATGTTCATGTGTATCGTAGTATGCTAAAAAATAGATGGATAAACTATAATATATTCATGCTCATAAATAGGTGAAGAAATTGAAATTTTCTCATGTTCATAAGTAGTTTCAAAATATTATTTTGGAATATGACTCTTTGAATGTGAATCATGATCTTGAATAGTTGTATAAATTGACTCATTAACAATTTGCTCAATAATTGTGCCAACTAACTATTTTGGAGTATGATTAAGTACCATTATATCTATATGATATTCATATTAAATGTCTAAAATTTTAACCACTTGCTTGTCATGAATATATTTTAGACATTTGTGAATTGTAGAAGGAACTGCTTTAATTTTATGTAATCAAGGTCTCCATAATAACATATCAAAGACACCCATGCTTAGTAACACTAAGAAAGGAGTGGGAAATATGAGAGGCCCCATTTCTAAATGTAATATGATATGTCCAAGAGTATCTTGTGTATAGCCATAAAATGTTTTCATAACTCTAGATGTATGTTGTGTATCTTGCTCTATATAATCAAGATATTGTAGAATTGTTATGGTGTACACATTTTAAAATCCACTGTATATCATAACACTATAGATGGGTTTCATGCCAATATATGGTTTGATGAATAATGCATGTTTATAAGAATCATCATCAATAATTTTAGAATCAACAAGTATAATAAATGGGTGTGATTCTAGATTTCTTATAACTGTACCAATGATGCTATCAAGTGGATGTCCATATGAATATGGAGGAGGATGAACATTATATGCATAATGTACTTTAGACTTTTATTTTCTATCTTATGCTTCATGGTTTGGAAAAGGCTCTTTATACATTTTCAGCTTTGGATTATCATTTGTTTGTGGCTTAGCCTCTTCATTAAATGTACCAATGTCAATATATTTTTATCAATGAGGTCTTGAATTTTGTGCTTGAGATTCTTACATCTATTGGTGGAATTTCCAACACATCTATGATAATCAGAAAATGTATTTCCATCAAAGCTTCTAGATTGAGGTCTATATAGATATACTTCCAATGGTTGAGGAAGTGTAATAAGATGACATTCAAGGAGATTTTGTAGTAGCACATGAGGAGGTGAAGGTAACCTTGAAAATTACCTTCTTGATGGAGCTTGCGGTTGAATATTTTATGGTGGTTATGATCTTTAGTCTCATTTTTAATTTCATTAGTTTTTATCTTATAATTAGGTTGCCTTGAAACTTAATAGTTGAAGTAGAAGAAGCATTGGAGCTATACTTGATCTTGTTTAATTTAATCGATTTGAAATCATGTTATTTAACTATATAGCATAGTTAATAAAAAAATTTGAACTTATCAAACATGATAGACTCTTGAAGAGGAGTAATAAAGCTTTGAGTTAAAATATCTTGAAGTTCATTGTTAGCCATATGATTTGTAATTTTGGCTAGAATAATCTTTTATCTTAGAACATATTCATTAATTATCTCATTTGGACCTTATTTGAACTTGAAAATTTGAGCATAGAATAATTTTTCATCAATATTGATAGAAAAAAGTGCCAAAAACTTATATGCCAAAGGATTGAAACTTGTAATTGATTGGATAGGAAGATCATAGAACCATCTAAGAGCATAATCTTTGATACTTCATGGGAAGAGCTAAGTTAACAATATGTCATTATCTACATAATCTAGATAAGTTGCATAGAAGGAACACAAATGTTATTCAAAATAACCTTTGACTTGATAAAGAGGAAGCTTAAGAGTCACAAATCTAATTGGAAGAAGATAAGATATAATTTAAGGAGCCAACAGGTTATGTAATAAGGTACAATAATCTATGGAAAGGTTAGCATGAGAAATGGTTTGCTTAATATTATCTAGCTTCACTTGTGAGATAAGAAGGGATTGATCAAGAGAAGAATTCATTGTAGTGATGGGATGGGTGTAGGTAGCATGAGTAGGCATAGGCATGGATAACTGAGGGAAACCATAATATGTTCCTAAGCCAAGAGATGAAGGTCTAATAGTGACTAAATATATATAAAGAGGGATAGATGCAATGGTATAAGTAGCAACATTTTAAGTAGGGGTACTTAGAATATGAAGGGAAAATCTTTAGAGGATGAGGTGGTTAAGTTATCTTGATGCTCAACTTTAGATTCAAGATGTATGCTAATGAAGTTATTCACATCATGAGGGTATGCTTCGAGACCCTAAAAAAATCTAGATAATTATTTCACTTTCTCTTTATCTCATTCATTGAGCTCATTTGTATCAATGTGTCTCAAACTCATTATCATATTCCTCTTCAATACTATCAGGATCATTTTCAATGTAAATTTCATTTTTATCATGACTTGCCATTGAAAAATAAATCAAAGGGACCTTAATATATGAAAAAGGAGTGCCACTTAATCGAGGACAATGCCTTAGAGGCATACAATATAATACAAAATAAAAAATAAATTATTATGAATACAAGATAAATCAAACAAAGCTACTAATTAAGAATCAAGAAAAATAAAGGATAAAGGGTTATCTAGGCAAGGGTTTGATGATTTATAGGCTCTTAGAAATAATTGCTCATTCATTTATTTGTGTCAACCCAATATTTTAGAGTACTAACTGCACAAGTAAAACCAATATTGTAGCCCACTAACTCCTATTTAGAGGGTAAGTTAAGAGTAACTTCCCTAGGTGATACACTCCTCTTAGGTCCACCATAAATCAGACAGATGAAAAATACTTCCTATTGATGTAAACAATGGGATCCTAAGAATTTTTTATATAATGTGAGGTACGAGGAAACTAATTTATTGTTTAGTTTTATAATATGGCTATGAGTATTGGATCAAAACCTCTCATGCCATGATGTCTTTAACTAGAACATCATATAGCCCTTCATGATAAGCACTAAATAGTTTTAAAACTATCAAAATGTAATTTATAAAACAAGCAAAAGCAAAAAAATAAATTAAAATAAAGGTGAAATATTTTTGAATAGGAAAACAAAAAAAAATCCACCTAAAATTGAAAGAAAGAGCCTTTGTGTCAGTATCTATTTGAGGTGACAAGACAAAAAAAATTAGTGTTGGATTACTCCAAAGTTAAAAAGATGAATCATTATGTTACAAATAGTATTCAAGGTTGAGGCCTATATTCTTTTAGTGTCATTAATTTATAGATTTAAAATTAAACCCTAAGCCAAATATCAACAAGAAAAATACATAGATATATACAGTGTTCTAATTATAGTTAGAACACTACTTTTTGCTTGTTAATTTTTATTGTAAATTAATTAACTTTAAATAGAAATGCAAAACTTTTAAAGTTTGATCTAAGATGATATATACATTAAAATACAATAAAATACATATATTTAAATAATTTATAGAATTTATAAATTTGTTAAAAATAGAAACTAGGGTCAAGGTTAGAAAATTGTCCTTAAAAATAATTTATTTCAAATTGTATTGACTTTTTGCGAATTGTGACTATCTAAAAATACTTACAAACATAGATGTATTAGAAAACATTAGCTTACTATCTAATGGGACAAGTCCTCAAGAGGTGGATAGGAGTGTAATTCATTATTATTTATCTACTGTGACTTTATCTTATTAGGTTGTGAACTGGATCTCAGAATCTGGGTTTGTTCACTTGCATCTATATGTGACCTATATCTATGTGGAGCCTAAACTGATGAATGGAAGACCTATAAAATTAGAGGCCTAACTATGCACAAACTCATAAAATGAGATCAAATGCAAAATTAAAAAAAGAATTGTGAAGTGGGAATGGTTGAGCTATCCTTAGAAAACACCTTGTTGACTTAGTGTTGCCTACATAGCCCAAAGGGCCTCATGATGATGTAGTTATCCCTTTATGAAAGATCATATGAATGCAATTAGAAAATTTTATTGTAATGATTAGCAAGGGATTCCATAAACCTGAAATAAATTATGTTAGAATTGTCCAGAGATTATAAAATTACATTAAAATTATAATACGGATCTTTAATCAAAAAATAGATGCTTTTGAAATTAGAAAGATAGGTGCCTTGTAAGAGAGTGATAGGTCATTTCAAGTTTGACCCTTGATATTATTTTATAGATTAATAGTTGGAATGTTTTTGATAACTGACCTATTGATATGGATGAGAAAGGCATTATAAAGTGTGTCATTTTGGAAATAGATTCATTAGAGTGTGGGAGATAATCTACACTATTGGACAGGTGTGCATTGTGTCTCTATTTCCTGGTGTGGACTTTTTCTAAAAGGACAAAGGCTTATAATAAAGAATGGAAAAAAGCATCTTCCAAATAGGGATGAATAGGAATGAAATAAGGAAGTTTGGAATATGTTCCTAGTAATTTCAAGACTTTTAAGGATTTCTTAAAGATTGCAGATTATCGAAATGAAAAATTGGCCAAGCAAGGTAAAGATGTCAAGGACAAGAATTATCAAGAATTTATTGATTAAATTTCAATTTCTACACTTTTTAGTGTTATCCTTTTAGTTTTTGAAAAAAATATAACACAACTTATTTGCCAAATTTATTTCCTTTTAACATCCCTAAAGTTTGTTTATCAATGCAATATTTATGGCAATCCCAAGATAAAACCTGCCAATATTTTCATGGATTGTATACCAACAATCCTAGTGCTATGGAATTAACCAATACCCGATTCATAGTGACCTACCACTTTCAACTTTTCTATCTCCAAGATCACCCTTATAATGATTATAATAAGGATTCAAATAGAATTAAATGATATGAGGTATACAATACCAAGAAATATAGGAAAAATAAAACCCTGAAAACTCATGAATTTGAGGATAAAGAGGAAGATATCCTTGTGTACACCTTAAAAATGCATTTTTTCTCTAGAGCCACCTCGAGCATAGGGTTAAGGATCTCATAGTGATCTATTATCTCATGCTACATAATTTTATGGATACATCTTTATTTCTTAGCTTTACTACTATACTTAGTCCAAGCCAATTCTTGACTTGCCCTCTCCCTTCTACATCTATCATGTGTAATTTAGCTATAAGCATGGCAGGTCGTAGCTTTTGTGCTCCCACCCAAAGCATTCATATCAATGCGAATATAAATTTAGGTTTTAGTTCTTCAAAAGTCTTTAAAAATGATACCCAAGCTTATAATTCAACCTAAAACATACCTAACATAACATAATCAATGTTTTACGTCATCAATAAAATGGCTAGCATACAAACAATAACATATTGCTAATTCATACAAAGACAAACCCAACTCCTGGAAATGCAATCTAAACTTAAAATGGGTAGTGGGGAATGCTTAATCAAAGTTCCCCACACCCCCATAGATAACATATTGGGAATATCATTTTGTAACCTCCTACCATAATAAAGTCATAAAACATATCCAAAATGAACCCTTAGCACCTCAAATTTGAAACATTGAAATTGATGGAATTACTACAACTATTACTTGTAATGGCTCCATCGAATATAATTTTACACATAAAGGCCTTTTATAACCTCTATAAAGATTGGATAAAATTTAGTACTTTCAAAACTGCCAAACTACTTGTCAAGACTCTAATAGGTGATGCTTTAGAATGGTACAATCAACTTAAGTCTGGATCAATAACAAATTTAGAAGACTTAGAAAATGCATTGATACAAGAATTCTAATATCATGAATTGCCTAAAAATAACTTAGCCAAATTTATTAATTAAAAACAAACATATCATGAGACTATCTAAGACTTTATTAAGCATTGGAAATCATTAGCGAACAAATCTAAGCATAACATGACTAGTGATAATATCTTCAACCTCTTTACAACTACCTTAAACTCTAAATTATATTACATTGTTAAATCCCTCACTCTAAATCCCTCGGATGAATCATTTTATCAAGGTAATATATAAGACCCTCTCCTAAGGCAAATTGAGATGCCTCAGCCTAAATAAGAAACCCAAGTGCTTATGAGACTTAAAAATAAGGATGATACAAATGATGGCATATTTGATACCTATGATCATAGTTTTTTTCACTTGGATTTTCACCCTTTGAGGAGATGCCTAGCTCTCCTCATCCAATAGGTATAATGGGGATATTTCTCTTGTTGTGGGTAATAATTTATTGAGATGAATCTCTAGAAGGGCTAGTTCCTTTGATGCATTCTTTGAAGTACTTTCTTGCCTATCAATTTTGGATGAAAAGGGTTGAGAAAATAACTAAAAAATATAAAAATGATGATTTACCAATGTTTTAATTTCTCATATGAACTGAACTTACACTACTTAGATCTAAACAAGGCTTCTTTCACATAAAACTCACTATTCAAGTTGCATTGTCACATCAGTGTTTCATAATCTAGGTTCAAGAAGGTATTTGATAATTAGGAGAGGAATTAATGATTCATTGAGAGAATATAGTCATATATCATTATAATACACTCTTAAAATTTACAATAACACTAACAAATACCTTTAACAATCACTCTTTTGCACACTTGGTGAACAATCAAGGATAACATGCTAGAAAAAATCAACTTCCACTGCATAAGACCAACAAGATTACAATAACACAAAATTTTACAGCATGTAAGTAGGAAAAAACACTTTTTTATTTCTTAAATATTCATTCAAATACAAATGTGGCTAGGGTTTCACCATCAACCAATGGAGGCTACTTAAAAGAACCAAAAGAGTCAATATTTATAGTCTTTAAGAGAAAAGTAAGACAAGGGAAGTCAAAAAGTCACTTGGAAACTTATAAATATAATAAAATAGGTTAAAAATGAATTATAAAGAGGCATGAGATGAATCTTGTAATGTCAGGAGGTACAAATGTCCATACAAGTGATGAAATTTATGAAAAAATGGCATGAAACTCTCAGTTTTGGCCCAAAAACTTGCCTTCATCATTGGATTTGTTTGAATGTCCAAACACTAACTAGGGATATTTATAATTATTTGGATAAGAATTAAGTTATTAATCATGAAATTCAATGAATTGTTTGTATTCCTGCTCATCTTGAAACTCCTAGAAGGTAGCCATCACTATATGTAGTCTAAAAAACTCTATTTTCAGTCACCCTTCACACTTGGCCTAAAAAATGCCTTAAATTTTCCATGAAAATCCATGGGAGGGAGTTAATTACACCTTTAAATACCCTCTATGGCCTTAGGGGCATAAGGCATGCTTTAAAAAGGCTCACACTTGGAGTTTTCACCCTTCTCACCCTTGTGTTCATTATGACAGTTTTGATTGGATGAAAGGAATTATATTGTTTGAACACTTATAAGTTTTTTCCTAGAATAAAATGGACATAGGGAGTTATTATAAGTCTTAATATTCCACCCAAACTTTATTTCACTTTCAAAATCCTCCTGTATCTTGTAAAACACATAAAATAGTGATAAAACCCCTATTTTCCCCCCATCCATACAAGTTCATATAGATAAAAATCATGTGATGGATCCTGAGGTAGTCCTATAAATAATACAATATCCTTCACTACCAAAATATTCCATTTTGATAGCTCTCCAAGCTCATTTTCCCAATCGGGTCTTTGCAAGGGTTTTGGAAGGGTTTATGAGTAGTTTTGGGTCTTAAGCTTTGTTCATAAAGCTTGAAAGTTAAAATTATAAAAAAAATCCACAAAAGTGGTGTTTAGAGACCCTAATAACATCTATAAATTCCTTTTACTCCCATACAAAACCTCCAAGGAGATATGAGCATCACAACTTGACCTATCATTCTCCTTTCCTTTGTTATTGCATGTTTGAATGGGTTTAAGATCCAAAAGGTGGCTTATTTATGCTTTATCTACCCTTCAAGAGTATATTCACCTTTTTATTTAAACTAAAAACATACTCCAATAGTTATACATGATCATGTCATGCTGAAAGTGAAGGTGATTATGCTTTTGAGGTCTATGTCCAAACCTTACCCTTGAGCAAGTCTACAACTTAGAACTCAAAGTGATTTATGATTATTCTCTTTACCTTAAAAAGGTTCAAAAACTTCTATATACATGTCCCATGCATGTTTCAATCTACTATAAATCTTGTATCATGCTAAAATTGAAAGAGACTTCTTGTTTGGCCTCAAGGCATACCCTTGCCTTAATAGGTTTGCCTGCAAGCCTATGAGCATAGAGCAACCTATTGCGTTTTACCCTCAAAATATTGTATTTAATTTTTATATAAGTGTTTCATGTTTATGTAGGAACTTCTTATTTCATGTTGATTTTCCCATTTTGACCTCAAAAGCTTGTTTTACCGAACCCTAATTTTTCTTAACTAGATGACCTCTGAGACAAAATAGAGAGGTATATCCCTCACCCCCATGGAAAATTGAATATTTTTGAGTTTTATTAGGTCCTAATCATAATTTTTACCAAAGGGTTTTTCATGATTCCATGATTTAGGTGTCAAACCATCTCTAAATGCCCAAAAAAGGCCTCAAAAACCTTATTTTCTTGCATTTTTTCTCAAATCCTTCTATTGGTGACCTTTCCAAGACAAAACCATGATTACAGGTTGTTTAAACATGCTCCCCATATTTAATTAATTCTCATGGATATTTTAAATCCATCCAAAACACTTCTCTTATATGGATTTCTCATATTCACCTATTGAGTAAAGAGGTTTCCTAGCCTTTTGTAGGGACTGTTGTTCTTAAGCCAAGTGGGGAAAGTATATGATCATATTAGAAAAACATTTGGAATGTAAATAAACATCTTGTAATATTATGAACATCTTACATTGATGGTAATACTTTCCCTTTTCCCTAAACAACCCATGTTTCACTTGGCCTTCACTTACTTGGACCCTGTTGTGACTATGTACAGGGTCTTGGGACCCTATGTAAGCTTATCCTTTATGACTAGGCAATTATGGAGACCATCATGGTACTTCTGAAGATTATTTAGGAATTATACATCATTTAAAAATCCACTTAAACTCTTTTCAATCACTTTGGTAACAAGATTGAACCTCTGCCCTATTCTAAGTGAGAAACATGTATTTTTATTCTTGTAAATGTGCATTGATTTGCGATTGATGTAGTTCATAGTATGTAAATGTTTCTACCCTAAAACATGAGGATCAATTGATAACCTCTCATACCTTATATTTTTCTTATATTCTCTTTGGAACCATAGACTGGGCTTTCCTCTCCTAGACTGAGAAATTGCTTGTTAGACCTATTGTGTGTAGGTGTCTATGGCCCAATTCATTTGGTCATGGTGCCTATAAAGTCCTTAAAACACCCTTTGAGGTCATACAATGAGTATTTAATCTTCACTCACCTATATGTTCCATTGGAACTCAAATAGTACCTTTCCCATGACTAAGACACTTCTCCCCTTAAGACCCTGTTGTAGGTCATAATTTTCCATGTCTGAGGGGTGCCTTAACATGTTCTAGGCATTAGAAACAAAGTATAAAACTCACTTAATATTTCCAATACAAAATACATAATTTTTATTTTTTCAATTCACATCTCAACCCCTTCTAATGGCTTTACAAGCACCTATCTCATAAATTTAGTCCTCCCTACCTGTAGGACTGAGAAACCCTACATTTATTGACCCCTATAGGTACTCCTAGGTTTGAAATATAATCACTTTTGATCATAAAGATGATTGGGACCTTGATAAATAATTTAATCATCCTTTTAAACCATGAACATAACTTAACATTCATATATTCAAGAAATAACCTCTTTTAATCTTGAAACTTTGTGTTGGCTATAGATGCATCTTTTCAAGGCAATGTATGGACAGGGTAGTCATGGGGGTTGCAAGGGAACCTTCCAATATTTTTATTATTTTATTTCAAACCATATGACCTCATATAATTTTTTGAAATCATCTTATCGATCATAATGTTCAATGTTTCTCCCTTAAAGTGGTAAAAGGTTATTTGCTCCTACATGCCTATAAATTTTAGTGAAGCATTTCAATGTTTTCTTAGGCATGTTTAAGGTCTCAAACAATGCACTTTCCATCATTGTCTGACCTTCAAACTTGGCATGGGTATAGTTTGTATTAAATTCAATAATTTCATCTAATCTATATGCTTTGGAAACCTATGAAAACATGTTGTGGGATATACACAAAACCTATTAGATCTTTGTTTTGTACTTTTAGGGAAACCTTCCCTGAACTAAGTCATCTACCTTCAAACATGATTCCATACTTAATTTTAACATTTTAACACTTAATATGAGTTTTCATGGCTCTTTAATCATGCCAAGGTCCTAAATGAGTGTCAATTTTCTTCCATCCCTCCATACAAAACTTATGGTTCCCTATTTAACCACCTATAGGTGGATTTTTGGTGCATAAATAGTGAGCTAGGTATGAGTAAGAAACCTTATATGAATGTGAACTTTATATGCTTCCCTTAATCATGTCAATTAATCTTTGGAAATTATAAGTAGTTGGAGTACATGTTCACCTCTCTACACATTAGCATGATGTCATCAAGGACATGTAGGTGTGCATTAGGATGTTCTGTGCAGGCAAGATATGGAATTGGCACGAATATGTTAAGGAATAGCTTCCAAAACCACTCAAATACATTTTTAAACCTTTAAAAACATTATATTAATCAATAAACACATAAAACCAGATTCAACACATATTTCCCAACATGGAAAACACCTACATATACATTGAATACAACAAACATGGGCATTTCATGACTATGGTAGCATGATGCATGAGTTTGTGACTACAATTGCACCTTTTCCAAGCATATATATGAGCTTTATACAACTCATATTGTATTTTAAAATTATAATACCTTGATTATAACTCCATGGATAAGTTGAATAAGCTCATACAGGTGACTGCAAGTGAATTTGGGCAAAGAGCTAGCAATGGAGGAAAATAAGCTTACAAACAACCCAAGAGATGACATGGTGAAACCAAAACATGTAATAAGTTGGTCACATGACCCAAGAACTTATGTAACACCATTTCCCACTTGTATGAGACCTCTATAAGAGAACACACTCAAAAAACTAGAATCACTTCAGCTAGAATTGCACCTGGTGACACCCTCTTATAATATGAAATAAATTACTTATCCAAACATTATGAAACTTGAAACCAAGAATGGAGAAAATATGATAATGAATTAAACATACTCTTGAGATAATATCACTAAATGGTTTGTATGTATTTGACCATAATTGATCAAAACCTATAGGGTGTATGAAACAGTTAACATATTTACACATTCAACTTGTTAGTAGTGGTTCATAAAGCACATTAGATAAATATTTGAAATATTGATATGAAAATTAAGGTATATTAGTTTAATAATATCTCCCAAAATTGTTTGACCTAAAACCCTTCCTGCTAGATGTACCAAGCAAAAACCTGAAAGTCATTTTTGTATGTCTAGGAAAGCCAAAATGGAACAAAATAGTTTTGGGCAGAAAATGACACTTATAGATCAATTAAATCATGTATATTAGTGTGAGGAATCTTAATATTCATATTTAAACATTTTCCAAGTGGAACACATCCCAAAGAGGCTGTACAAGTGTCAAACTCTTTCGTTTCTTTAAGAAAACTACTTTTTTCTAAACAAAATGCCTTATTTTAGTTAATAATAGTTGGTTAAGACTTATAAGGATACATGGGACATGACATAACATTTTTAAACCTTCATATATTCCCAAGAAACTTGTACAAAGCATTAAATGCACCTTTTTGACCCCTAGAATGACTCAAAAGGACATGTTGGCTAATGAAACTTAAGACCAAGGCCAATATATCATTGAATAACATTAAAAGACATATGAAACACATTATGACAATATATTATTCCCACAAAACATCTATAAAACCAATTTTTTACCTAGGGGTGCCCTAATTTGACTTAAAAGTCAAATTTGGTCAACAATAGTCATGACTCTAAGAGAACTATTCATGACATCATGCCAAGAGGTTCCTAAGAAGTAACTCTTTTCCCACCCATAGTTGGAAACCCTTTCCAACCTCCTCCTTCAAACAATAAAAATTGCACTCATAATCAATTTTTTAGCCTAGATATTTTAATAACATCCAACTTAAAACCCAATGGTATGACCCCGAACTTTTTTTTGCTTTCATGTCAATTGGGTTCATTCACATGATAATTTTTTTCTCTTAGTTCCTTTGCATATGAGTTCCTCCTTGATCATAAATTTGGCAATGATGTATGACAATATAATGCTATCAAATTTTTGAAAAGGTCTCCAAAGGGAACAAATTTAATTCCAAACGTGATTTACTCAATCAAGATAACACTCACCTTAAAATTTACTAAAATAAATTTCCTAATCATTCTTAAAATAATAATAATCCACCTCCACAACCAAGCAATAATGCTTCTCAGCCTCAAAATCCCGTAAGTTCATCTCTAGTTGTTAGTGTTATATATACCACTATTATCCCTAACTCTTCCACTCAAGTGGAGTTCTTGGTTAACATGAAACACATTATATCTCACATCAATACTATACCTAATGCTCCAAATCAACTTAAAACACCTCCTTAGACTTACACAATAGTTCAAGCCTATCCTAAATGTTTAATCTCAGTCTTGGTCCTTCATGAACCTCCAAAATCAAAAAATGTATAAAATTCCAATAGAATCAACCATGTTGATTAAGTTAATTTTTTTAAGAAAATTAACTAAATCAATCATGCCAATTCAGTTATCTATGTCACTAGCTAAATTAACATTGTTGTCCCATTAGTTAAAAAATATAGTAAATCATCATGGCCGATTTCATCACCTACAATGTAATTAACGATATCAACCATGCCAATCCTATCAACAATTGATCCAAAAGTAAAACAATCACATCCAACTTCTTCTACTGTCAGATCTAATCTTGTTCAAACCTCTATTTATTCATTACAATATTTTTTAGCTCATCCTAGATTTGATGAGTGGGATCCCAAATAATATTTTTCTATATTTCCTTATCAAATTCCATTTTTTGAGTTTAAGTAGACTTATCCTAAAGACCATAACCACTTGATACAAATCTTATTTGACATGAACATATTTGGACCACATTTATGGGGCAAGAAGCTACCTTTATTGGGTTTAAGGAAATCATCCTGCAACAATGTGAAGAGATTTATATCCATGTCAATTGCATAATGGATACAACTTTATCTCTCAAACTTGCACTCACTACTATGATCCCTGACAAGATTCTTCTTTGTGTAGATGACCATCCTCTCTTCATTATTGTTTCAATTGGTGATATCCAAGTCAATATAACCCTAATAAATAAATGTTATGGTACTTATATTTCCTCTTTATAATTAATTAAATCCATTCGATATTAGATTAATAACCTTAAATCTAATTATAGCACATGCCAAAGATATGATCAAAGATAAATGCCTCCCTTAGATTTTATTTGGATTATTATCCTAGTACCTTCTCAAATAGTTGGGGTGAAGGTTATGATATTCAAATTTTCTCTTTCCTATTATATCTTTCTCAATTTCCCATGTACTCATTGTATGAGGGCCATAAATTCCTTTGCATGCCAATGTGTTAAATTTATGTACATGAGATCTATCAAAAATATTGAAGGTGATACTAACCCCTAGAAATTTGAATAATTTCCAAACACATGGTGTTTGTAAAATACCTACCCTTTGACCTTTTCTAGTAACCCATTCTATTAATAGTAACTTTTAAACCATCCCAGCAACTCATTGAGAGGTTATAGTATTCACCTTGAGCTTGTGGGAAATATCCTACCAAAACTCCTTATTTCAATTGATTATGAACTTGACAATATTAACCTAAAAATAAAAACTTTAAACCTCCCTCTTTATATCATCGATGAGTTACCTTGTGCCTTACAATCCCAATCTCTTAGGAGACTAATTGATGAAATACCTATAACAATTTTCATTACATATAAATATCCTATTATCATTCCTCCTAGTGATATTGTGGTTGAATCCTTCCATGTGGATCTCACCACTCTTTAATATGATAATGGTTATACATTAGATGACACTTAATTTTTTTGCTACACCCAATAAAATATTGTGGAACTCTTTTGTTACCAATCCTCCCTTAATAAATCCGATGACCAAGCCTCTCTAAAGTCTAGTATTAACATGATCACTTTTTCTTTCTCTAACATGGATGAAGATGACTTGTTTAATTTTAATGTCCTTCATAGTGTGATATCTAAGTACATGTATCTTTCTACTTATTTTGACATCCCCACACATGAATTTCGAGCTCCTAATCATATTTTTCCTTCTTATGATAGGTCTTTTATGGAGTAAGTTTTTAGTTCAAATGAATTTTATGTCCTTGTTCTTAACAATGGTTTGTCTATCATTTTGCATAATAATTATAAAATTTGACCATGCTAATTAACTAAATTATTTGATCCATCAAGTTTCTTCCTCTCAAGATGATTACCAAGTTAATATGCCCAATATCCTCAAAGTTCTTTCCAAAAGAGATAGCGATACATTTTTGTACTTTTCATGAGTCATTTATGCATTCATATAATGATATTAGAGTGTATAAGAGAGATTTAAAGTAACATATAAGTGAAGATGCCCAAATCCTACCATGGATAGTGGACCACCATGTTCTCATACTCTTAGGCACTTTTGTTGTTTTCATAATATGTTTATTCATTCTTCAAATATTTTTTAGGATATATGATAGTATTTGGATGTTCTTGAGGCCATCAAATTTCCTCTTCATCTAGACATGCCTCCTCCAAAGGTGACTCCAGCATATATCCCAAAAAATGTAGAGCTATTTTATCTTTAACATGACTATTCTACCCAATCTACATATAGATATATAGCTCTTCATACACATTTATGCTAGTTTCCAAAGCTTAAGCCTTAGCATACCTAAAAACATTCACATGACATATAGAAGATAGAGGAGCAGCATCCTCCTTAGAGTACAATTGATTACCTTTGTATAAGCAACTAAACACGAAATTAAACCAGAAGTAATAAGTAACTAGAAATCAGAAACAACAAAGAATAGGTGATACGAGAAATAATACAATCTTGCATTACACTCTTCCAGAAGGAAATACAATGAATAAATCTCACTCTTCCCATACCTCTTGGGTGTACAGTAATTCTCCCTCAAGAGTTCTCTCTCTCTCTCTCTCAATAAATTACAACCAACTCAATAATCGAGTTGTTCCCTCTTCCAATAGATCTCCTTGATCTTGCACCTTGAAAATCTAATTAACCTTGCTTACTCTTGTGTTGCAGATCTTCTTGATCTTGCTACCCCATAGATCTAATTGATCTTGCACACAACCTTGGCACACTTGCAGATCTCCTTGATCTTGCTACCCCATAGATCAATTGATCTTGCTCTTCTGCACAAATTACAATACAGCCCCATGGGTCTCATAAATAGAACCCAAACCAAACAATAATTAGAAAAGCAGACTCAAAACTAAAATTAGTCTTTACATACAAACTAATTGTTCATCCAAAATTAGAACAGTTTTGGAAGCGCATGCAAATGCACAGAAGTCGGTGTCGGTCTACAGATGACCGATGCTAGCCGACCCCTGACCGATGTCGGTCGACCCCTAACTGGTTCTGACTGATGTCTACTGATGCCGATCGACCCCTAACTGATGTCGATTGGATATGACCGATGTCAGTTACTATGTAACCCAACAACCTCCACATTTGCACATTCAGTGAAGCTTTTAGCTCCACAACTCAACAATCTCCCACTTGGAGATAAATAGTTGCACCTGTACCTGTACCTATACAGCAACATCCTCTAATTTATTTCTGGCTTGTATCTCCATCTTCAAGTTCAATCTTAAAGACCAACAAAAGTTGAATGAAGATTCAACTTCTCCTTTGTTACTGGCTTTGTTAACATATTAGTAGGGTTTTTATCCTTGCTAGTCACTGTGACTGCAACAACCTTTTGCAACTCTGAAATCTAGCTAACCGTCATTCCACCAACAGTGAACACATATCATGTGGTGCTTCTCCTGCCATCCAAGTCACCTACCATATCCGAATCTACATACCCGTGTAGAGAAGTGTTTGACCCTGCATAGCATAAATACCTACTGCTGGTCCCTCTCAGATATCTGAGAATCCATTGAACTGCTTTCCAGTGCTTTTTTCCTGTATTGGCCATAAACTTGCTGACAACTCCCACTGCTTGGGCAATATCAGGTCTAGTACATACCATGTACTCAACCTCATCATGTGATTTAGGACACTATTCTTTGCTTAGCTTGAACTGTCCAACCATAAGTGTGCTAACTGGTTTTGCATCCTGCATATTAAACCTCTCCACTACCTTATTCACATAATCCTCTTGAGACAAAATCAGCCTGTGATTTTCCATCTCTAGAAATACTCATGCCAAGGATTTTCGCTCCTAAATCCTTCATGGCAAATGTCTAAGCTAATTTTACCTTTAACTCAGTAATTCCCTACATGTGTGACCCTACAACAAGCATATACACTACATACAGTAACAGGATAATGTAGCTACTATTATCCAACCTGATAAAATAAACACAATGGTCACATTGACATTGACTAAAGCCATGCTCTATCATAAATCTGTCAAACCTCAAATACCATTGTCTTGGAGCTTGCTCAAGACCATATAACCTAGCTTTATGTCTCACTTGTCCATTCTCTCCTTTTTTAACCTGTAAATCCATTCATTTTTCAGTGCTTTCTTTCTGGCTGGCAACTCTACCAAATCCCATGTTTGGTTCTTTTCTAAGGAATCAATTTCCTCATTCATGCCATGCTCCCACTGTTTCCTAGATTCTACCTGCATTGCCTCTTCAAAACTTCTTGGTTTTATACCATCAATGAGCAACAAGTAGTAATAATGAATTTGAGGTTTACTTACCCTTTCGGACCTCCTCATGGGCATTTAAAACTCATTGACAGCTTGCTGTCTGCCCAAATTTTGTTCTAACAGTGACCGATCCTAATCATCTCTTAGTATGCATCCGACTGATGTTGGTTCCATCTGACCAACCTGACTGACATTGGTTTCCATCTAACCGATGTTAGTTTCCACTTGCCTGACATCACTGACTTTGGTCTCCACTGAATCAATGTTGGTTCCTGCCTGATCGACGTCGGTCTCTACCTAATTGACGTCAATTTCTGTGTTTTCCTGTGAGTGATGATTTTTACCTACGAGCTCATTTTGGATCATAACCTTTTCCAAATCAACATTGCCCTGCTCAAAATTATTCAGCCTCTTGAGCTGATCACTGTCCATCACCTTCTCATTGAAAACCAAGGCTTTCCAGTTCTTAAAAGTGTCAAAAACATCAGATTTCCTCTTTATGTAATAAACCCATACCTTTCTTGTAGCATAACACTATGATCCTCTAATAAAAGCTACTTGAACTAGTCCTCACACATCTGTGTGAACAAGCTCCAACTTGTGCTTCTTTGTTGACCCAGTTGTGAGAAACCTCACTTTCTTTTGTTTCCCAAAAATACAATGCTCATAGAAATCTATATTTATCAAATTTGAAAGCTTACCATTTGACTTAAGAACATCCATTCCCTTCTCACTCATGTGACCAAGCTTACAGTGCCACATCTTTGCATCTACAACTGAAGTAGATAAAATAGAAGGAGAATCAGTAATACGAGTAGATAGATAAAGTGTACCTACTTTCTTACCTCTAACTAATACAAGTGCACCCTTGGAAACTTTCCAAGATTTAGCTGTGAGAGTTACTATGCAACCCTCATCACACAACTTTCCTACAGATTTCAGATTCCACTTCAAGATGGGTACATGCATGACATCCTTCAACACCCATGTGTTGCCATTCTGCAATTTCAGCTGCACTTTTCCTTTGCCAATAATTTGACAAGGCTCACCATCCCCTAAATAAACTTTTCCAAAGTCTCCATGGACATAATCATGAAAAAATTCTCTATTTGGGGTTGCATGGAAAGAAGCACCAGAATCTAAAACCCATGATTCTACCTGACTATCCAAAGAAAACATAAGAGCATCCTATGCAACAATACCTGTATCATTTGCTTCTTTATTACCTTCATGCTGGTCTTCTTTCAACCAACAATCTTTCTTTGCATGTCCTTTCTTTCCACAATTCCAGCAGGTTATTCTTCCATTTCTAGATTTGGATCTACTGCCTATCTTTGACATTGATTTCCCTTGCTTGCCCTTCTCTCTTTGCCATCCCCTGCTTTCAACACTTAAAGCATTACCTGATGTTTCCCCTATGCTTTTCCTGTGAATTTCTTCATTCAAGATTACACTAACAACATCATCAACTTTCAAGATATTTGAAGCAGACACAGTATTACTAACTGCCATTACCAAACTATCCCAACTTTCAGGTAAAGAGCATAAGGTTAAGAGAGCCTTAATTTCATCATCAAAAACTATTTTGACTAAATTTAACTGATTTATTAATCCATGGAAATCACTAAGATGAATATATACTGATCCACCTTCCTACATTTACAAATTAAATAATTACTTCATAAGAAATACCTTATTCGAAGCTGAGGGTTTTTCATATAAATTTGCCAAAGATTTCATTAACTCTACCGTTGTCTTTGCTTGTGATAAGTTGGAAATCACAGATGATGCCTGGCTCAGCCTTATAGCACCAAGAGCCTTTCTATCAAAAACATTCCATTCTTCATCTTGCATATATATGGGTTTGCTTGAAACCCCACCCAACGGTAAGTATAGATCTTTCTGATACATATAATCTTCTATTTGCATCCTCCATAATTGATAATTCTTGCCATTGAATTTTTCCATTCTTAGTTTACTTTCTTCTGCCATTGCTTTACTCCCACTCAATCAGAAACCCCTGAGAGTGAACCTGTAATCAACAAACACTAACCCGCTCTGATGAACCTGGCTATTAGTGTAAACACAAGCTCTGATACCAACTATCATGATCCTCCTTAGAGTACAATTGATTACCTTTGTATAAGCAACTAAACATAGAATTAAACCAGAAGTAATAAGTAACTAGAAATCAAAAACAACAAAGAATAGGTGATACGAGAAACAATACAATCTTGTATTACACTCTTCCAGAAGGAAATACAATGAAGAAATCTCACTCTTTCCACACCTCTTGGGTGTACAGTAATTCTCTCTCAAGAGTTCTCTCTCTCTCAATCAATTACAACCAACTCAATAACCAAGTTGTTCCCTCTTCCAGTAGATCTCCTTGATATTGCACCTTGCATATCTAATTGACCTTGCTTACTCTTGTGTTGCAGATCTTCTTGATCTTGCTACCCTGTAGATCTAATTGATCTTGCACACAACCTTGGCACACTTGCAGATCTCCTTGGTCTTGCTACCCCACAGATCAACTAATCTTGCTCTTTTGCACAAATTACAATATAGCCCCATGGGTCTCATAAATAGAACCCAACCAAACAATAATTATAAAAGTGGACTCAAGACTAAAATTAGTCTTTACATGCAAACTAATTGTTCGTCCAAAATTAGAACAGTTCTGGAAATGCATGCAAACACACAAAAGTCAGTGTCGGTCTATAGATGACCGATGCCGACTAACCCCTGACCGATGTCGATCGACCCCTAACTGGTTTTGACCAATGTTTGCCGATGCCGGTCGACCCCTAACCGATGTCAGTTGGATATGACCGATGTCAGTTACTGTGTAACCCAGCAACCTCCACATTTACACATTCAGTGAAGCTTTTAGCTCCACAACTCAATAGTTTCCAAAGCTTAAGCCTTAGCAGACCTAAAAACATTCACATGACATATAAAAGATAGAGGAATAGCATCCCCTACCACCAGAACTGCTTCTACATCTTAAATATTTAGTCGGTCACTTTCATCACTTACAGATGGAGGATCAACCTCTTACCCATTCTAACATGCCTACTTTCTCCATTGATGTTATTCATAAGAAGTTCACTGTGCATCTATATCTGAGAAAGTATAAGAGATCATGGCTAAAGTGAGATAACAGTTACAATAAGAGATTTATGATGTTTTTGACGGTGTATGTACACACATTTTGAGCTACTTGTGAGCAATTATTGATTATATCATATTATTCACTTCATATTTGTCACATTTTTTATTGTACATTATTATATTTAGCATTATATGTTTCTCATTGTTTACTTTCTTGTACCATGATATTTAAGTTTATATAGTTACTTTCCTAGCACCTTCTATTATGCCTCTTAGTTTTATTTGACCATTACATCTTTTTTGATTCCTTGGTATCATTAATTTTTCATTAATTTCATGTATTAAACCTCTTGGTTTCATTCAACCTTTAAATCTTCTTAGATTCTTTTGTATCTTTATGCTTCAAGCCTTTTTATAATCATTCACCTCTTGGTTTTATTTTTCCATTGCATATTTTAAGATAACTTGGCATCATTAATTTTTTAGAACTTCCATGTATTTATGTCTTGTGTGTCCTTTGACTCTTTTAAATATATATGTATGTATGTATGTATGTACATACGTACGTATGTATATATGTATATACCTTTTTACTATCTCTCCCTCTTGGGTTTATCATCTTCCCCCTCTGGTTTTTATCACTATCTTCGCTTATGAAATATCTATCATAGGTTTACCTAGTTTATCTAGTGACATTACTATAGTATTTCATATCACCTTCACCTCATGGGTTTATCCTATCCATTATACACTTGTTATGTGATTTGAATTACATTATCTCATACATTCAAATCCATTTTTTCCTAGTCAATCTAAAGTAAAATTTTCCCTTCTTGTATAATCTACTAGCATGTCTTCATTATATCACTTTAAATCCTTGGATAGATCTTGCATGATCCCCATCTTTATGTTTCCTTATTTCACTTGAGGCATGTTTGGGTTGGTTTCAAAATTGTATTTTTTTTTAAATGTGTAAGTTTAGGAGTATCTAAGCTTTTTGATCACCAAGTTCTCCTCTTAGAGTCTAGGTGTAAGTTTTCTTGTGTTACTCATCTTTAAAACACATTATTGGTCTTTTGAATCCATGTGGAGGAGAAATATAAAAAATGAAAAAAACTAAACTCTAGGATATTGAAAGCAAAATTAAAAAAAAAAAAGATAATGGTAAAAGGAAAAATATATCTTAAAATTCATATCACACCAAAATATGTGATAATATTCATTTTAAACCAAGATAGAATTAAATGATCTTAGAGGTCGATCAATTTTTTTTTTTTTTTAATTAGGATTTATTTCAGTGTATCCTCTTCTTTTGGGTTCCTTTTGATTCTCCATTAGGAGGGTCATCTTGGGTCTTAAGTCATTTCTAGTCAATTCCATTACTGTTTCCCCATCTTATCCTCGTACTTTAACCTCCTTCATGTCAATAATGTCTTTTATACTCCTTTTTTTTTCATTTTTGTTTAAAATAAAAACTTTAATCTTATATTTTCTTTTTATCAATTCAATTAATTGATTTTAATTTAATGAAATATTTTAACCTTTTGTTTGATTAATACACAAAATATTCTAATTTATTTCCCTTTTTATAATTTAATCAAAATTCTACTATAATTGTTCTAGCGAGGTAAAACTTCTAATATTTTAGCAATAACATACTAAACTAAAATAAAGTAGTATATGGTTCCTTTTATTTTTAATAGATAATTTATATAGTTATCTTATTCATTATTTGTTTTTATTTTTATATATTTATATATTTTCCAACTACTCGACATCACAACACTTACTTCCTAACATATATAATTAGAACCTTGAATATGTAATCTATTCATTCTCTTATTATGGTGATTATTTATGAAGTGTGATTTGAAACATTGATTAAATTTTATTACATGATTTAACCATAAATCATTATTTTACTTTATGGATTGTGGAAACACTATTCTCTCTTATATTCATTTTCCATGTCACTCTATCCTAGTTGAAGCTCAAACTCTAAAGGTGGCATCATGATAGAGCTAAGGTCCATTGGAGTGTGGTAGGCCAATATTCTAGGCTAGGATGTCTTATATATACCATTTATGCCACCTACTTTGTCACACAAGTACCCAATCTTCCAAGCAGACCAATGGATTTGTAAGCAATCCTGAGGAACAAGGAACACATTGTGGGATGGTAGAACCCTCTTAGATTTCATGCATCTAGCATTCATGGGATGATATTTATACTTCACTTGTTAGCCTAGGATTTATGCTTGAGAGGTGAGGTTTTCTAGGTCCTTGATGTCAAAAGCTCCTAGCCTTCTCCATTTGTTAGAGTGTCTTGTTCCCATTAAGGATTTATACATCATCCTTGTGGTGCAATAATTTCTTCTATCTAAATTTTATCATTCCAAATATCCCCTTGACATATATTATTTCTACTTGATCACTTCCCTCCTATTTATACCAATTTTTTAATTTTTTTTCTTCAAATTTTATTCTTTTCGTCCACTATCATCCCTTTTTGTTTTTTAATTTGTGTGTTTCCTATTAAGACCTTGGGGAATAAAACTAATCCCTCCTCACAAATTCCCATTGCCTTTCATATCCACCACTGTATCCATCATTTTACTCATGACTTTTGATGGTCGTATACCCTAAACAATACTCTAGTGCAAGCATTGATTTCATATTTTGACTCATGATAAGTCTTTGCTTCCATGTGTTGCACATCCTTTTGTTTGATTTATATTTCAATCTTGTTACATTGGATGTTTTTAAAACCCTATTAAAATATTTATTATCCTTTATTTGATTTATATTTCCATTTTATTATGTTGGATGTTTTCACAATCCTCTTAAAATCTTTCTTATCCTTTGTTTGATTTAGATTTTCATCTTCTTACATTGTATTTTTTCTACAACCCTCTTAAAAAATTTCTTATCATTTTATTTAGATTTTCATCTTCTTTCATGGATATTAATTAGATATTTCATACATCTAATGTTTTGCCTTTAGATTTTCATCTATCTTACATTTGATGTGAATTATGACTTTATTTCCCATGGTTTCACATATCTTATGTTTTGATTTTATTTTCATATCTCTTACATTTAATACATTTTTTAATTATTTGTTACACAACTTCTGTTCATTGATTTTTTATTTTTACTTAAGATGTCATTTTTACACTAGTCTTTTGTAAATTTTCACCATGCATATTCTCATATTTTATATAGAATAATGTGTGTGTGTGTGTGTGTGTGTGTGTGTGTGTGTGTGTGTGTGTGTGTGTGTGTGTAACATAATAATCCACACAAATGATAACAAGCTACATTATCATGTCATAAGTGCCCATGTTAACATCAACACAAAAACCCATGTAGAAGACAAGTTATCAAAATCAATGATATATATATATATATATATATATATATATATATATATATATATATATATATATATATATATATATATATATATATATATAAAATGTATATGTATCAAAAAAATTATATGAAAAAACACAATAGATACAACTATATCCATGGGCCACCTTCACCCTTAGGTGGGAAAGGAGCCATGCTCTATAAATAAGCTGAAGATCTGGCCTCTCTACGATACCTCTCTAATATATAACATCAAGATCATGATCCTACAACCACTCCATTTACTCTATCTAGTCATGTCTCTAGGTTTGTTACATGTGCTTATAGTGTTCTCTCTTGCTCTACACTTGCTACCATGGTATTTGTGTGTGCATATCACTCCATGTCTAAGTCCATCTACTCCATGGCCACAATCTACCATACCAAAATATCTCCTAATGCCATAACCATAACAACAGTAGCAATAGTAGCCTAATTCTTATCACTATAGCACTCTAACCAGTTCAAACCAACCAACATGACCCCTCACATATGGTGTTATAGTATTTGACATAGTCATTATATCAGTATCTAGTAGCATGACATCCAAAATCTCATGGTGAGTAGTCTTAATCATGGCTCCCCACTATTTTATCTTTGTCACCACATCTATAAAAGCACATTAAAATTAACATTAGATCATGACATAAATATCCAATTAAAAAATTATATCTATCATTAATGCCTAAAATGTATTTGTATAAGTATAGAAACAAAGTGATAGCAACTTGAACAAAATATTTGATACCTAGATGTGCATGCATCTCCAAAATAGTCTCCTCATCTGCTCAGACACTGAGGACTCCCTCTTCCTCTCCTTTATCACCCTATTGATGGGATGTCATTGCTCCCATCCACCTTTACCTTTGTACCACTAATACTATGCATCCTATTATTTTATCCAACCATCATACCACAATTCTTGAGGCATCTCATAAGTTACATCTTCCATGGGTATGTCTAAAATCTATTACATATGACTCCCCAGACTCACTCCTCCTTCCATTACTATTCATTTTCATTGCCTCCTCCTCCTTCGATCTTGATGGGTGTGTTGAGGTCTCAAAACTAGAATTTATGGTGGTGGTTCATGTCCCCATCAACTTTTTGTATCCCTAACATGTCTCACCCTATATGAAGGCAACACTAAGTGTAACATTGGGTGTGGTGTCCCAAACTATCCTAACACTCTATTGAATGAGTGTGTGTCCAGCCACCAAATGTTTTGATCAGTAAACCCATCTATTCCTTAAGCTTGTATAATATATCACCATTATGACCATGTATCCATAATCCACTAATAAGGTCTTTATATGATCTGGTATTTATGAAGGATATCCAACTATGGATACCCAGTTATGCATCTTGTCCCACCATCCTATGATCATTACCTATCCCAAGGTACAACATTTGGTACCTAATGTGGTAATCTTATTGTTAATACATGGGAAACCTCTCATACACCCAACAAGCTAATATTATAACATGTCCTATAGTCTATTATTACCTCATCAATATCCCATACAAGTCATGCATAAGATACACTCAAATACTCACACCAATGTTATAGATTGTGCCTTGCTCTAGCGTAGACTAGCATATCACAATTAAAAATAAAGAGCATATGCCTTCAAACTTGTGACAAAGCACACATATAATCATAAATCCTATAGTGAATATACATATTTCCAAAATCTATGAGGTATATACATAAAAAAAATTAGATAATATGTGTTGTCTCATTATTGTGTAAGCATGTGGCCTAGGGAGCTAGCTCCTGCCTCTATGTCATAATGTTTGGTGTGTCGCATACCATCAATAGACCCTCTAGTGGAAAAAAAAGTATATCATGTACATCCTCTAGGGTAAGGTCACCCCCATTGTGTCCTAATCCACCACCCATATGAAGGTGTTTGTGTTCTACTACCACTATTTTAAAAATAACAATAACAATTGTGCATCTAGAGGCATCTGACACATCTCCATGATGCCTCAAAATCCCAAAATCACTATTTGATCTTTGTCCTTTACTAAAAGTCTAGCCAACAAATGAATAAATAAACTTGCATCCACTGGTTGCCACAATTTTGGCCATGTATGTGCTTGAAAAACATAAAACAACAAAGCCTAATTAGTTTCTCCTTAAACAAAATTAGGCAAAAATCAGATAAAATCAAGTAAAAATATGAAATTTCAATAAAAACAATAAAATAAATAGAATGGCCATTTATCTGATTTTATTCTAAAACAACTATGTTATCTCCTTTTTCTACTAGATCTACCACTTTAGTTTATACTAGATTGGCCATCTACCTAATTTTCTATTGAATCGGCCAGGATGCCACTTTTTAAAGTAAATTGGCCACTTTAGTTTCTAATAAATAAGACATCTTTTTATTTTAAATTAAATTGGCAAAAACATCATTTTAATCATGTTTTTACTAGATTGACCACTATAATTTGTACTAAATCAACCATATTTTTGATCTAATACGAGATCAGTGACCTTCGTAATATTTTGATGTATAACTAAATTAACATGGATAATTCTATTATTTTTAAAGAAATGATTTATTTTTTACCCCTAAATATCACTAAATCTTAGATGAAACATAATTTTTTCTTCTACCCATCATTCGTAAAAAATTTATCTATGATTTGACATTTTGGGGGTGAAACTTAGTCAAACAAATTTGCCTCGATGCTCGTTTACCTAATTCTAACCTATCTACCTAACCCAAAGATTAATTACATCACATGTCTTGATGGTAGTAGTAGTTATCCCCTGACGCCCTCCTCTACATCATCCTATGTGGTCTCTCACCATAGTCTCTCTTTGTGTTAGAAATGGTCACCTAGACCTCTCAAAATCATAGAATAACAAAGTTCAAATGATTTATTTTTACCTATTTATGGTGAAATTTGAAAACTTTGAGCCTTTAAAAAATTGTCTTCTAGATAATGGTTTTCGGTCACATATATCTTTCTATAGGTCTATTTGACAAACCAAAAAAAACACTAGAATCCTAGTGCCACAAGGATTTTTATGATATGAACAGAATATTTTTGGATCGATTTATATTTTTCTCTTATTTTCAAGAATGCTAGATTAGTTTTAGATTAGGATTGGCACCTTATATCAACATTATATGTGTCTAGCCTACTATAACAATCTTATTACTTCTCTCGCACCTTATATCATCATTTTTATATTCAAGCATGGACTTGAAGGTACATATGTTCTTTTATGTAGTTGTATTTATCTCATTCTATCATCATTTTATCTTATGTTTGTATATCATTGTGTTTCTTTCCAAAAGCACCATCTTGTGTTACATTATCATGACATAAAATAAGCTTTTGGTCGGGCATATGTAGATACCTATATTTTTCACTTATTAATGATATCTCTTTTAGGAATCTTTGGCACATCAATCTCCCAAAGAGCATATCTTGAGTACATCAACAAAGAGGTGGGGTCGATTCATGGTGCTTTGTGAGAGATGCCCATATTATCCCATTATACATGAATATCACCACCTTCATGTCTTCGGATATATTTATCATCATCTTGGTCTTCTTTCCTCTTATTCTTCTGAGTATTTTTATTTTTCACAACCAAAGTGATCCTGATTGATCTAGTTTTGTATATCCTTCCCCTTATTTCCTACTAATTTGACATGGTTGATCAAGTTTATGTCTTGTTTATGTTTTTTTCCTACTAAATTGACCCTATCAATTTAGTTATTTCCCTACTAATGAATAAAGTGATCCTAATACATTTAATTGTTTACCAATTTTTGTAGATCGACATGGCCAACTCAATACTATATCACTCTTAATTCATTATATTTAATTGATCTAAATCAATTTTGTTGACATTTGAGCTAGGTAACTTTTAATATTTTACCTTATATATATAGGGTTATAAAATATTATTTTTATAGGATAAAAACATTCATCTTCTTTACTTACACTTAGAAAAGTCTACTATAAGTATATAGGAGGAATTAGGAGATAAGAGCTTATTTTGGTGGTCTAGTCTTGTTGAAGGTATTTGCAGCTTAATATAAAGAAGTTGAACCAAACAAGTGACCCTTAGTATTTGAAGTCCCAAATTAAGGGAATTCAGTTCTTCATCCTTTCTATTTTATGCCTTTATCTACAACATATCTTGCAAAGCAACACTAGATCTAAGGGGGATATTCATGCACCGACAAGTCTACTCAAGGAAAGTGTAGACACTAAAAAACCATACACGATGGTTCAAGATGTTGAAATAACCCCTAGGCCACACTTGGACCCCCTCCAAACCACTTGACAACCCCCAATCACCAAACCTAGGTCAAAATTACTAACTTTGATCATTTTAACCTTAACTTATCAAATATCGAAGGTCAACTCCTAATTGTTGATGGTTAGATCTAGCCATTGATGGTCAACCTTTAACCACCTTAAGGGTTAACTCCAGCTCAACTTCACCTTGCTTTTATATTCTTAACAATTTGCATAATTATGCATGTTAAGACTAAAATTAGATGACCTATTAAGACCTTATTTGAACTTATTGTTTCACCTCTCCCTTTCTTATATAAAAAGAGAGGAGGAGGAGGTGAAAAGAGAGGAACCAATCATCAGGGAAAATCAACAATTATTAGAGCTTATTGTATCAGAACTTATTTTGTAGGTATTTTTCCATCAATGAGGTTAGAGATTTGAAGTGTTATAATTCATCAATCATAACCAAGACATTGACACTCTACCAAAATTGATCTAGGCTCCACAACAAGTTTTCATCCATTCACCTTGACATTCTTTAGGAAACAAAGCTAAGTATTTTTTTTCAATGATTAGTTCTTTTATTTCTATCTTGCAACCAAACTCTAGCCTAAATCCACCTCTCAGAATCACTCAACCACCTTCCAAACTAGATCTATCCTTACCTAAGCTAAATTTCATAGTAACCATCAATTGCCAACAATTATCCAACTACTGACGGTTACCCAACCAATAACAATTCACCCAACTACCGACGGTCACTATGTGACAATTCTAATAGCAAGCCAATTCCACCTATCAGACCCTAACCAAATCCCACTTTCTGACTTTTTGCGTGATCATAGGACATCACCCTATTTCCTAAACTAAGTCTAATTTATTTAGTATTAATATTCAGTCATTTATTTTTATAATTAGGCAAACTCATCTCTTTCAAGCACTTCTTGTATTTGATTCCAATATCTTATGTTATTTATACAAGCAAATTATCTTTCATTTTTAGAAATTGATTGTTTAAAAGTGTGGATTGACATCCTCCAAGGAGGATTGTGCTTCTTGGATATAGCTTGTTAGGCAATCCACCTTGCCATCTAACTAATCAACCATTTCTTTAATGATTTCTTATTTGTAGGTCATTCCTTCCAAGCCAAAGAGGAGTATCTACAACCGTTTAGATTGAAGAGTACAAACCAAATCTAGGTTCTACTAACCTCACCCTTATTTTAAGTTTTACAACTTTCTTCTTGAATAAATAAAGCAAAATTTATGTGAAACATTATGGCATGCCTGATGGGACCCTCGAGTCTTTTATTGTGTTCATAGTTGCATCTAGGTGCTTCTTCTTCTTGTTTTCTACTCATACAACAAAATCAAATTTTCATTTTGGGCTTAAAATTGATTGCATACATTATTTACTTTCTTATTTTAGCTCACATATATTAATTAATCATAGCTTCACTCTTATCACACACACAAGACCAACCCACATACACCTAATCAAGCATAAAAACATTGACATAAGGTCTGACTAGGATTTCATCACCTAACAGTCACCTTTCCTGGCTATCTTATTTGGATTTCATGACCAAGAGGAGAACCAAATCAGTATGCTAGTTGAGTATAATCTCTAGTAGCTCAGTATATTTTGGCTAAGCATCTGACACCTTTATCATTGTAGTGTGTGAAGTAAGGGGGTAGGCCCTAATATGAAGCCACGTACCAAGTTCTCATATAGATATTGAGAGCCTTTAACTACCTGAAACCATCCTTATATATCTTCTTCTAGTACCTGCTCTACAAGCCAAGTTAAGTCACATATTTTTTAAAGGCTAAGGCATAAACCACAAGAGAGACTAAAAATAACCTTAGGATTTAACGTGCTCTAGTGTGTGTTTCATTTCTTTAGCTTTTTCTTATCTTCTCTTTGTTTGAGTTGTGAGGTTTCTTGTATCTTCCTCTTTCCCTTATCTACATGGTTTTAACTAGACAATAACTAAGAAACCAAGCAAATTAGGACCCACATCCTAATCATCCATATTCCTCTTTTCCCTCATCCATGGAGTACATCTCAGATGCCGAGAGTTTTCCCCAGCCTTTTGGAAGTCCTAACATCTCTCAGATGGTTGCCCAAGGTGATGCATATTTTTCCACCTTTCTGGATAATAACCCTATAGCCCTCTAACATTACCTTAACACCATATCTCACTATACCCTTGTTTTAGTTCCACCTATTGACCTGCCCTATGACTTACCATTCCATCTTATGGGTGATACTTCTATTTCCACCATTTCCACACAACCCTTGATCACCCAAGCATCCTTTTCTACCAATAATCCCACCAATAATACCATCCAAAACCAATCCACCGAACCAACCAACACCCAAACACCTTCTACCCCAACCAATAACCCTTCTAGTATAGGATCAACCCAACCTTTAGGCACTGGTACTCCGCTTATTGTGGGAGTACCCTCTACTAGTGTCACTACCCTTCCTCTTGTCCCCAATCCACCTACCTCCACTCCATTCCAGAGCTTGGTGGTCCCAATACCTTATACCCTTCCACCCACCAGTACCAAAGTTACCAGCTATCCTCTACCTACCAACTCGACCATACCTCTAACCCAACCTACGGTAATCCCTAAATAGATTCCCATTGCACAAAACTCAAGCTATGTCACTAACCCATAAGGGTATGTACCTCTACCTTCTACCCAACCACCTATCTCCACATGTTCATATGTGGCATAATCCCAACCCCCCATATCCACATACTAATATGTGGAAACTTCTTAACCCCCTATTATCCATAAGTTGCACCTACCTAAACTCAACATAATCTACCCTATGACTATGGGAGTGCACAACCATAAACAGACCTTGTCAAAATGTTAATGGACAAAATGAATACTTTGGAGTCATCTATCTCTAGTGCTCATAACCTCTTATCTTACAACCAAATTTGTAATGAACCAATTCATCCATCTGTCCCCATTCGACCTTATCCTCCTCAATGGGAACTTTCAAAATTTTCAAAATTTTAGAGCAAGGAAGACCCTCAACAACATTTGAGAGCATTTAGACATAATTTTTATTTGATCACCTATGATGATGCTCTCCTTCTCTGCACCTTTACCATGTCTCTATCAGGTCCAATGCTATTGGTATAGTGTTATTACAAAGAACTCCCTCTTTTATTTTTCCCAACTAGCTCAAACATTTTTAAATCACTTTTCCATAAACATCTCTAAGAAAGTTTCCATCACCGCTCTCTATTTCATTAAAATTTTTGAAGATAAATCCATAGTCAACTTCATATCCCATTTGAGAAGCTTGATAAGTCAACTCTCTTTCTATTTAACCCAACTCAAGTTAATCAAACTCTTTGCCCAAGCTTGTGCCAAACACATCTCCTCTACTTTATGGGTTCATAGCTTCAGGACCTTTGATGAGGCTTTCACCATGGCATGGAAATTAAAAAACATATCCATTGATGAGGGAAAGTTAAAATTGATAAACAATAATTCCACCTTCAAATCAAATGAGACTCCCTCCTCCAAACCTAACAATCAAACCAATGATAACTCCAAAAACAAGGGAACCATGAATGTGGTCATCCTTAAAACCTCCCTTCCACCTATTGTTAACCAATCCAAGTCTTCCATTTTCTCCAACTAGAACACTAGAAACCCAAAATGCAATAACTAAAAGCAATTTACTGTGCTAAGAGAGTCATATGCTTCAATCTTGGATAAATTGTTAAAAATAAATATCATACAAATTTTGATGATCAAACCTCCATAATAATTCAATTCCTCTCATCCTGTACCTAGTTGGTATAAGGAGAATGAATTATGCACCTTTCATCATGTCATTAGACATGACATTAGTAGGTGAAATACCTTCAAAAACATTATCCAAAACCTTGTTAACAAGGGGGAATTTGTGTTGGATAACCTAATGCACCCCCAAATCAATCTTTTGACATATTTAGATAGCCATTTCCTAACCATGCCCCTTCCACAAATAATGAAAATGATAGAGCAGAATCCTCTCACAACCATGAGGTTTATACCATTAATGTGGTTCTTAATTAACTCATTATTAAGGAAACCATTAATGAAACCACCTTTCCTTCCCCTCCACTTATCAAGGTAGTGGAGTCACTCCCCATTCCTTCTTCTCTCATTAATGTGGTTCTTAGAAAATAAGACCAAAGAAATAACTATTCCCCTTTCTTCTTGTTGTTTCCAAAATCAGCTCAGCTCATTTTGGAACAACCCCCTATGAAACTTGTCCGTTTCGCTCTTTGTCTCTCTAAGTCCATTTTCGAGACGGGTTTTTCTTGTTCTTGTTTTAGCTCAAACTGACACCATTCAAAACTCATAACATCTTTTCATTACATTTTTTCCAAAACATGAAAGTTGTTACGATCTTGATGCAATCAGGGGACCAAATTTTGGCTTTTTCAGAGTTAGCCATTTTCTTCTATTTTCGTGCATGGGCTGCAAGTTTTACCACCCATGCATATTTCATCTTTGACATGAAAGAGTGGCAAAAATTTTTGCCCTTGCATCTGGACCTGTATGGATAGCAAATTTTGCCGCCCCTGCATGTCCTTCCTATTTTTTAGTGTAAAGGCGGCGATTTTTGCCACCCCTACACTGCCTTAGTTTTCATGCGTAGCATTTATTGCCACATGCACTAGGTTGTTGGGGTTGATTTTCACCCCATTTAATTCAATTTTAACCTCATTTTGATTCATTCCTCCTCTCCTCCTCCTACCCTCTACCTCTGGATGATCAGCGAATGGATAAAAGTGCGTTTTGACAAATTTTAGCTCGTGACGCGCGTGGTTTCCCAGGTTGGTCTTATTTTTGGTGTTTATTTTTTTTCCTTTCTTCTTCTTGAGCTTTGTTTTCAATTTATGTTTTTGTTGGGGTTTTTGTTTTTTTGTCTTTCCTCTCCCTCCCTTCTCTCCCATAGTTCCCTAGTTTCCTAACCTTATCTTTTTTCTTCACCTGTAATGGCGGTGGATTTCACTGCTTATACATGTTCGCCCCTTCTCTTGCATGGGTGGTAGATTTCACTGCCAATGCAGGCTAAAAGTGCATAGGTGACAAATTTCACCACACCTGCACTTTCCAACCAAACCAGAATGGGCAGTGAAATTCGCCGCCCGTGCTCCTTTTTTCTCCCCCATGCTTTCCCTAACTTCCATCGGCAGCAAATTTCACCACCGATACAAGTTGAAAGTGCAAGGGTGGCAAATTTTTCCACCCTTGCACTTTCCCATGAAGTATGCACGAGCGGTGAAATTTACTGCCCGTGTCTTTTTCCTCATGGTTGCATGCAAGGGCGATGAAATTCACTGCCCGTGCATGCAAACTTGTCCACATGCGCAGGCGGCAGATTTTGCCGCCCTTACCTTTTTCCTCCAAATTTCTCCAACTCTGGAGAGATTTTCATTTTTTCTACCTTCTCCCCTTTTTCCCTCATTTTCTAACTCAATTTTTAACCGGGCCCTATTAAGTGCCCTCCCTTGGTCATGATCACCCAACGTGCGAATTCCCCAATTTGCTCACTGTTCCCTAATTGCATGATCATGATTGCAGTACCCCCTGAAGATTCTTGTTTATTAGTAGCCACTCAACTGAGACCAGTTCCAATGACTGAGGCTTCTTCAAAGAAGTCAAAGGCCATGAAGTACCGGTACTAGGGCATTTTTTTTATCACCTCGGTCACCTCTAATGTCAATGACATTAGAGATACAGAGATTGGCCATGTGGACATGGCCGATTTCGTGACCAAAATCAAGGCAACGAACCTAAGCTCCAAAATGAAGAGAATCATCGAGAACAACATTCATCTAGTTGCTTCTTTCCCAATAGTGACACATCATATAGAGTTCATCCTCCAGTGCACCCAGTTATACAACAAGGAGACCATATCAGTCTCTGATGCCAACAGAAACATAATAATTTGGCTGGACCCTAAATTCATTGATAAAGTCTTCATGTGCCCTCCTGCTACTAAAGTGCTGAGAATTGACTTTGTAGAAGCACAAAAGGAGTATGACAAGGACCCTGAGAGGGCAAAGAAAGTGATGAATCACAGGTGGCTCAAAGCCTCCAAAACCAACTTGTCTAGATGGCCGCAAAATTTTTTGAGGAGTGATTTCATTGAAGAAGTTGGTGACTTAATCACCCTTCTCCACAGAGTGTGAGGCCTCCCATCTTCCTCACAATTCCATGAATGGATGTATCCTGTCATCAAGATCATCCTCCAAGGGAAGCAAGTCATCTTCTAGGGTGAGCAGATCAGCAACGCTCTTCACGAGCAACTGACCAAAGTACAAACTACTTCAAAGTTCTATATGACTTCATACTTGGTGTACATAGCGGCTTTAATGCGAACCTTTCTAGGTTTGACAACTGAAAGAGATAGGAAGACCACCCCAGTCTACTTATATTACCCTCAGTTAACACTTCAAGGATCAATCCATCATTTTAGGAGAGTAAATGACGCCTTCTTCACAATATTTTTGTGCATTTTTGACCCTTAGCTCAAATAAAAAAGAGTATCTGATGAATCCTAGATAGTTGTCAATGACTATGGCTGTATGTTTCTACAATTTTCCTCCTTTTGCTATCTTCGAGTTGGCTTTTTTCAAGGCTATCCTCATATGCTAACCAAATTTTCTTTTGATAAGTTAGTCTTAATGGAGTTGTGTAGACAAATAGTGGTTGTACACACTAGACAGATGGAACTGAAGAAGCCAGGTTTCAAGTTTCCAATTGAAAATGGCAGATACTCGATTTTGACAGTAGCTAAAGCCAAGGTCAAGGAGACAAAGATGCAACTGGTTACTATGAAATAGTTTAAGAGAAGGGACCAACTTGACTACAAGGGTGTCAAAGATATGATCAGAAGAAAGACTCAATTTCATGAACCTATGATCGAAGATATCTGGGTAGACCTAAGGACAGTCGAAGAAATCAAGAGGATGGACTACAACAAGCTGACCCTAGAAAAAATCAAATATCTAGGGATTGTGAATATTCCCTGTAATTTGGTCGATGATAATAATATTATCAACAGCAGATACCTGGCTAAAAAGGTTGCTGACTCTCCTCTTCCTCCAATTCAATGGTCTAAAAAAGAATTAACTTCTTTGAGGAAGAGATTTGAACTAATATTGGCTAACACCAATGATTGGTTAACAACCAAAGGGATCACATTGAAAGAGTTTATTACAGGATTAGACGCTAAATTCTAACTGAAAATGAGGAAGAAGGCAGAAAATAGGACAAAGAACAAAGGTGATGTTCCTTCTCCATTTAGGCCTCACAAACCTAGAATCATCTTTGTTTCCAAGAAATAGAAGGTTGCTGAGGAGCCAGAATCAACGGCTAAGGGAGTTGGAGAACAAAGCTCTCAGGAATAGGTAGCTCAACAAATAGAGATAGATGACAGGCCCTCAGAGCAATAAAAAACTGAGCCTCTACCTTCCAAAGAAGGGGCACAGCCACTTACAGACATCTCTCCTTCACCACCTCTATCTCTTATCAGTGTTCTTTCTTTTGGAGCTACCTCTCCTTCCAAATTCATGTTTGGCGATCCTCAAGGCACTTCTGGAGTTACTCTTCGCTCCTTAGGTTCTATTCCTAGTCTGGCATCTCCTTCTTTCAATCTAGGAGAAATTTTTTCCCTTGATCAATCAATGGCCGGTACGGTTTCACCAGTAACTCCAATCGCGACCACTATTACCACTAGCAGTGTAGAAGTTACCACGGTAACACTAGCTGTAGGAACCATTGCCATAGTAAGTACTTATTCTCTCCCTCTTTGGATGTCAGTTTTCATGCCTAAAAGAAAGAAGCTAGCCATCTCCATATATGACTTTGATTTTGGTAAGATAGTGCTGGTGAAAGCTAAGGCCCCTAAGAGACCAAAGATCCTTTCAAAATTGGTTGAAGAAAAGGAACATAAATTTTTGAAAATAGCTAAACCACCTTAGGACACAACCTTTGAGGGTTTTGACATGAGCAGCTATTCCATTTCTCCTGTTGAACTAGGAAACGTCACTCATGGAGGTGCGAAAAGTGATCTACAGTCTGCAATAGACATCATGGTCCAAAAATTTGATAGATAAAAAGAGATGAAGGATTACTATAAGGCCAAGGTAGAGCAGTTGACTGTAGTAGTAAATAAATTCACCCTTGCCCCTAAAGCGGCAACCCTAGAAGCCTTTTCTATAGATGACCCTGTTGTTCAGAAAGCAGAGAAAACCTATATGAAAGGGAAAGTGCTAGAAGATTATATTGAAAAGATGCACACTCAGGGAATTTTTTTACTTACAAAAGTCACTGAGAAGACAGACAAGATGAAGAAGGTGAGGACAGAGTTGGAGGATCTTGTCTCACTTATTTCTTAGGACATTGACAGTATAGAGAAATATCTTAGCAAGTGGAGGGAAATGAAGGATCTGAAGAAATGCACCTTGATATCCATCAGTGTTATTGCTAGTAAAGATTCTTATGTTGAGATCAAGGTATCACTGATATACAGGATTCAGGTACTCAAGGAGCTGATTGAAGATCTCAAGTCTTCCCAAGATGCTATTGAAAAAAGCGATACAGGTTTGTTGAACTAACTAGAAGAATTACCTTGCGACCTCACCTCCAGGGATAATCAATTTCTCTCTACTGAAGAGATGATATGAGGATTCAAAGGTATGATTTAGAGGGATTTCAAAGAAAAAGCATTCTCAATGACTTCTGTGGATAACATTTTAGATACTCAGTTAACTCTGGATAATCTAAGATCTAGGTTAACGAGTCATGCCAAGGCCATCACAACATTGAAGGACGCTATAATTAGGGCCAGGGTCATTTTCAAGAACACTATTACACTAGATAGTATAGGAATTCAGGTATCTATTGCTATGTATGATGTTCATCAAAAGAAGTCTGGCAGCAAGAGCTGAACCATTTTCCCCTTCTCTCTTCTTCCTCTCTTCTCATGCACTTTTGTCATGTAAAAGTGCATGCAATTTTGTAATGTGTAATTACATGTAAAAAATCTTGAAAAATATCTCAAAAGTCAAAGATGACTCATCTTTGACTAAGATATTTTTATATTTTAATCTTTTTAATTTTGAAAGGTTTCTCCCTATATATAGAGGGGACCTCTTTTGTAAATATATCTCTGATAATTGAGAGCAAAAACTCTACTAAAAATGAGATACTTCTTGAGACTTTGTGCTCAACTTGTAAATCATATTTTATCGAATGAATGAGAAACAAGTTTATTTTAGACTTTGTGTTGAAGTAATTTGTGTTATCTAGGAAATGGTTCTTATGTCCTCTTTCCTGATAATCTCTTATCTATTTGGTTTAATAAGCAAAGTGTGTGTGTTGATATTATATGAGGATGTTTCTAAAAGATAGAAGAAAGAGTTTGAGCTAATTTTATCTTGGTGATCCTTTTATCCTTTGTAGTTTTAGGCAAAGACTTTGTGCTTCGTTTCACTCTACGGTTACGCGTATTTTGAATCGGTGAAGGAGACAACGAAAGACTTTGTGCTTACGTAGATTTCTTTGTTAACTTTGCTACCTACTTCAGGGGATTTTCTATTCTACGCTGGATACCATTCCTGAAAGAAGAGGAATGTTATTAGCCTATGACTAGGACTTCTTTCTCTTGTTCCTTGGACATCACCTCTGAAAAAGAGAGGTGGATGTTGTTATACTACCCCGAGTATTATTTTTTGCTTACTTATATATATACATATAGCGTATAAATATTCATAGGAAACCTCCCCTTGATGAGAGGAGAGATTTACCTCATCCAGATGTGGTAAACCCACACTTTTTTTTGGCATAAATCTCCTTGTGCTATGGTTGATAGACCCATTTTGTCATCAGTTAGTTGACGATAAAATATTCACCCAATAGTTTTTGGCGACTCCGCTGGGGATCGAGCGCCTAGTTTGAAGTCTCAAACTTCAAACTGAAGCAGATCTTGCTCTTTTTCATTTTTTTTTAATTTTGTTCTACAATTTGGCAACTCCACGTTATACCAGAGGCCATAAATCCTAAGGTGTTGTTGACCCCACTTTTGAGTTGATACAACAAAGTAATTTTGAGTTGTTTCCTTCACAACCTCACCTTAGACGAACTAGGAGTCTTCTTCCTAGCCCTACCAGGCCACCAACACAAAGTAGAGATTTTTTTTCTGCTACTGGCTGAGCTTTACCTATCCAAACTCCATCTGGATTAGTGATCCCACTTTTGCATAATCAAATCATGGCTCAAGGCCCCTGGGGTAATTCTTTCAGTCCACTAAATTTGACTCCACCTTTGCATGAGCTTCCACATAGTTCAAGAAAGAATTTCTCCAAATTCTTCAGTGATGGGAAGGTTCATCCTAATGAACACATTGTAGCTTTCAGCATAGCCTGTGGTGTCATAGGTGTGGAATTTGAAGACATAGCAGTCAGGATGTTCATAGAGACACTACAAGGCACTATTACAAACTGGTTTTACCACCTACAGACTGGATCAGTGACTGATTGAGACACCCTAAAAGACAAATTTGAAGCTAGATTCAAGCCTATAAAAGATGCACATGCCTTGCTGGTCCAGCTCACTTAGATGAAGAAAGAGCCTCATGAGCCTATGAGGGATTTTATTGCCAAGTTCGACAAGCTGAGGCACAAAATTCCCATGGTTGCCCAGCTGACACCTCAAAACCTCAAATGCTTATTCATCAATTCACAATTGCCTGAAGTAGGTTTTTTGTTGAGACGGGCCAGACACATAGACCTTGCTACTGCTCAGAACTTGGCTACTGAGGTAGAAGATAACCTTATCTTGGCAAAAAAGATAAGGAGAGACCTTAATAAAGGTAAATACTCTTCATCTTCTGAGTATTCACCTGCAATCACCACTGACCCGATGATATAAAAGCTAGAAAATGAAATGCTAGCTCTTAAAAAGCAAATGGTGCAAGGAATGTCATCTGCTTCTGCATACAAAGATATGCCTAAGAGGACATTTTAGAATTAGGTGTACCAAGGCAATGCTGCCAAGAATAAGGGACAGCAAAATCATCTTCTCCCTCCACAGAGGAACCTCGCCCTTGAAGTGCATCTAAATAACTCAACAGTCAGATATCTAGAAGCTGAAATATATTTCTCATTCCAGCCCAAGTTAAATCTTGAAGATGATGTTAATCTCTTCATTGAGGAAGAAGAAGAGTTAGCTGGTGACTCCAATATTGGTTTTCTGGATTACCAGGATGAAGCTGAAAGTAAAAGAGAAGGGTTGGATGGATCTTATGCTATTTTTACCAGATCTCAAAACCAATTAGCTCCACAAGTTGACAAAGGTAAAGCAGAAGAAGAACCTCAGTCGGTGGTCTCCATCACTAAACGAGAGACTCCATTGCCTCCTCAATCAAAAGATCAGGTAACTCATAAAAAAGTAAGTACCTCTAACCACCTCATACCTTCCACCTCTGTTACTCAGACCAGTGCCACACCTACTAAAGACCCAGATGATGGACTCTCTTCCTCTATTTCAAATTCTTTTCAATTATTTGATATAATTGATCACACCAAAAAGACTAAAATCCAAATGACAGAGATTGAGTATTTGAGAGCTAACCCTGAACAATTTGATAGGTTGGCAGAATATGTGAAAAATAAAGCCATCCCCACAAGACAAGATTCTTCAAAAGTTGTTCATGACCCCCCCCAAGGATAAGTCCACCCAGAATAATCTTGTCATGACTCCTCCAGTTGCTCCCAAGAAAATAGAACCTTTTTATATTTTTCTGCTAATAAATTGATACAAATTAAGCAATTGCATAATAGACTCTGAAGCCTCAAATAATGTCATGCCTACCAAGGTGGCAAATTCCCTTGGTCTAACTTTGACCAAAACTTTTGGGAGGTGTTTTTCTATGGAAAACAAGTAAGTCTCACTCCTTGGTCAGATAAAAGATGCCCAATTCACTTTCGCAGCTTTTCCAAAAAAGAAGATAAAATGATGGTTCTAGTGGCCGATGTTCCAACCTCTTATGGCATCCTACTTGGGCAAAATTTTTGCAAAGATGTTAGAGGTGAGCTAAGCATGGACTTGTCAGAAGCAAGGATCCTAATTCAAGGTGTTATGAAGAAATTGCTTCCTGAAAAAGAGGCAAGGTATGTAGTCACCCGATCATCAGCACCAAAAGCTCAAATTTTATTTGAGTCTTCTAGCATGAGCAACTACTTCCTATCTATGGATAAAGTCCATGAGGCATCTGACAAAACTCTTACAGTTGACAACTTGGAAATGTGTTCAGCTAACACAGTAGGAGAATCAGCACACCAAAATGAACGCATGGAAGAACCTCTTTCCCCAAATGAAAAAAATTTCTAAGAAAAAGCAGTGTCTAATGAGGTATGGATCTTAGAATTTGATGACAGCTACTCTTCTACCAGTTTAGGAGCTAGATTCGTGTTGGTATCTACTCAAAGAGATATTGTTCCTTTATCCTACAAGTTGTAGTTCAACAACACCAACAACACAACTGAGTACGAATCTCTGTTACTTGGATTACGAGCTGTTAGAGAAAAAAGCATTAAACTACTTCATGCTATAGGAGATGCTGAATTAGTGGTTTGCCAAGTAAGAAACCTCTATCAAACTAAGAATGAAAGATTGTGCCACTATCACAATCTTGTCTAGGACCAAATTGAAAATTTTGACACTTTTAACATCTCTATCGTTTCAAGAGAATTCAATGATCAGGCGGATACACTGGCTATTTATGCTACCCTTTGAATCCCCACCTAGATTTTAAAAGAGATAAGTACAATATTGAATTGGTCTTTCAGCCAAGTATACCTAATAATGCCAACCATTGGCAAGTATTCAACAATGACGATCAAATCATCGCCTTTTTGGAGCAAAAGGACAGCTTCGAACAATTGCATTTTGAAGGTAGTGAACTTCGGGAATGTGAAGCAACTTCTGAATCGAATGCAAATACAGGTGAAGATTTCTTGCAGCTTAAAGGGAATAAGATTCTCAAAGGCTTGGTTTTTCTAGAGAAATTGTTTGATAACTATGATAGGTTTATTAAACAACAGCGAACAGATGCAAACTCTTCCCAAGATTTGGATCAAATAAACCTAGGAACCAAGGGAGATCCTAAGATGGTAAACATTGAGAAATGCTGCACTCCTGAAGAGAGATTCAAGCTTGCCAATCTACTCTGACAATATATAGACATCTTAGCTTATTTCTATGACGACCTAAAATCACTCAGGCTCGATGACATTCACCACGACATTTCTCTTAAGGCAAACTATGTGCCTTACAAGCTAAAGTCCAGGCAATATAATCCAAAAATTTCAAGTACCATTTTAGTTGAGATACAAAAAATACTTGATGCCTGGATAATTTTCTCAATCCATCACTCCACATGGATTGCCAACATAGTGCCTGTTAGAAAGAAGAATGGTGAAATTCAAATTTGAATGGATTTCAGGAACTTGAATCAGTTATCTTTAAAAGATAACTACCCTCTCCCTATCATGGATCAAGTTTTGCAGATGGTAACAGGTTCAGAGATGTTATCAATGCTGGATAGTTTTTTGAGGTACAATCAGGTCGAAGTTGGAAAAATAGATCAGCATAAGACTGCTTTCACCACACCTTAGGGCACCTTCACCTATCAAAGAATGTCTTTCAGTCTAATAAATGTAGGTGTCACATTTCAAAGAGTGATGGACCTTGCTTTCAAGGATGAGATGGGTAAGTTTATTGTAGTGTACTTGGATGATTTAATGATATTTTCAAAACATCATTCTAACCATGCCCACCATTTACAAAGAATATTGTAATGTTGTCATCAGAATGGTATTTCTCTAAATCTAAATAAATATGTCTTTGGGGTGACTGAAGGAAAACTTTTCGGACACATTGTGTCTTGAGAAGGAATCACAATTGACTCGAAAAGAGTTAAATCCATCCAAGAACTTACTCTGCCTACCAGTAAAATCACAGTTCACTCTTTCTTCAAAAAGGTGAATTTTCTTCAAAGGTTCATCCCTGAGTTCGCCGAGAAGACTTGCCACATTGTCAATATGATGAAAGGTAATGCTACCTTCAGGTGGACTGCAAAGGGTAAATCAGCATTTAAAGACATTAAAGAATTGATCACTCGTGCACCAATCCTAATTTTTTCAAACTACACCAAGAGCTTCAAAATATATAGTTATGCTTCTGAACATACACTCTCAGCGATTCTAGTTCAATAGAAACAAGAAGGCATAGAATATCCTATTTCCTTCATGAGTTATCTACTCAAGGCTCATGAGTTGAAATATTCTAACATGGAGAAGCATGCATATGTGGTGGTCAAAACAGTCAAACACTTCAAGTTTTATATCATGAACTCACACACTGAAGTGTTGGTGACTGATATAACAATCAAGTCCATTTTGATTCAATAAGAGTTTGGTACGAAGAGGGGTAATTAGATCACCAAGATTCAGGAGTTTGATCTAGACATCAAACCTACCAAACTCATGTGGAAAAAGGGTCTTTGTTAGTTGATTGCCAACAACATTCTTGAGGAAGCACAAAATGAAGAAATAGAGATTAGAGGCATACCCACAGTCCTCTTTGTTGCCACTACTAATGAGTGGTATTCTGACATCACCTATTTTTTGACTTATGGTGAGTGTCCCGCTCATCTCTCTTATAAGAAAAAATGGAATGTTAAACTAAATGCTGCTAGCTATGTTTTGTGAGATAATGGTCTGTACAAAAAAAACCTGGATGGGGCATTCCTTCATTGTGTCGATAAAGTACAACAAGATAAACTCTTAGAGTATTTCCATAATTTGGCTTATGGAGGACATTTTTCTACACCAGTGACAATGCACAAGATTTTGTGAGTAAGGTACTATTGGCCTACATTGTTTCAAGATGCCTACAAATAGGTGTGTAACTGTGAATTGTGTCAACAATTCGTTGGAAAGCCTAAACTGGCCGCATTGCCTCTCAAGCCAATAATAATCAAAGAACCTTTCCAATAGTGGGGTATTGACTTCATTGGCACAGTTAATCTATCTTCGAGTGTCAGACATGATTATGTCCTCACGGCGACTGATTACTTTACCAAATGGGTGGAGGCCATCCCGACCAAGCACGCTACGTCTGAAGTGGTGTGCAATTTTCTCAGGAAAAATATCATCTCTCAGTTTGGAGTTCCACTCAAAATTGTAAAAGATAATGTGGCTTGTTTTTCTTCGCATGAAATTACTCAATTCTGTTTCTATTATGGGATTACCCTATCCCACACTTCAAATTATTTTTTAAAGGAAAATGGCCAAGCAAAATCGAGAAATAAAAACTTGGTCACTATTATCAGAACATTGGTAGATGATAATCAAAAAACATGGCACAAAGCATTGTTTGATGCTTTATGGGCGGATAGGATTACACCCAAGAGGGCCATAGGTATGTCGCCTTTCCAAATTTTTTATGGCTTAAATGCATAGATACCCATCACTCTCGACCTACCAGTGCTCAGATTAGCCAAAGCAATCAAAGATTCAACCTTCGAAAGTTTAATTGACAAAAGGATCATGTGTCTAACCGAACTGAATGAGCAGTGAACCATGGTGGTAGATCAGATTATGGTGCATCAAAATTAGGTGAAGAGACTTTTTGACAAAAATTCTAAGGTTCATGATTTTCAAGTTGGAGATCAAGTCTTGTTGTGGGACAAGAGGCGAGAACTGAAGGGAATTCACGACAAATTTGACTCCTTATGGAGAGGTTCGTTTGCCATTCGACAACTCTATGGTGAGAATAGCTTCTTGTTAGAGTATTAGGATGGATCATCATTTACACTACACCACAGTGGGCAACATTTGAATCTGTTCAATCTTTGAAGCTTAGATGGATCCACTTATATATATAAATAGTTTTATGCTTTGTTTGTTTTTTTTCATTTTTTAGCTTGACTCTGTAGCCCAATGGCTTGGATGAAGGCACTTAGAGACTGGTTTCTACTCTCATTGATCATTTTGATCAACAAAAGTTTCCCAATAGGAGCCAGCTATTGTTTCTAAAATTAGTTTAGCTCATTTTGGAACAACCCCTTGTGAAACTTGTCTGTTTCACTCTTTGTCTCTCTAAGTCTGTTTTTAAGACGAGTTTTTCTCGTTCTCATTTTGGCTCAAACTGACACCATTCAAAACTCATAACATCTTTTCATTACATTTTCTCTAAAATGTGAAAGTTTTTATGGTCTCAATGTGATTAGGGGACCAAATTTTGGCTTTTTTAGAGTTAGCCATTTTCTTCTGTTTTCGTGCACGAGCGGCAAATTTTGCCACCCATGCATATTTCATCTTTGACATGCAAGAGCGACGAAATTTGCCGCCCCTGCATCTAAACCTACACAGGTGGTAAATTTTTCTGCCCCTACATTTTTTCATCTCTCACATGCAAGAGCAGCAAAATTTGTAGCCCCTATATGTCCTTATTTTTCAATGCAAGGGCGGCAATTTTTGCTGCCCTTGCACTGCCTCAATTTTCACACATGGCATTTATTTTTGCATGCGTCAGGTTGTTGGGGTTGATTTTCACCCCATTTAATTTGATTTTAACCTCATTTTGATTCATTCCTCCTCTCCTCCTCCTGCTCTCTGCCTCTAGACGATCTAGCAAATGGGTAAAAGTGCGTTTTGGCAGATTTGAGCTCGCAGTGCGCGTGGTTTTCCAGGTTGGTCTTGTTTTTAGCATTTATTTTTTTTCCTTTCCTCTTCTTGAGCTTTGTTTTTAGTTTATGTTTTTCTTGGGGTTTTTTTTTTTTAATCTTTCCTCTCCCTCCCTTCTCTCCCATGGTTCCCTAGTTTCCTAACCTTGCCTTTTCTCTTCACCTGTAATGGCGGCAAATTTCACCGCTTATACAGGTTCACCCCTTCTCCTGCATTGGCGACGGAGTTCACCACTGATGCAGGCTGAAAGTGCATAGGTGGAAAATTTTGTCATCCCTACACTTCCCAACTAAACCAGAATGGGCAGCAAAATTTGCCACCTGTGCTCCCTTTTTCTTCCCCATGCTTTTCGTAAACTACATCGATGGCAAATTTCACCACTGATACAAGTTGAAAGTGTAAGGGTGGCAAATTTTTTTGCCCCTGCACTTTTCCATGAAGTATGCACATGTGGCAAAATTCACTGCCCGTGCCTTTTTCCTCTTGGCCGCATGCAAGGGTGACAAAATTCGCTGCCCATGCATGCAAACCTGTCCACATGCGCGGGTGGTAGATTTTGCCGCCCTTACCTTTTTCCTCCAAATTTTTCCAACTCTGGAGATATTTTCATCTTTTTCATTTTTTCTACTTTCTCCCCTTTTTTCCTCATTTTTTGACCCAATTTTCGACCCGATCCTGTTAAGTGCCCTTCTTTGGTCATGATCACCCAACGTGTGAATTTCTCAATTTGCCCACTATTCCCTAATTACAAAATCATGATTGCAGTACCCCCTGAAGATTCTTATTCATTGGCACCCACTCAACTGAGATCAATTTCAATCACTGAGTCTTTTTTGAAGAAGTCAAAGGCCATGAAGTACCGATACCCGGGCATTTTTTTAATCACCTCGGTCACCTCTAATGTCAACGACATTAGAGATACAGAGATTGGCCACGTGGATATGGCCGAGTTCATGACCAGAACCAAGGCAATGAATCTAAGCTCTAAAATGAAGAGAATCATTGAGAGCAACATTCATCTGGTTGCTTCTTTCCCAGTAGCGGCACATCATATGGAGTTCATCCTCTAATGCGCTTAGTTCTACAACAAGGAGACCAAATCGGTTTTTGATGCCAATACAACATAATAATTCGACTGGACCTTGAATTTATTGATAAAGTCTTCATGTGACCTCCTACTACTGAAGTGCTGAGAATTGACTTCATAGAAGCACAGAAGGAGTATGACAAGGACCCTCAGAGGGCAAAGAAAGTGATGAATCACAGGTGGCTCAAAGCCCCCAGAACCAACTTGTCTAGATGGCTACAAAATTTTCTAAGGAGTGATTTCATTGAAGAATTTGGTGACTTGATCACCCTTCTTAGTAGAGTGCAAGGCCTCCCATCTTCATCACAATTCCATGAATGGATGTATCTCTTCATCAAAATCATCCTCCAAGGGAAGCAAGTCATCTTCTAGGGTGAGCAGATCAGCAATGCTCTTCACAAGCAACTGACCAAGGTACAAACTACTTCAATGTTTTATATGACTTCATACTTGGTGTACATAGCAACTTCAATGCAAACCTTTTTAGGTTTGACAACTGAAGGAGAAAAGAAGACCACCCCAGTCTACTCATATTACCCTCAGTTAACACTGCAAGGATCAATCCATCATTTTAGGAGAGTAAACGACACCTTCTTCACAGTATTTTTGTACTTTTTCAACCCTCAACTCAAACAAAAAAGAGTATCTAATGAAGCCTGGATGGTTGCCAATGACTATGGCTGTATGTTTATATAATTTTCCTCTTTCTGCTATCTTTGGGTTGGCTTTTTTCAAGGCTATCCTCATATGCTCCTCAAATTTCCTTCTGATAAGTTAGTCCTAATAGAGCTGTGTAGACAAATGGTGGTCATACACACTAGATAGATGGAACTGAAGAAGTCTGGTTTCAGGTTTCTAATTGAAATTGGCAGAAACTTGATTTTGATAGCAGCTAAAGACAAGGTCATGGAGACAGAGATACAACTGGTTACTATGAAACAATTCAAGAGAAGGGACCAGTTTGACTACAAGGGTGTTAAAGATATGATTAGAATAAAGACTCAATTTCATGAGCCTATGATCGAAGACATCTGGGTAGACCTGAGGATAGCCAAAGAAATTAGGAGGATGGACTACAGCAGGCTGACCCTAGAACAAATGAAATATTTTGGTCGATGATAAGAATATTATCATTAGCAGATACCTGGTCGAAAAGGTTGCTGACTCTCTTCTTCCTCTAATTCAATGGTCTCTAAAAGAATTAACTTCTTTGAGGAAGAGATTTGAACCAATATTGGCTAACACCAATGATTGGTTAACAGCTAAAGGGATCACATTGAAAGAATTCATTACAAGATCAGAGACTGAATTCCAGATAGAAATGAGGAAGAAGGCAGAAAATAGGACCAAGAACAAAGGTGATGTTCCTTCTCCATCTAGGCCTCACAAGCCTAGAATCATCTTTATTTCCAAGAAATCGAAGGTTGCTGAGGAGCCAAAATCAATGGCTAAGGGAGTTGGAAAACAAAGCTCCCAAAAATAGGTAGCTCAACAAATGGAGACAGATGATAGGCCCTTAGAGCAGCAAAGAATTGAGCCTCTACCTTCCTAAGAAGGGGCACAACCACTTACATATGTCTCTCCTTCACCACCTCTATCTCCTATCAGTGTTCCTTCTTTCAGAGCTGCCTCTCCTTCTAAATTCATGTTTGGTGATCCTCAAGGCACTTCTAGAGATACTCTTTGCTCTTCAGGTTCTATTCCTAGTCTGGCATCTCCTTCTTTCAATTTAGGAGAAATTTCTACCCTTGATCAATCAACGGCCAGTACAGTTTCACCAGTTACTCCAACTGTGACCACTATTATCACTAGCAGTGCAAAAGTTACCACGATAACACCAGCTGTAGTAATTGTTGCCATAGTAAGTACTTCTTCTCTCCCTCCTTGGATGTCAGCTTTCACACCTAAAAGAAAGAAACTAGTCATCTCTACAGATGACTTCAATTTTGGCAAGATAGTGCTGGTGAAAGCTAAGGCCCCTAAGAGACCAAAGATCCTTTCAAAATTGGTTGAAAAAAAGGGACATAAATTTTTAGTGTTAGGGTGTGGAGCTTAAAAGCTTCACCAAGGAGCTCAGTTATTGGTTTCAGGTCTACACAGACACCGGCGTCAGTCAGGAGCGACTGACGTCGGTCACAGGTAGTAGCAGAGACGCCGACGTCGGCAGAGGATCAGTCGATGGCGGTCACATGCGAGCAGGCAGGAATCGACGTCGGTTACCTGCGTGTCCAAAAAGCTATTTCCGTGGACAGAAGCGAGTGTTTGCATGATGAGTTTGAGTTGTAGTCTCAAGCTCGCGTCTCTATTATTAGTAATGTTATTTTTAGAGCCCTTGTTCAAGTGGTTTAACTTTTTGTTGGAAGTACATGCTCAAGTCTCCTAATTCTATATGAAGAATTAGATCTTCCTAGCTTTGTAGTTGAATTGTAGAAGAATTCATTGTGTGTGAAGAACAGTACAGAATTGAATCAATCTAGGCTTGTTGGAATTGGTTGTTCTTGAGAGAGATAGCTCTTGAGGAATAGAGATCTAGTGAGAGATCTATACATCTAGGAGAGGTGTGGAAGAACGAAGTTTCTTCAATTGTATTCCTATTGTAAAGAGTTTGTTAATACAAGTTTTCAGGGTGTTTTCTTGTATCTCTTGTTCTTGCTATTTATCATTCTAATTACTTGTCAATCTGGTTTAATTTTGCGTTTATTGCTGTCACAATTGTAATCTATTGTTGGTTTGATCCCCCAACAAGTGGTATCAGAGCCTTGGTTACAGGTTCAGAGCTTGATAATTGGTATCAAAGTTCAGGTTCACTAACAGGTAGTTCAGATTTGTGTAGTGTGTATTGATTACAGGTTCTCACAGGAGTTTCTGCAGGGATTTCTGTTTGAGTGGGAGAAGCAATGGCAGATGAAAGTAAGCTTAGAATGGAAAAGTTTAATGGCAAAAATTACCAACACTGGAGAATACAGATAGAGGACTATCTGTATCAGAAAGATCTCTACTTACCGTTAGGTGGGGTTGCAAAGAAGCCCAAAGACATGGAGGATGAAGAATGGGAAGTTCTTGACAGAAAGGCTCTGGGGTCTATAAGACTGAGTCTAGCATCCACTGTGATATCTAATTTATCACAGGCAAAGTCTACAGTAGAGTTGATGACTACGTTAGCGAATTTGTACGATAAACCCTCTGCTTCCAATAAGGTATATCTTATGAAGCAGTTATTTAATTTGCATATGAGTGAAGGTGGATCTGTTTCTACTCATCTGAATGATTTCAATGGTATTGTGAATCAATTATGTTCAGTGAATATAGTGTTTGATGATGAGATAAAAGCTCTCTTGATATTATGTTCTTTGCCTGAAAGCTGGCATGGCTTAGTAATGGCAGTAAGTAATACTGCATTTGCATCAAATATTTTGAAAGTAGAGGATGTTGTTAGTGTTATCTTGAATCAGGAAATATGCAGGAAAAGCACAGAAGAGGCATCCGGGAACGCTTTAAGTTTTGAGAGCAGGGGAAGGCAGAAAGAGAAGAGCAAGAAAGGTAGAGCAAGATCCAAATCAAAGGGGAAAGGCAGATCTAAATCCAGAAATGGCAAAAGGCCACAATGCTGAAATTGTGGAAAGATGGGGCACATAAGCAGAGATTGTTGGTCAAAGCCTAAGGAGGACAACCAGCACGAAGGAAAGGAAGAAGCCAAGATTGCAGGTATTGCATAGGATGCTTTAATTTTCTCTCTGCATAATAATATAGAATCTTGGGTATTAGATTCTGGTGCATCTTTTCATGCTACTCCTAATAGGGAATATTTCAGTGACTATATCCATGGAGATTTTGGAATAGTGCATCTAGGGGATGATGAGCCCTGTAAAATAACTGGCAAAGGTAAAGTGCAGCTGAAGATGTAGAATAGCAACACATGGGTGTTGAGAGACGTGATGCATGTTCCTAGCTTGAAGAGAAATTTGATTTCTACAGGAAAGTTAGGGGATGAGGGTTGTACTGTAACTCTCACAGCAGAATCTTGGAAAGTGACCAAGGGTGCACTTGTTATGGCCAGAGGTAAGAGAGAAGGTACTCTCTATTTGTGTAATTGTGTTACTAACAAATCTCTTTCTGTATTATCTACTTCAGATGTGGATGCTAAATTGTGGCACTCAAGGCTTGGCCACATGAGTGAGAAGGGGATGTCAATTCTTAAGTCTAAAGGTATGCTTTCAAATTTAAAAGGCATAGATCTAGAGTTTTGTGAGCACTGTGTATTTGGAAAATAGAAAAGGGTTAGTTTTCTCAAAACTGGGTCTACTAAGAAGACGCACAAGTTGGAGCTTGTTCACACAGACGTGTGGGGACCGGCTCAGGTTGCTTCTATTGGAGGATCACAGTACTATGTATCTTTCATAGATGATGCCACAAGAAAGGTATGGATCTATTGTATTAGAAAGAAATCTGATGTATTTGATACTTTTAAAGTTTAGAAAGCTATGGTTGAGAATGAAATAGGTAAAAGATTAAAGTGCCTGAGATCAGACAATGGAGGTGAGTTCTGCAGTCATAAGTTTAGGGATTATTGTTACATGCATGGAATTCATAGACAAAGGACGGTTCGAAGGACACCTCAGCAGAATGGTATTGTTGAAAGTATGAACAGGACAATAATGGAGCGTGCAAGATGTATGAGATTGCATGCCGGTTTGCCCTTACAGTTTTGGGCACAAGCTGTTGACACTGCAGTGTACCTGATTAACAGAGGACCCTCTACAGCCCTGAATGGTGGTATTCTAGAAGAGGCATAGACAGGTAAAAAGGTTGATCTCTCATATCTCAAAGTTTTTGGTTGTGAAGCCTTTGTGCATATAGATAAGGAAAATAGGAAGAAGCTTGATTCTAAGTCTATGAGATGCACGTTTATTGGCTATGGCTCAGATGATTTTGGTTACAGATTGTGGAATCTAGAAACTAACAAGGTAATCAGGAGCCGTGATGTTGTTTTCAACGAAAAGTGATGTATTGTGATCAGCTAAGGAAGTTGAATCAATTTGGACAGAGCAATGGTGAATTGGATGAGGTGAAAGTCCAATATGAGCTCGCGAGAAAAAAAAATAATCACTTGCAGGAAAACACAGAGACTGAAATCGGCAGGTTAGGAACCGGCATCGACAGGACAGAAACCGGCATCGGCCATACAGGGACCGACGTCGGCCGTACAAGTACCGAGGTCGCTCAGGAAGAACCGACATCGGCCAATAACAGGTCTTTAGGTGACCGAGGTCGGTCACTGTCAGAGAATTTGGGTGGACAGCGTATTGTGGACGAGTCTCAGACACCCATCAGGAGGTCAGAAAGGGTGAGTAAGCCTCCAATTAGATATTCTCCTTCTTTATTTTATTTATTACTAACTGATGGTGGAGAGCCAGAGAGTTTTGAAGAAGCAATACAGGTGGAGTCCAAGAGTGAGTGGGAGCGTGGCATGGTTGAGGAGTTGGAGTCCTTAAGAGAGAACCAAACATGGGATTTGGTTAAATTGCCAGCTGGTAAGAGAACACTTAAGAACAGATGGACCTACAAGTTGAAGGAAGGTGAAAATGGACAGATGCGATATAAGGCCAGATTAGTGGTAAAAGGATTTGCACAAAAGCCAGGTATTGACTTTGGTGAGATTTTTTCTCCTGTTGTTAAGATGACTTCTATAAGGGTTGTATTGTCTTTGGTTGCTTTTGAGGATTTGCATCTTGAGCAGCTAGATGTTAAGACAGCATTTCTTCATGGAGATTTGGATGAGGAAATATATATGGAACATCCAGAAGGATTTGAGGTCAAGGGTAAGGAGAAGTTTGTGTGCAGGTTGAAGAAAAGCTTGTATGGCCTCAAGCAAGCTCCTAGGCAATGGTACTTAAAATTTGACAGGTTTACGACTGAGCATGGCTACAGTAGGTGTCAATCAGACCATTGTGTATATTTCAAGAGATTTGATAATGGTAGATATATTATTCTATTGTTGTATGTAGATGACATGCTGGTTGCAGGATCACATATGCAGGATATCTCAGAGCTTAAGGTAAAATTAGCTCAAACGTTTGCTATGAAGGATTTGGGAGCAGCAAAGAAAATCCTTGGCATGAGCATTAAGAGAGACAGGAAAAATCACAGGTTGATATTGTCTCAAGAAGATTATGTGGACAAGGTGTTGAAACAGTTCAATATGCAGGATGCTAAACCGGTAAGCACACCTTTGGCTGGACATTTTAAGTTGAGTAAAGAACAATGTCCTAATTCATATGATGAGGTAGAGTACATGAGTAAGGTTCCATATTCTTCCGTAGTAGGAAGTTTGATGTATGCAATGGTGTGTACTAGACCAGATATTGCCCAAGCAGTGGGAGTTGTAAGTAAGTATATGGCCAATCCAGGTAAGGAACATTGGAAAGCAGTTCAGTGGATCCTTAGATATCTGAGAGGAACCAGCAGTAGGCACTTATGCTATGGAGGTTCAGATACTTCTCTACATGGCTATGTAGATTCAGATATGGCAGGTGATTTGGATGGCAGGAGGAGCACTACAGGTTATGTTTTTACTATAAGTGGAACAGCGATTAGTTGGATATCTAAGTTGCAGAAGGTTGTTGCCTTGTCAACTACAGAAGCTGAGTACATTGCAGCCACAGAGGCTAGCAAGGAGATGATATGGATGACACGGTTCATGGATGAGCTTGGTAGAGAGCATGAGAGTTTCAGATTGTATAGTGACAGTTAGAGTGCAATCCATTTGGCCAAGAATTCAGCCTTTCATTCAAGAACAAAGCATATACAGCTAAGGTACCATTTCATACGGCAGGTATTGGAAGATGGAGAGTTGAAGCTGGAGAAAATCCATAATGATAGGAATTCGGCTGATATGTTAACCAAGCCAGTTACAAAGGAGAAGTTGAACTTGCATTTAACTTCTATTGGTCTTCATGATTGAGTTGAAGATGGAGGAGCTAGAAGATGTTGCTGTACAGGTACTGGTGCAGCTGTTTATCTCCAAGTGGGAGATTGTTAGGGTGTGGAGCTTAAAAGCTTCACCAAGGAGCTCAGTTATTGGTTTCGGGTCTACACAGACACCGGCATCGATCAGGAGTGACCAACGTCGGTCACAGGTAGTTGCAGAGACGCCGACGTCGGCAGAGGATCGGCCGACGGCGGTCACATGCGAGCAGGCAAGAACCGACGTCGGTTACCTGCGTGTCCAGAAAGCTATTTTCGTGGACAGAAGCGAGTGTTTGCATGATGAGTTTGAGTTGTAGTCTCAAGCTCGCGTCTCTATTATTAGTAATGTTATTTTTAGAGCCCTTGTTCAAGTGGTTTAACTATTTGTTGGAAGTACATGCTCAAGTCTCCTAATTCTATATGAAGAATTAGATCTTCCTAGCTTTGTAGTTGAATTGTAGAAGAATTCATTGTGTGTGAAGAACAGTACATAATTGAATCAATCTAGGCTTGTTGGAATTGGTTGTTCTTGAGAGAGATATCTCTTGAGGAATAGAGATCTAGTGAGAGATCTATACATCTAGGAGAGGTGTGGAAGAACGAAGTTTCTTCAATTGTATTCCTATTGTAAAGAGTTTGTTAATACAAATTTTTAGGGTGTTTTCTTGTATCTCTTGTTCTTGCTATTTATCATTCTAATTACTTGTCAATCTGGTTTAATTCTGCATTTATTGCTGTCACAATTGTAATCTATTATTGGTTTGATCCCCCAACATTTAGAAATAGCTAAACCACCGCAGGACACAACCCTTGAGAGTTTTGACATGAGCAGCTATTCCATTTCTTGTGTTGAACTTGGAAAAGTTACTCACGAAGGTGCGAAAATCAATCTACAGTCTGCAATGGACATCATGGTCCAAAAATTTGACAAAAAAAAAGAGATGAAGGATTACTATAAGGCCAAGGCAAAGCAGTTAACTACAATAGTAAGGAAATTCACCCTTGCCCCTGAAGTGGCAACCCCAGAAGCCTTTTTTATAGACGACCCTGTTGTTCAAAAAGTAGAGAAAACCTATATGAAAAGGAAAGTGCTAGAGGATTACATTGAAAATATGTACACTCAGGGAATTTCCTTACTTACAGAAGTCACTGAGAAGATAAACAAGATGAAGAAGGTGAGGACAGACTTGGAGGACCTTGTCTCACTTATTTCTTAGGACATTGACAGTACAGAGAAATATCTTAGCAAGTGGAGGGAAATGAAGGATCCGAAGAAACGCACCTTGATATCCATCGGTGTTATTGCCAGTAAAGATTCCTATGTTGAGATCAAAGAATCACTAATATACAGGATTTAGGTACTCAAGGAGCTAATTGAAGATCTCAAGTCTTCCCAGGATGCTAGCGAGAAAAGCGATACAGGTCTGTTGAACCGACTAGAAGAATTGCTTTGCGACCTCACCTCCAGGGATAATCAATTTCTCTCAGCCAAAGAGATGATCTGAGGATTCAAATGTATGATTCATAGGGATTTCAAAGAAAAAGCATTCTCAATGACTTCTGTGGATAACATTTTAGATACTCAGTTAACTCTAGATAATCTAAGATTCAGGTTAACGAGTCATGCCAAGGCCATCACAACATTGAAGGATGCTATAATCAGGGCCAGGGTCATTTTCAAGAACACCATTGCACCAAATAGTATAGGAATTCAAGCATCTATTGCTATGTATGATGCTCATCTGAAGAAGGTTGGTGGCAAGAGCTGAACCATTTTCCCCTTCTCTCTTCTTCCTCTCTTCTCATGCACTTTTGTCATGTAAAAGTGCATGCAATTTTGTAATGTGTAACTACATGTAAAAAATTTAGAAAAATATCTCAAAATTCAAATATGACTCATCTTTGACTAAGATATTTTTATATTTTAATCTCTTTAATTTTGAAAGGTTTCTCCCTATATATAAAGGGGACTTCTTTTGTAAATATATCTCTAATAATTGAGAGCAAAAACTCTGCTGAAATTGAGACACTTCTTGAGACTTTATGCTCAACTTGTAAATCATATTTCATCAAATGAATGAGAAATAGGTTTATTTTAGACTTTGTGTTGAAGTAATTTGTGTTATCTAAGAAATGGTTCTTATGTCCTCTTTCCTGATAATCTCTTATATGTTTGGTTTAATAACCAAAGTGTGTGTGTTGATATTATCTAAGAATGTTTTTAAAAGATAGAAGAAAGACTTTGAGCTACTTTTATATTGGTGATCCTTTTATCTTTTTTAGTTTTAGGCAAAGATTTTGTGCTTTGTTTCACTCTATGGTTACGCGTATTCTGAATCAGTGAAGGAGACAACAGAAGACTTTGTGCTTACGTAGGTTTCTTTGCTAACTTTGTTACCTAATTCAGGGGATTTTCTCTTCTACACTAGATACCATTCCTGAAGGAAGAGGAATGTTATTAGCCAACGACCAAGACTTTTTTCTCTTGTTCTTTGGACATCACCTCTGAAAAAAGAGAGGTGGATGTTGTTATACTACCCCGAGTATTATTTTATGCTTACTTTATATATACATATAGCATATAAATATTCATAGGGAACCTCCCCTTGATGAGAGGAGAGATTTATGTCATCTAGATGTGGTAAACCCACACTTTTTGCGGTGTAAATCTCCTTGTGTTGTGGTTGATATACCCATTTTGTCATCAGTTAGTTGATGACAAAATATTCACCCAACACTTCTCTCATCAAGGTATTTAGGCCATCGACCTCTCCTTTGGGAGACATATCAAAAGAGGCAGCTATTACCCATCGTATCCTTCTCCTCCATCATACATCAATCCACTCTTCCTTTCGAAATCATCCCTAAGGAAGAGGTCACTCTACCTACCTCTCCCATAGGAGACTAATCTTCTCAAACCTTGGAGCCTTTGATTGAGGAAAAGGATGAGGTAACCTCTTCTCTTTCTCCACCCATGAGTTTGACCCTTGTGATTAGTATCAAAGGGATAAAACCTATCTATAAACCCTGATCTAGACTAGTTCAAAACTTAGAGTACTCATCTCAACCCAATACAGATCGTGCCACATTCATCTCGAGCTTCTTTACCCAAACAAGCAAGAACCTCCAACCATGCCACTATCATCCCAACCTTTTGTTTCCACCATCAAACCTACTATCATCATAACTAGACCATTAAAAACCTCTACCAATCAAACCATATTTGAACCACTTGAATTGACTCCACCTAAACTAATCAAATCACCTATTACCATTCCAACTAAGCCCACCAAAAACCTTGTCATATTCCCTATTTAGAGCCTTACTCACCCCTCATTGAAATTGGACTTAACTTCACCAAACCTATCAAATAAACCCCAAACCAAGCCAACAAAGAAGGTGAAACCACCCAAGATTACACAAACCAAAACTCTACCTCCCCTTTCCATTTTGCCTTCTATTTTGGGACCTCACCCTTCTACCTTGGTAAGGAAACTAATCATCCCAGAAAAAACCTAAATCCAACCACCACTTTTAGTTATACCATCACTCTTATTTTATTTCTCAACTATTTTCACCAAACCTTATATAACCAAAACGCCTACTTCTCAGGCATTTACCCTAAAACCTTGCACCTCCAAGAAACCCATACTAAAACTATCCACCAAGAATGCTCTTTCACCCAAATCTCTTACCATAAAACCTACTGCTAAAAAGGCTTCCACCTCAACTACCAAACCTAAAACCTCCACAACTTTTCCACCTTTGCTCGAGTCTTACTCAACCATCCTATAGAACTTATTACAAGCATCTTGCTTAACCTTGCCACCTATCAGACCATTTGTCCCACATAGTCATAAGCCATCTTAGTTTAATGACAAATTAGTATGCTCATAACATAAGAAACATGGACATGATACAAAGAACTATAAATCTCTCCAAGTACTAGCCCATCACTTGTATCACAAGGATGACTTATTATCAGACAAGCCTCTTATGAGCCCACTACTAACCCAAGAACCAAGAGCCATCAAGCAACACTTACCTACCACCCCACTCTCATCTTAGAGTGAAGCAGAGCCAAAGCAATCCTCTAGCCTGACTCTTTCCCAAATCCATACCATCCATGTGGTCACATGATCATAGACTCAACCAAAGATTAAGGGAAAGGTAAAGGTGTCCATTTCATGGACATATCCCTCTTCCACCACCCAATCACACAACCAACACCAAGAACCTTTACCTTCAACCAAACCCAAGATATCCATTTTGGGTCCCCCTCAATCCAATCCATTTGAATTAATCTAATGAGTAGTTCTGAAATAGCTTCACCAAACACCGGTGAAGATGAGTTTGTGTGAACTGATCCATACCTCACCCCATCACCACCAAGAAATAATAAAAGATTTTTAATCCATATAGGTCTAACAAGAATACCCACAACCTATAGCAGCCTTTGTTAGAGCTCTTCAACTTTTCATCATTGTTACCTTTAAGGATTCATAAATAACATCCATCCGTTTGGATGATCCTGATCCTCCCCTCTTCATTACTATGTACATCAACCAAACCCACATAAAGAGGGCTATGATTGATGGGGGAGCTAACATCAAGATTATCTCCTCCCATGCATACAAACAACTCAAATTACTTGAGAAAATTATGTCAAAAACCTTAGTGGTTCTCTAATCATTCAATGATACCATGGACACAACTTTAGGAACTAGTGTCCTTCACATTTGCCTAAGAACCTGCATGCTTCTTGAGATCTACATAGTGGAAGGTGAGTTTTAGTACAATGTTTTATTAGGATGCCCTTGGATCCATTATATGGGTTGTGTGCCATCCACCCTACATCGATGCATCAAATTTGAACATGAAGGTCAAGTTGTTACAATCCAAGCTGACCTGATTCCTTTTACATCATGCAACATGATGTACTGACCCAATGACATGCTCCTTATTCCATCCAAAAAGAATTCATTAGTAAAATATGAAACCCCATCTCCTTCTACAAATGAATCCTCCACCAGTTCATCCATCCCTTCCACCCAAATCCCCATAATGGACCCTTTGGAATCACCCTTCCAGCATCTTTCATTGGGGGAGTACCACCTTTTGACACTAGACACCTTTTCTACTCCTCCAGAGAATGGGAATCTTGACCAATAACCCGATTATGACCCCAATATTAGAAATATTGTTCTTTTCAAGCCCTCAACCTGTCAAACCAATTTTATCTATTGGGGATTTGATAAACCCCTTGAAACTTATGCCACCTCTTTCTCACCTCAACCATTCACCTCTAGTTTCTCCTATCTGGATAAACCAAAGCTTTCCAAGACATATATTTATAGGTGTGCTTGAAATGTATTTGGTCTAGGCTAATATGAACATGAGCCACATGAGTTACTTCTAATCAAGATATGAAAACCTCATGAAAAGCATGGTCTTAGTTTCATACCACATAAAAAACAAACTAACCCAACACTTGTTACCATCATTGGTGAGGAAATCCCATCCTCACCTTCCACTCCACCATCAACAACTAAATATTATGACATCATCCCACCTAAATTTTTTTTCAGCAACATGATTAGCCTCAAATGCCTGACTTATCAAAAGGATGGGGTGATCATGACTATTCTTCTAACCCATCTTGAGATGGTTAGATATGACTCTCCTAGTATTAATACCATTCAGTGTCAAGATGATGATTCCATTCTCACCTATCTTGGTGTAGAAGATTCCTCTATCCATAAATCTCTTCCTCTTGAGACTTAAACCCTGTTGAACAAATCCACCATGGATATTAACTTGGGCACTTCAGATAACCCAACACTAACCCACTCAGATAATCTTTTCCTCACCTTGGTCTTTGTGGCCACGACCTATGTCATAACCAACACTGACCCACTCAACTATATGCACTACAATCCATACCAAAACTAGCATATGGCTAAGTGGCTCATGATTTAGTTGAGTTTGACCTTGATTTCCTTTATTATAAGTCAATTAAAGGGCAAGTCATTATCAATTAATTGGCTAAAACACCATTAGTAGACAACCAGTCTCCTCTCAAGATTTTAGATGAGTCCATCGCGACCCTCTCTCAAGCAAACTTCACCTATCAAGTGACTATATTATTTGATGGGTCAAAGTGTCAACATGTTAGGGGAGTCGACATCATCCTTATCCGCCTTCATGGTGAACCTCTTCCTTTATCCTTCAAGATATATTTTGAATGTACCAACAATATGGCTGAGTATGAAACCCTAGTGATAGGTCTCCAAACTATATTATCCTTGGGAGTCAAAATGATCAACATCTATGGTGACTCTCAACTTGTGGTTAATCAAATCAAAGGCTCTTATCAATACAAGAATGATGTTTTTCAATAGTATAAATAACTAGCCAATGTACTCTTAGCATCATTTGAACACTACCATATCCAAACCACTCTATGATCTACAAATAAGTTTGTCGATACGATGGCTTTTCTCACTTCCTAGATCCTATCTACACCCTCTAAGTCTAAGTTATATGCCATTATCCATTGAATTACCTGTCAGGAGAAGAAACACCTACAATAATCAATATGCTCTGATACTAACTGTTAGGTGACCCCTTATCCAACGGAAGCACAATTGATTACTTTCTTATAAGCAATTAAACACGGAATTATACCAGAATGATAAAGTAACTAGAAACTTGAGACATCAAAGAATTTGAGAGACAATACACACTCTTTGTATTAAATACTACTAGAAGAAAATACAATAAGGAAGATGCCACTTCTTCCTCCACCTCAAAGGCTTGCCACACCTCAAGACCTTCTTCCCTCTCTCTCTTGCTCAACACAACAACTCTAAAGCCTGAGTTATTATCCCTCCTTGAATGCTTCAGCTTGTCTCCTTGACCTTGCTAGCTTCAATGCTTTTACTTGCCTTCTTGCTTATTACAATACATGCCTTATGGGTCTTTAAATAGGATCCCATGCTTACAAAAATAGAACTCTAGTTAAAATAATTAGACACGCAGCTCGTGACTATAATTAGTCATTTGACATGCAAACACTCGCTTCACTTAACTGACTATTCGTCAACAGCAGTTCTGGAAATACACAGGCGACCGACGCCGGTCCTTGCTTGTCTGGTGCTGCCGACGTCGGTCGACTGTCTGCCATCACCGGTCTCCTTCTCCACTGCATCTGACTGACGTCGGTCATACTGCCGATGCCGATGCCTCTAGTTCTTCAGCATCCTTCCTTGTGTCTGCAAATAGTTGAAGCTTTTAGCTCCACACCTTAACAATCTCCCACTTGGAGATAAATAGCTGCAACTTGTACTTGTACCTGTACCTATACACCATCTATTTTGTTCCTTAGGCTCTGTATCCCTCTTCAAAGTCACTCTTGAAGACCAACCACCACGCAAACCTGTGATGCAATACCTATATCTTATGCCACAAGAATTTTGCTGCTCCCAAATTCTTCATGACATACTTCTGAACCAACTCTACCCTTAGCTCAGAAAACTCCCTGTATATGAAACCCTGCAACAAGTAACACAATACAGTAACAGGATAATGTAGCTAATATTATCCAACCTGGTAAAGATAAAATACAATGGTCAAACCTCCATTATCTACAGCCTAAACAAGACCATATACCATAGCCTTCTATCTCATGTGTACATCCACTCTCTTCTCTAATATGGGAATCCATCCCTCTATCCAGTGCTTTCTTCCAGCTGACAACTCTACCAACAAATACCTATTTGGTTCTCCAAGGACTCACACTCCTCATCCATGCCAAGCTCCCACTGTTCCTGCATTGCTTCTTCCATCTTCCTAGTTCATGACTATCAATAAGCAATATAAAGAAGGTGAACAATGAATATGAGGTTCACATACCTTCTTGACCTCCACATGGGTGTTTCAGACTTATTAATTCACCCAACATTCGTTCCAGTGACCGATATCGGCCATCTCCCAATCTACTCCCGACCGATGTCAGTTACCTGCACTGACCCTGACTGCCGACGTCATTTCCCTGGCTGATGCCGGCGTCCCTCCTGCCGACGTCTGTCCTTTGACCGACGTCAGACTTCTCCTGCCCGACCTATCGACCCTGCTGCTCTGCACATGACTGATGTCGATATCTGGATGACCAACGTCGGTTCCAGGTGATCGACATTGGTGTCTGTGTGTTCCTGTAAGTGATGAAATTTTCATCTTTGAGCTCTTCTTGGATCAAACCTCTATCCATGCTACCCTGCTCAGATTTATTCAGCCCCTGTGACTGATCTATGTCTTCATCTCCTCCATAAACACCAAGGCTTCTTTGTTCCTGTCAAAAGCATCAAATTTCCTCTTTCTGTATGAACTCTATCTATGCTTTCCGAATTTGAACACATACCTTTTGAATCAAGAACTTCCATTCCCTTCTTATTCATGTGACCAAGCCTATTAGGCCACATCTTCGAATCTACACCAGAAGTAGAATCAGTAATACAAGTAGACAGATAAAGAGTATCTACTTTCTTACCTCTTGCTAGAACAAGTGTTCCCTTGGTAACCTTCCAAGAGTATGTTGTGAGGGTTATTGTGCATCCCTCATCTCTCAACCTTCCTACAAAAATTAGACTTTGTTTTAGAATTGGAACATGCATGACCTCTTTCAACACCCATGTGTTGTCAATCTGCAATCTCAACTGCACTTTCCCTTTGCCAACTGTCTGACAAGGCATACCATCCCCTAAATAGAGCACTCCAAAGTCTCCCTGTTCATACTCATAGAACAAATCTCTGTTTGGGGATGCATGAAAAGATGAACCAAAATCTAAAATCCATGATCCTACCTGACTATCCGAAGAAAGTATGAGAGCGTCCTGCATCACAATATTTGCATCATTTGCTTCTTCCATACCTGCATGTTGGTTCTCTTTGTCTCTCAACCAACACTCCTTCATATGTCCTTTCTTTCCACAAAGCCAATAGGTAATACCTTTGGACTCAGATCTCCTTCCCGACCTTGATTTCCATTGCTCAACCTTCTCCCTTTGCCATCCCCTACTTTCTGCACTTAGAGCATTCCCTGATGATTCACATGTGCTTCTCCTGCGTATTTCCTCATTTAAGATCACACTCACAACATCATCAACTTTTAAGATTTTAGAAGCAGATGCAGAATTACTTACTGCCATAACCAAACCGTCCCAACTTTCAGGCAAAGAACATAAAATCAAGAGAGCCTTTACCTCATCATCAAAAACAATATTGACTGAAGCTAGTTGGTTTACCAAACCATGTAAATCACTGATATGAGTATGTACTGATCCACTTTCCTGCATTTGCAAAGTAAATAGCTGCTTCATAAGATATACCTTATTAGAAGCCGAGGGCTTTTCGTATAAATTCGCTAAGGACTTTATCAAATCTTTCGTTGTCTTGCACTGTGATAAGCTGGAAATCACAGATGATGCAAGGCTCAACCTTATGGAATCGAGAGCCTTTCGATCAAGAACGTTCCATTCTTCATCCTTCATATCTATGGGCTTGCATGTAACCCCACCCAACGGTAAGTACAAATCCTTCTGATACAGATAGTCCTCAATATGCATCCTCCAATGTTGATAATTCTTGCCGTTAAATTTCTCCATTCGTAGCCTACTTTCTTCTGCCATTGCTGAACTCCCACTCAATTGGAAAACCCTGTGAATGACCTGTAATCAAAAAATAATACCCTGCTTCCTGCAAATCATAGCTCTGATACCACTTGTCAGGAGAAGAAACACCTACAACAATCAATATGCTCTGATACTAATTGTTAGGTGACCCCTTATCCAATGGAAGCACAATTGATTACTTTCTTATAAGCAATTAAACACAGAATTATACCAGAATGATAAAGTAACTAGAAACTTGAGACAACAAAGAATTTGAGAGACAATACACACTCTTTGTATTAAATACTACTAGAAGAAAATACAATAAGGAAGATGCCACTTCTTCCTCCACCTCAAAGGCTTGCCACACCTCAAGACCTTCTTCCCTCTCTCTCTTGCTCAACACAACAACTCTAAAGCCTGAGTTATTATCCCTCCTTGAATGCTTCAACTTGTCTCCTTGACCTTGCTAGCTTCAATGCTTTTACTTGCCTTCTTGCTTATTACAATACATGCCTTATGGGTCTTTAAATAGGGTCCCATGCTTAAAAAAATAGAACTCTAGTTACAATAATTAGACACGCAGCTTGTGACTATAATTAGTCATTTGACATGCAAACACTCGCTTCACTTAACTGACTGTTCGTCAACAGCAGTTCTGGAAATACACAGGCAACCGATGCCGGTCCCTACTTGTCTGGTGCTGCCAACGTTGGCCGACTGTCTGCCATCGTCGATCTCCTTCTCCATTGCATCTGACCGACGTCGGTCATACTGCCGACACTGGTGCCTCTAGTTCTTCAGTATCCTTTCTTGTGTCTGCAAACAGTTGAAGCTTTTAGCTCCACACCTTAACATTACCCAGCGTTCTTATGTCAAATCAAATTCTCCTACCATTTGTAATGTAATGGAAACCCAATCGGACCTTTAGTACTAGCAAACCTTCGACTACCTCAAACCTTACCATCATCCCTTCCAACCTTTCTACTAATACTCAAAGAGTGTCTATCTAGAATACCTCATTTTATACCATACTAGAGGTAATTATTTATAAACATGAATTTGATGGCATCCTCTTCTATTACATATGTAGTCATGAAGCCTCTCATGCTATCAGGGAAATGCATGATGGGATATGTGGGGGACACTTTAGTGGCCTCACCATCATTAAATGCATCCTTCACCTTAGCTATTATTGGCCCACCCTTAACCAAGATTGATTTGATTATGTAAAAAGGTGTGTCAAATGCCAACAACATGCCAATTTACATCATACACCTAGTCATAGTCTTCAAGTATCCAAGCATCTCTTACCCTTCTCGCAATGGGGTATAGATCTCATTAGATAAATTAACCCCCATTCTTCATAGTGACATCATTTTATCATCACTACAATAGAATATTTTACCAAATGGGTAGATTTTATTCCTCTCATCTCAACCAATTCTAAACATATTGTTGATTTTATCAACAATCACATTATCTATCATTTTGATGTTCCTCATAAAATTATCATCGATAACGGAAAATATTTCAAAAATAAGTCTAAGGTATTTATGATGCATTCAATATCAAGTTAATTTTCTCATTTCCCTATCATCCACAACCTAATGGACAAGCTGAAGCCTCTAAAAAAACTCTTAACAACATGATAACTAAAATGATTAATGCATCTAGTCAAGATTGGCATTTGCACATCCCTTTAGCCTTATGGGAATATCATACTAGAATTCAAGCCCCAACAAGTGCTACCCCTTCCTCTCTTGTGTTTAGAGTAGAGGCTATCTTACCTCTTGAAGTCCAAATTCCCTCTCTTCACATATATTTATAAGATCTCATTTCTGAGAGTGATTATCATCAAGAACATTTAGCCCAATTTGAGCTACTTGATGAATGTCATTTGGCTGAACTTACTCATCTTCATCTCTATCAAGAATGAATCAAGTGCGCTTTTAAAAAACACCTTAAAGTGCAAGAATTCAATATCAAAGACCTCATCCTAAATAAAAATCAATATAGAGAAAAATAAGTGGGGCAAGTTTGATTTCAATTGAATTGTACTTTATATCATAATGCACAAGTATGGATTAGGAGCTTACCGATTGTCCTCTCTTGAATGGAAATTAGAACCTAAGCCCCTTAATGCTTCACATTTGAATCCTTTCTTTTGTTAAATAGGATTGAACTCACTTTTTGTCGAACTTAAACTCATCCCTTGTTTTCAATCCACCTTCATGCCTTTATTCTAAGGACAACCTATTAAAGTTGAATCATGTGATTATCCATCACAACCTTAGCCTAATCTTGAACATGGGTACCATGACTCTACCCATGGCATGATTCTCATGGTACTTTTTGCCCCTTTTATAGGACGGATTCCCATGGTCATTTTCCCTTGAGACTCTTTTACATACCATCAACCTTCTTATCTTTTAGTTTTGATTGCATAAAAGGTGAACCTCTAAGCCTATATAATCAAATATATGTCATAAAAAGCAAAAATTGAAATCAAAATCAAGAGAATAACAATCAGGGGTCATTTCTAGCATCATAGGTTATTCCCTTGAAGGACAGTTATCAATTTATATCAAAATTACTCAATGTAAGGTAGAATAACTCCTTGAAGGGTAGGGCTCAAAAATGCCTTAAACAAAGCATCCAAACTTAGACCACTCCCTTGAAAGATGGATGAGTAATGCATTTATCAAATCATATCAATTTTTTGAAAGCTTCCCGCGTCGATAAACTTCCCCCATCCCTCCAATCAATAAAAAAATATCAAAAGATCTATTATCAAAATCAAAAAAGGCAAGATAATTTTGGATGCCATAATAAGATTTCATAAGTATACTTCCTACATCGATCAATACACACTTTATATGACATGGACTTGTTTATACTGGCTCTTTGGTAACTTGTCAAAGAGGCATGCTAAGTCTCACAATAAGATTACATTTTTATCCATATCCCCTTTATACACTCTATAAACAAGGTATTTTGAGCTTAATTGAAATTATGTGATCAGGACACCTTTTTAACCAACTAACGGATGCTAATGTGAAGCATTCAAAGGACTTATGTTCATAATCCATTCATACTATAGTTTGTTTTAGTCCTTGCTAAAGAAGAAGCATCGTGCCTTCTTCCTATTCTCTCATATCTAATTTTTGATACATTCATTATGGCATTTCTCTCTTGATTAACCTATCTCCCTCACATTTATTCTTCTAATACCACTTATGTTATGTGTCAACCACCTTCATCTAATCATATGTAGCTCATTAAAAAAATTTAAAAACCCATTTTGTGTTTTATTATGGGTTGTTCCTTGTTTAAATGTTTTTAATTAAAAGAACATTTTAGCTATCATAACTAATTATAAAAAACATACAATCATCACATTACCTTTTATCACATCATAAGTCCATCAATTATCACATACAATCTACATCAACATATGTCTACTCAAAATAATATCTTAATCATCTCATCCAAATAACCAACAACACCAACTAATCGTGAAATGTCTATCACTGTTCAATCATACATCATCCACATAGGCTTTACATCACATGACTATCTAGGTAAGAAAGCAAAGATTCATCCACATGTCTAACAAAACATCTCATCATAACAAACATCATCATATCATAAGCATCACATCAGCTAATCATAATCATCCTACCATCTATCACATCCATAAAACTATGATCCATTAACCCATAACCATGTCATGAACATAAAGTACATCATCATCATCCATAACCATAACAATAATCACAAACATCTTAGTCATTTCTTACTAAGCATAAACATTATCATATCATAAACATCATCCATCAATATCAAATATCATCATGAGCATCAATTAAATAGCCACATCATCACATGCCTAGCTAGGTGAATACACATCATCATAACATCATAATCATCATAAACAACATCACATCCATAAATAATCAACACAAAACATAAACCACGATCACATCTATATATAATAAGCTCGTAAATTAAAATAATGATCATGTATACAATAATTTACATGTCTCTCACATATCACTACATCAACTCACAAGCCAGTCTCAAAATCATAGAGGACACAAAAAATACAATGTCTCATAACATTCTAAGACCCTGGAGCACCATTGCCTCTAGGAGCCTATCCACCTCCTAACCCTATCTATCCCCCTATAGATGTAGACCACTAACCTGGTATCACACTAATGGCTCCTCTGATGGTCCCTTCTCTATGTTCACCCTATCTGGGCTCATCAGGAAGACATGTAAAAACCCAAGCCTCATAGTAGTGTAGCTCCTCAACTATCACAACATATCTCACCATGGAAAAAGTCCCTAGTGGTCTTACAGGTTTTTATGCTCACCCTCTTACCTATTTGAGAGGGTCTCTCTCCTATATAACTAGGTTAGCTCAGCCCTAGCTTGATCCCCCTCTCTTGTAAGAGTGACCACCTAGCCCTATGTTTCATCCCTCTCCTAGGTAACTGATGCTAAGAATACATCTATTACATCTAGTGTTGCATGTGCCTGATCCCTCTTAGCAATCAGTGTCTGTCTATTCGAGATATCTTCACCCCTTTGATCACCACCCCCCCACCTCTACATCCATATCCATTGTTGGTCCAGGGTCCAATGCAAATAATGAATAAATTAAATTATGTTAAAATCCTTTCACACCAAAAATTATATTGTATTGTTTTGAATAATTTTTACAATGAAGAGTGAAAGCTTTATAAGATTTTATGGTGGTTAAAGTTTAAAACTAATCCATGAACCAACTCTTATTTAAAATAAAGTAAACACTAATTATTAACTAACTAAATATTAATCTAAAAATATAAAATAAACTAATTTTGGATCATTAAATGACCTAAAAAACTTTCCCTTGATCCAAAGGGGTATAGAAAGACTAGAGCAAAAAACTATGAGTCATCCAAGTAGACTCTACCATAACTATAACTGATACACTATGCATCTTGGATTGATCACATTCTGATCATCCATAGACTATAGTAGAACATGATCATGCACTATCCAACTACATTGATCCTCACATAAAATATATCCAATAGGTGGTTTCCCTCTATCCTATGTATGACACATCTCAAATTGATGCCCAACAATCACCAACATCTCCCACAGGCCTTTGCTCATCACTAATAATGTTAGCAACACAATGTTGACTCATACTACACATCATTAATGACTAATCAAAAAACCAATATGTAATATCTTCTCCCCCTATCAGGTGAGAGGTGAGACTCCATGCAACAAAAAAACCAAGTACAAATCATTGAAATGTTCCATATCAAAGATCATAGAAACACTACATCTATGAAAGTAAAGTACACAAGCCAAAAAATGCTACTACATCAAATCCTAATCTTGAGCCTAGCATCTCACACAAGATGGGTGAGTCACTATCTCAAAATATATAGTCATCAGTTGTAGAGCATGCAACTTCACAGTCATCCCATCTATCAGAAGAAGATTCAGAAGAATAGCCAGAAGAAGACTCAAAATGATTGGAGTGACTAGAAAAGTGTGCTTCTACTTTCTATCAGGGTCGAGAGGACCTCTATCAAGAGGGACATTATATAGAGAGATGTCCTATGCCACCAAAATTATAGCATATGGTCTTATGTCCACTATAATGAGAGGAAGAATAGCCAAATGAAGAACTTTGGTGCTTGTGCTTGTGTCCATGTGAATGTTTATGGTAATGCTCATGCTATGGAGAACTAGAATGATGTTTATTCTTAAGAGAGACTGAATGTTCCTTATGTCTAGAATGAGGCTACCATCTTGAAGAACTATAATGATTCTTATGCCTAAAAGTGTGCCTCTGAGAGTGTCTTTGTTTCTCTTTGTGTCTTTTGTTGGGCTCATACAATGGATTTCTTGTTTTAGAATAGTGTGCCTCCTCAATAGATTTTTTCTTTGTAAATTGTTACTCATGTTGAGTGAGCAACTCACAAATGGAATCAAAATTAGATTTGTTAAGCTTATCACTAAGTTATAACATCTCTAAAAAATTCTTGTAGCTAGGGCTAATACCATTCAAAACAATATAAATAATCATTTTATCATCAATTTTCCCATTAGTAGTGTCATATTCTTGTTTCAATTTCTTAATGCGTGACACATATTCTAAAACATCTTCAGAGTTTAGTGTTAAGCAACTGTATAAGGTGATCAATTTTCTTGTAAGTAGGTTATTTATCATACAAATCTTTTAGAGCTTTCCATGCTTCATATTTGATATCTTCTATATGAATTATGACTTATGCAATGCAAGTGGATTTTAATAATGCAAGAGCTCACCTGTAATGTTTGTGGAATTCTATAAGTTTTGTGGCTTCAGTGGGCAATGTTGTTTATTAGCCATGATGCAAAAAAGTAAGGAATGCTATCAATTTTTTTCCTTTACCTTCAAAATAGCTTCCATTTTACAAATGATCTTGGGACTTGTGAGAGACTATATATTCTCTGAGAATATAAGCATAATAAAATAGGAAAAAACATGCATTTTGAAGGTGTCAGTTTCAACTAAAAATACACCTTGATACATCATTTGTAATACATTTTTTTGAAAAAATCATATCAGGAAGCATCAAAACATAAATTTTTTCATTCCAATGTATCCAAAATGTCAAAAACCATGAAGATCGCTTGGTCACATGACCACCTTCACAGATGAGAAGATGTACAACTAGTATTTCCAAGAATGATGACTTACACCCTTATGTCTTCGTATTCCTCCAAAAGATTCTCAAAATAGAATATTCCTTCAAAATATTCTCCAAAAATAATGTTCTTTCAAAAATAAATATTTGAACCTTTGACCTCCCTTTTTCAAACCACTTCACAAAATTAGGCTTTCCAAGTGCACTATGAGCATTTACAAGTTTGTAAAGATTGAAATTACTATATAAACTTGAATGTTTCCTCTATGATAATAAAAATTAATGTACTTGGGTGAATAAATTAATTTTTTCATGAAACTATTTTATGAAGTAAATATTTAAATCTTTTTCTAACTTTGAATGGCATGCAAACCCTAAATAGTTGTCAAACTATAGAAAAGACTTTACAAAATCAAATCTTTATTATCCTGAGACTTCCAACACCTCCCTAGAGCATTCCAACACCATAGCTGATCTGGGGATTTTTTAAACTCTTTTGGCACTCCAACTAGGCCGTACAAATTTGTAGAGGGCCTTACTTTTGCACATACAGATCAGTTTGAGATTTTTAGAGAGAATTTTGATAAAGAAAATCTGATTTTTGATGATGTAGAATGTTGAGAAGGCCGTACTTCTAAAATTTTGGGCCGTAATATTCCATTTTATAGCTTTAAAAACTCTCAGATGCTTTTGGTGTTGGAATTTGATCTTTAGGATCTCAAAATCAAATCAAATGTTGAGCAGATCAATTACTAGAGAAATAGAAGCCATTTTATTCAATCACAGATATATCCAGCATGAAAAAGTTGTATAAATTCATATGTGGACCATACAACAACAATTTTCATCTTAAAAAAACTCTTAGATATCTTGTTTAATTGACAAATGATTTTCAAATGCTCAGAAACTTAGCAAATGGATTGAGGGAAGTTTGGATCCATTTTCACATTTCTCAGAGACTTCTAAGTTCAAACAAAGCCATAAAAATGGCCTTTGGATAGATTTTGGGGTTTGAAAAACAACTCTAAATCACGTTGTCTTAAAAAATATCTTGAATGCTCAGGATGAAGTTTGTGAATAATAACAGGGAGTAGGCTGTACAAAACCAGACAGGTTATTTCCCAAAATTTTCTCCAACTTTAGAAATATTTAATGTAAAATTCTTTGAAAAATTAAAATATTTGAATAATTTTTCAAAAATTTCAACATTAGACACAAAATTAATATATGGCATACCATGTACCATCCATGCAAATCTTCAATGTGAATCAACTTTTCGCCTAACTTTCTCTCAAATTCACCATGCTCTAATACCACTATTGGCCCAAGTTCCAATGCAAATAATAAATAAATTACATTATGTCAAAATACTTTCACACCAAAAATAATATTGTATTGTTTCGAATCATTTTTACAATGAAGAGTAAAAGCTTTATAAGTTTTTATGGTGGTTACGACTTACAACTAACCCATGAACCAACTTTTATTGAAAACAAAGTAAACACTAATTATTAACTAACTAAATATTAATCTAAAAATATAAAATAAACTAACTTTGGATCATTAAATGACTGAACATCCATGTCCTATAGAGCCTCATCACCTCCAAAAATGGTTATGTTGTAGTGTGTCTAGAACCATGTAGGGTACCCATCAATAACACCTATGTCATCAATATCATCCCTCATCGACAGCTCTTCATGATCAATAAATACCTCCTCTGGCTCTAGGGTAGGCAAAGGGAACTATGCATCCTCCCTATGAAGCCTTAGGAACTCCCTTGGGATGTCCTAAATGAGGATAAAATATTTCTAAACCCTTTTGAAAGGGATCAACTCTACCTCTGGATCTCACCTCTCGTAAACCAACCTATAACTTTACAATGATAAAATCTACCTCATATGACCAGCCCATGCAAGAAATCTAACATATGGGCACCAAATAACATCACCCACCACTAGGGCATTCAATCGATCCCTGTACCAATCCAAACCATGTGACCCTATACCTAGTCTTGTAAGTGCATAATCATATCTCCATCACATAAACCCCACCTTAAAGTCTATATGAATAAAATTGTGTCATGGTAGTCTTCCATGTATCAGTACCCTAATGTACTCATATGCCTAGTAGTGAAACACAAACCCAATGTTGATACCATGCCTCTTGTGTGTCTTGTATCCCTAGAACTCTTAATATATCTACACTAATAGGATAGGTTCCAAGGTATACATTGTTTGATCCATCACCATGCCTACTAAAACACCTAATAACAATAAAGGAAACCTACCACTACTTGAGTCAGGCAACAAATAAGAAGTCACCTCCATTATCATCATAGTGATGGCACATCTTGTGCCCCTATCTATGTGATACAAGGGTACATAATGTAGGCCTCCAATATGCCACCTCATATGCATTGCAACATCACCATACAACACACCCATAAGTTGGTCTCATTCCTTACCCTCAATGTGCTCTATTGGCTCACCTTGTAGTAGTAACTACATGATCTAATGAATGTCCTCTAGTAGGATCATCATCTCTCTAGTAGGAAGTAGGAATGTGTTATTAGTTAGGTCCCATCTCTTGATGAGTGACACTGACATCGTCATATGGGCATATACAGATAATACTTGATGCTACCCAAGCCCATTGCTAACAAGTGGTCCCACTCCTAGTCTATCATCACTCATCAGACCTTGTCTATCAATTGGGACACTTGATCACACATATGTATCTTCTCCTTCACTTACAAGGTCATACTATTACCTTAGTTCACCTAGTTTATCAAACATCACCTATGCACTACTACCTACTACCTATATCTCTAACCTCATCTATTCACCTCTTCAACCGAACTACACCAAAGACTTAACTTAAACTATACCTATTATAACTCATCTATCCACCCATTTACCCCTAACCCTTTCCTAAACCACACCCTTAGCCACTAACCTTACCCCTTACCTACTTCACCCTTAAAATGACCTACACACTGCTTTCGCTTTAACTAACCCCAATCCCATTTATCAAGCAACCTTTAAAACTCTACCATGTTTCATCGATTATTAATGGTTGACTATCAACCAATAATGGTTTCTATTAGAATTGTCATCAATCACACCATCGACTGTTGATGGTTAGGGGACCAACTATTGATGGTCACCACATAGTGACCTATCGATGATCACCTATTGACTATCTATGATCATTCATCAATTGATGATGGTTGATAGTGACCGTCAATGATCATTATGTGGTGACTATTGATGATCTAAACCTAACCCTAGCACCCTAAAACTATCAACACATCTAACAAAATCAACTTAACCCTTATCCATAACACTTTACCCTCCCCTACATACACTACCCCTTTAAAATTTTACGCCTTCTACCACATTCATCCCCATAACCTCCACCTACCCAATTACACCAACCTAACCCTAAACCTAACCCTAACCCTAACCCTAGGCTTAACCCACCCATAATCAATAAATCAACTATTTTAACAACAAATATTTTAAATTTAATTGTACCCCTACCTCATTTCATGATCAATGATGTGGAGGAACTCTGAGAACCGCCACCACACCCCATGCTCTACCTCATCCTCTATACATCTTCGATAGTCAAATATCCAACCAATAAATCCCAACCACCCTCACTAACCTCTAGCCAATCACTCAATTCACTCTCTCTCTAACAAGATAATCACTACCATTACTTTTCACCCAAAAAAACTCAAACGTGCAAGAGGTCACCAAATGCAAATGAGGAAATAAAACCCCTCAACGGCCTTTTTACCATCACCCTTTTAGGGCTGATGTATGACCATCGACAATCAATAGGTGACCACCGATGATCGACTCTGACCATTAATGGTCAACCTCCCAGCTTTCTTTTCATCACAACCATGACTTTTTTTAAAAATATAACTTACCCTTGTTATTACCAACTACATACCCATTGGAGCTTACCTACTCCAACAAACACACCAACCATAATATTGGTCATTTTGGCCCAACTTCCACATGTTTTATGATAACCTTACTTTGGTTGCTTTGACTGCTATGACTACATTTCCATCTTGAATAAACTTAAACTCGTGCTCCTTTGGTGCACCAACCCAATTGTGTCTTCCTAAGAGCACTTCCTACTTTGGATACCTATAAATACACTAACCTTGTCTAGGAAAATTGTATTTATGAGTATAACCTAATTGCCATGCTTAAATGCAATCACTTGGTCTACTTGTCACTTGTCCTTCTAGCACCACCAATTTTACCACTATTTTAACCATGTCAACTTATTCAATGCACGATATGTGATATCACATTTAGTTGTATTTTATGCATGCATTTTCACTTTGATGCCCAATCCAACCAATGTCATCACCCATTTAACCACTTATCAAACCCACACCCTATTTTTTTTACCTCATCAAATCCTAGTTTGAGGGGAAATGCCTCCTTCTATACTTAGGGGACCCGAACCTTTAACCAACTTTTTTTTTTGCAGCTTGTTGATACAAACTGCATAACAAAAAGGGGTAAAATATAGACATTAGAAAACCATACACAAAGAGTCTAGAAGTTGAATTAACCCTTAGGCCACCCTTGAACCCCCTCAAAACCACTTGATAACCCACAACTATTAAACATAAGTCAAAATGACTACCTTTGACCATTCTAACCTTAACCTATCGATCATTGATGGTTAACCCCTAACCATCGATGGTAGACCTAACCATTGATGGTCAGTATTTAGCCACCTTAAGGGTTAAGTCTAGCTCAACTTTACCTTTCTTTTCTATTCTTAGCCATTCACATAATTATGCATGTTAAGACTAAAATTAGATGACCTATTAAGACCTTATTTGAACTTATTATTTCACCTCTCCCTTCCTTCTATAAAAAGAGAGGAAGAGGAGGTGAAAAGAGAGGAACCAATCATCAGGGAGAATCAGCAATTATCAGAGCTTCTTGTATCAAAACTTATTTTGTAAATATTTCTTTAGTAACCAAGTCAGAGATCCAAAGCATTTAAATTCATCAATCACAACCAAGACACTGATACTCTACATAAATTACTCCAAGCTTCATAATTGGTTTTCATCCATTCACCTCGACACTTTTTAGGTAATAGAGTTAAGTAATTATTTTTAGTGATTAGTTCTTTTGTTTCTATCTCAAAACTAGCCTCCATCCTAAACCCACCTCCCAGAATCACTTATCCACCTTCAAAACCAGATCTATCCTTACCTAAGGCAAATCTGATGGTAACTATCAATGGTCACTTAATCATTGATGGTTTGTCCCCAACCATCGATGGTCATCTAACTACTGACAATTACCCAACCACTGATGATTCACCCAACTATCGATGGTTCACCCAACCACCAATAGTTCACCCAACTATCGGTGGTCACTGTGTGATAATTCTAATAACAAGCTAATTCTACCTATCAAACCCTAACAAAATCCCACTTTTTGACTTTCTACCTGATCATAAGACATCACCCTATTTCCTAAACTATGTCAAATTTATTTAGCATTAATATTTAATTATTTATTTCTATAATTAAGTAAACTCATCTCTTTCAAGCACTTCTTGTATTTGATTTTAGTATCTTTTGTTATTTATGCAAGTAATTTATCTTTCATTTTTATAACTTGATTGTTTAAAAGTATGGATTGATAACCTCCAAGGAAGCTTGTGCTTCTTGGATCTAACTTGTTAGGCAATACACCCTACCATCTAACTAATCAACTATTTCTTTAATAATTTCTTATTTGTAGGTCATTCCTCCCAAGCCAAAAAGGAGTATCTACAACCATCTAGATCACAGAGCACAAACCAAATCTAGGTTCTACTAACCTCACCCTTCTTTCAAGTTTTACAACTTTCTTCTTAAAAAAATAAACCAAAATTTACGTGAAATAGTATCCCTATCCCTATTCTCTTTATTTTATCTACTTTAGTAGATAAATATATCCTACAAAATTTTTAAGTAATATGTTTGGTTTTACTTATATACAGATACAACCATAACTATATTTCCTTTATCCATACTTAGATTAGTTTTGACTACCTTTTTATGCAACTACAACTCTTAGAGTCATGTGGCATTTATATCTTGTTAATTTAAATTATACAATCTTGGATCTATGTTTCCCTTATTGTCAATTCCTTACATGTGGTTTCCTTATTATATCCTTGATACCCCTTATAAACAACACTTGATTATAACCTATGCCCTATATTTCGATGTAGCTTCTTATATGTAGTTGGTTCTAGTATGGTCTTCTCTCTTTCCTATATCAAAAGATATTTATGTTGTTGATAGTATTTTCCCAACGTACATGGTAAATTACAAAAATTGGGTTAATTATTGTTTAAGAGGCTAAAGTATGAGAGGAGTAAGCGTTATTTGGGATGATTTTATTATAAACTGGCTTTGGGCCACTAAATTTGATGCTTCTATTTTTATGGTTGACCTAATCATATTTTAGTTATAGACCCCTACAATTTCCTAACCAATGTTTGGCTTTGGATCCATATTTTCAATCATTGAAAGTAGATGTTCCTACCACCATTGGTTAGTCCTTTTCACTATAAAACCTTTAGGATTATTCTCTGGTAATTTATTTTCTCTTGGGAAACACATTGTACAATGGATATTTTCATGTAAATGAAGAGGAAATTATCATTTAAAATTTTAAATGTTTTGAAAATTTAAGCCAGTGCTTATATATCCATGTTTGAATTTGATCAGACATGTTTTGGCACAGGAAATGGCTTGTCATCCCCACCTTTTCTCTTCAACCAATGTCACAACTCTATAGATGACTAAGATGATGAGTCATTCCTTGGATCTCTAAATCTTTTGAAATGTTATGCTGGCTTCCACTATAAAATATAAAATTGAAATAGTTGTGGGATCCACCACTTATTCACACTAATGGCACAATCCTTTTATTGGCATGTCCTTGCTAGAATCTAGATGATGCATCATTAGCTACCATTTATGTTTAGGAAATCTTGGTTGATTCCCCATGGTCTTATAATCTTATACTCAGAATCATTTAGTTAAAGCTAATAAATAGGAGTCGAATATGAAGCATGATGTATAGAAAAGGAATGTAAAGAAGTGAGATGTGGTCAGTTATAAATAATATCTATCAAGGGGATATTTTTAATAATATGGAGGAAAATTAGTGAGATGCTACCAAGGCATGTGAAACCATTATCAAATATAAGACACACTAATAAATTTTGGAGGAATCAATTTTTTTAATATTAAACTTTTTTAGGAACCATGTTTTTTAATGCCATGGTTTTAGCAAACTAGTGAAGTATTAACTATGTCCTATGAAGGATTATGAATAAAAATTTAAATGTGTTGACATTATCATCAAATTTTCCTTATCCCTTAGGACCTATCAAAGCCATCGATTGTTATGAGGATTTTGTACTAGCATGAAAATATAAACAAAAAGAATGAAAAAAACAAATGTCTTACACCATTCTACTATCCTACAACACTCTAATGTTGAGAATTTTTGTCATTGATGTCAAGGTTGATGTCATTTTATGTCAAGAATGATGTCATTGATGTTAATGTACATTTGGTGAACATGCATGGTAAGTGATCAATGAGGTATGAGCTTGTGTGCCTAATGTGACAAGGAAGCCATGTGACAAGAGAGAATTTGAAGGCAACCTATTGTCTCTCTATCAAGGGAGAATTTTAAGGCAACCTAATGATTCTCTGAGGTTGATTTCAAGGTTTAGGAAAAAGTAACCATGTTTGAGTACTAGTCTTTGATTACAAGGTGTCTTGAAAAGTCTAGTCATCACAAGTGTAGTCATATCATGAGCATGATGAGTATGAAGAGGTATGTGCATAGGTATGATATTGTCTAAAAAATATAAAATTCATGTGATCAATGTGTATAATAATCAAGTAGTTTTTCAAGGTCAGTTGTCAAAGTTTTCAAGTGTTTAAACCTAGTAAGTGCCTTGAGAAGGTATGTGCATAAGTTTCCTAATATTATACATGAAGGGTCACAGAGGCCTAATGATATGGATGCACAAAGGCATAATAGGTTATTTTAAATTATTTTATCATGTATATGAAACATTGGATCACTCATGAGATTATCATAATGATCCTACAGGGGTGAAACCCATAAACCTAATATGCAACTACACCACCTCTAGATCCTAATTAGTCTAATGAGGCATCATAAGTTGCTGACAAGATATATGAAAGATTATTGACAATGTTTGAGAATGATATATGTTTATTATGATTTTATATGAGGTTTTGAGATCTTGGACAGTGGTTTGAAGGTCAATTTTAAGGCTTAATATGACTTACAGGTCAAAGCCTAGAGAGCAAAGAGAGAGAGCATGGCTGAATGGGCTATGAGGTTTTATTTCCAAGGTAAGTATAGATATATGAGTATTTTTAGAGGTATGTCATGTTTTTTCAAGTGTTTTTACCAATTTTTAGGTCAAGGTTTTAATGTTAAGGCAAGAAAAAATGTTTTTAGGTCTCTCATGTGCATAAAATAAAGGGTTCTCAGCCCAAGAAGAACTTCCAAGTGTTCATTGGCATATGTAACCTTTGCATGAGAACCTAAGTTATTCATGGTATATGTGGAAGGGTCATAAATAAAATTTATAATCATTGGTTTCTATAATGAGGGGCTCAACTTTATGAATGATCGTTAAGACTAGAAGATGGTTTAAACCCTCAAAGAACCCTAACTCAGACTTGATGTGATAGATCTTGTTCTAAAGTGATCATAATGGATTTTTATATCCAAATAAATTATTGGAGGTTGTACTAAACTCTCTCATGCATCTCTGAGTTATTGGTTTGTCAGGTGAGTGAGTGGACCCTATAGAAAAGGCCTTATTTCTTAGATATTTATTGTAGCAATCAAAGTTGACTAAGTCAAGGTTAATAAATAGATGGATAATAAATATTAAGACATGTATTTAATGTCCATGGTATTTTATGAGTATTTTATATCCATAAAGGGTGCTAAATTGGACTTACAAGTTAACCAGTCGCTAGCAGGCCAATGGTGCAACTAGTGAGAAACCCTGGCAAAATGAGAAGTTGATTAGGGATGTGTTATCATGGATTAAGGATGAATCCAAGTGCATGGATAATTTTTTATATACATATATTATATTTTCATGTTAAATATATGTTTTGGAGGTTAGTGTATATGATGAAAATATTGCTCATAAGTTGACTTGTCTAGTGGAGATGAGACAGTTAAGGTGCAAGTTCATCATATTGGTCTACAAAACCAATATTATCAATTGACCATGGTATCTTTCTATCTAAGAGTTGCCTAATGATATCATAAGATCATCCAAATGAATTATAAGTATCTGAAAGTGTCTACACATGTGTTGAAGGTCACTATCATCATGATTATGTTTGAAGATAAATTGGCAAATATGGGTAAGCAAGTTGCAGTGATGTGTTGGAGGCTCTTTTACATAATTTAATGTATACAATACACATAATATTTTTTTAGAATTTAATGATATATCCATGATTTTTATTATCTTAAAATTCACTTTAAGAGGTTGTAATGTTGAAGCTAAAATGGCTTCTCATGTAGATGAAGTCTGTGAGAGAGAAGGTCAACAAATTGGTCTACAGTACCAATATGTGCCATTAGTGCTTATGATCCTTTTATTTTATGTTATTATAATTATTTTTTAATATATTTTTCATGTATTATACTTCCTTTATTATTTTATTTTAGGATTTTAATTTTAAGTTACTCATGACAGGGTTTTGGAGTGTTTTGGTAGTTCTGAGTAGGCTACTTGCAGAGAAGGGTTTGAGTCCTTTTGCCATATATTGTGAATTATAAAACACATGGTGATTATTTTAAGATAATTTATATTATTTATGTATAATTTATTGTCATTTTTTATTTTAAAATTTGTGTTTGTGCTTCATTTTTTCAAAACAGACTTTCTGGGTATGCACAAGCCTAATATGAACAACGCTAATGATGTGTTCCAACTAGTGGTTTGACCTAAAAGGAGTTATGAAGCTAATATTATCTTATTAAGTGTATATGTATGTATCATGTGATATTTTTCTACTGTGTGAAGTGTTTGAATGTGCTTAAATAATATCAAAGGGTAACATGTGCTAAGTAAGCCTAATGGGTTCAGGTCTCCATGAGACCTAAATGAGAGGTAAGGCCTAATTTAAGTAGGTCAAACCTAAAGGGACTCAAATAACATTTTATACATGTATATTATATGTCCTAATATCTATTACATGATTTACCTAAGAGTATAAAAGTGTTTATCTGACCAATATAGATATGAACAAGAAAGACTTGTATAAATACTAGGCAATTTTAGGCCTATTTGAGTGAAAAAAGGAAATAAATAGAATAACATATTACAGAGTAGAATAAGGTCTTGTATACCATTATATTAATATATATAATCAATGATGAACATTTTATATAGGTTTTATGTATGAAAATCAAGGTCATGTGACCTAATTAAGTCAAGAAGAGGATTAGTTGAGCGAAGAAGCGTAGAAGATAGTTTGAGAGGGTTTGAAGAGAGAGAAGAGCTTCAGAAGGAGATCATCATATATTATATGATAAACAAAGTGTTATAAAGGTGATCAATGTTTTTATGTGGATTATTTTGTGCTGAGTCATCTAGGGGGTTGGTGTCTTATTGTAAATGGGTGCTTGCTAAAGCCTAGCTAAGTTGGTGCTTAGCTAGTTTGAGTTGGTGCTCCATGTGAAGTTGGTGCTTCAATAAATTTGGTTTTTTTATTATATGACTATATTAAATTTTTATATATAATTGAGTTTTCATACCTTTGAGTTTTTTCCACATATAAGTTGTGTTATCTTGTGTTCTTGTATGGTTACTTAGTCATTATTTGATCTACTTGTTTGAATGAATGTTCATGAATGCTTAAGTAAGAATTGTTAAGAATTTTTTGAAGACTAATTCACCCCCCCTCTAATTAATTTTGCTTCCAACATTTGGTATTAGATACTGGTCCTTTAAAACAGGTCTAAAAACCTAAAAGATATCCTAGAAATGAGAATGGCTAGTTAGCAAGTTCAAGGTGGTTTCTCTACCAATAAGGCTCCATTATTTAATGAATCATATGATATGTATTTTGTAATTTCAATATGAAGATAAATTATATGTCTGAAATTAATGATATTTGGATGTCATTTATGGATAGATATAGTGTTCCTCCTATTCCACCAACTAATACAACAGGTAAAAAAGTTAGTGAAAATAACTCCAAGGCAATGAATGCCATTCTTTGTAGTTTATCAGAGGTAGAGCTTGTGAAATTAATGCACTGTGTATCATCCAAATAAATATGTAAAAAAATAAAAACCATCTATGAAGGACACCAAGGTAAAAATGACCAAGTTGAAGACCCATATGAGACAATATGAAAGTCTAAAGATGAATGAAGATGAAACTATTGCATCCTACCTATTGAAGTTTGATGAATTTGTCAATGCCATTAGAGGTTTGGAGAAGAGGTGAAAAAAACTATAGTTTAAAAAAAAAAAAATTGAGATCACTAACTAATAAGTTTAACTCTAAGGTATATGCAGTGGAAGAGATGTAAGATTTGAACAAGCTTAAAATGGATGGCCTTCATGATATTTTGACTGCCTATGAGATGAGTGAGAAGAAGTCAAAAGCCAACAAGGTCAAAGATGAGGAATTTTTATATGTTTATGATTATCAACTAATAACCATGTTTTCAAGGAAATTAAGGTTTAGCTCAGGTAAGTACAAGGGTGAGTTACCCTTCAAATGTTTTAACTATGACAATATTGGTCATTTTGTATCCAAGTGTCCTAACAAGGATAAATTTGAGCATAATGAAAAACATAATGAACATCATGGAGATGAAAAGAAGGCCTATAAACCTAAAAAAAACAAGGAGTTCAATAAGAATGAAGATAGGAAAGAAAATTTCAAGAACAAGAGAAGCTTTTACACTAAAGAAGATAAATATATGATGTAAGTGACTCGAGTGAATCTGATAGTGATGGTGGTAGTAACGAACCTGAACATGAAAATAATGAAACTTTGTTCATGGTCAAAGAATCAAATAATGAGGGTTGCTCAAATGGAAAAGGACTTATGGTTGATGTATAATCAGATGAATAAGAAGTTGAAGTGAATCTTGAGGTAGAATTGGTGAGTGCATTAGAGGAGTTGAAGTTTCAAAGGAGAAAGAATCACAAACTAAGATCATTAGTTAAGGAATATGAGAATCAAATTGGCTTATTTAAATAAAGGTTGAGTAACACTTTCAAGGAGTATGATGAGATCATCAATCAAGTTGAGGCATAGATAGAAGTAGTCAATGCAATCCTAAAGGCTATAGAGGAAGAATGCACTAGGTATGAAATTAAATTAGAATCCCTAAAAACTAAGTTGGATCAAGCATCTAGAAATTTGAAGAGATTTTTGAAGTTTGAAAAGAGCACTGAGGCTCTTGATGACACCTTGAGTAGTCAAAATTTTTCAAGTGATAAAACAAGGCTTGGTTTCAAAGAAGTTTGAAAGGTCATAGCTAAATTCAAGGATAAGGCTATTAAAGACAAGAAGTTCAACTTGAAAATAAATATCAAACATCCTAATGCTATAAGTTATGCTATTTAATTCAATGGATACTCTTTTGTATGCAGTCAGTTTGATCATAGAGCAAGAGAATGTAGAATACCCTCCAAGAATGAGTACTCATGGGACTATGGATGGAGTCACAATTCATATCAATCAAAAGTTATGTATAAGGTGATTTTATATAGTTTCATAAGGTAGGACACATTTCAAGATTATGTCCTAATATAGTTAAAAGATCATTAAGTCCAAATAAGAAGTTTGAAGCCCTTAGAGTGCAAGAAAGAAGGTAGATGAATGTATGGAAACCAAAATTAGTGAAGATGAGTCATGATCAATCTACAAGCTTAAGTGGACTGCTTGCAATGATATAACATGATTCAGATTTAAAATCAAGTTAGTAATGCCTAATATCAACCCATATTGATGATCAAATGGTTGATGAAGAGATCAAGATTATATTGTAAATCAAGCCTAAAAAGATACTGAAGGATATTCAGTCTTCTAAAAGCATGGAGATTTGGGAATATCCTAAAATTGTGATGTTTTACTGCTCTATAAAAATAGGTGACTCTAATAGGATTCATGGAGACACTATTTAGTTAGTATAATCTTGATGGTTGCTTGGTTTGAGGGGGAGCTATTCAAATTTATGACTGAGTTTGACCTGTGTTGAGAAGTGATCTTGTAATCTAAGTGAATTTGAAGAATGTATGCATAGATTAAGGGGGAACACGTTTCTATAATGCTTCATATTTATATGTGTTAAGATCTTATTGAAATAAGGTGTGGTTCCATAAGGTAGTTTGTGGAAGACCCTTTGTAATTAATGTCAAAAGGAGAGAAAGTTCAAGAAGGGAGTTTGACCATCTTGGAGAGATGAGAATGAGCAGATTAAATAATGTTTTTCCATCAATGATAAAGGGGGATTTTGTTGATAATTTATTTATTTATTTTAATTTTTATGTCATTTGATGTCATATGATGTCATTGATGTCAAGATGCATCTGTTGAAGATGCATGGTGAGTGATCAGTGAGGTATGAGCTTGTGTGCCTGATGTGATAAAATAACCATGTGAAAAGAGACAATTTGAAGGAAACCTATTGTCTCTCTATTGAAATTTTTTTTTAAGGAAACCAAATGATTATTTTTAGGTTAATGTCAAGGTTCACAATAAGGTAAGCATGTTTGACTACTAGTCTTTAATTATAAGGTGTCTTGAGAAGTCTAGTCATCACAAACATAGCCATATCATGAGCATGATGAGAACGAAGAGGTATGTTAAGAGGTATGATGTTGTATAAAAAATATTAAATGCATGTTATAAAGGTGTATAATAATCAAGGAGTGTTTCAAGGTCATTTTTCAAAGTTATCAAGTATTTGAACCTAGTAAGTGGCTTGAGAAGGTATGTGCATAGGTTGCCTAATATTATGCATGAAGGAGCATGGTAGCCTGATGAGATGCATACAAAAAATCATAAGAGATTGTTTGAAATTTTTTTATCATGCATATGAGACATTGGATCACTCATGAGAATCTTAGAGTGAGCCTACAGGGGTGAGACCCATAGACCTAGTATGCAACTAGATCACCTCTAGACCCTGCTTGGCCTAATAAGGCATCATAATCTGTTCACAAGACATATTAAGGATGATTGATAGTGTTTTATCATCAGATATGTTTCTTGTGTTTTTATATGAGGTTTTGAGATCTTGGATAGTGGTTATAAGGTCAATTTCAAGGCCTAATATGACTTATAGGTCAAAGCCTAGAGAGCATGGCCTAATAAAGTATGAAGTTATATTTCTAAGTAAATTATGGATACATGAGCGTTTTCAAAGGTATTTCATATTTTTTCAAATATTTTTACCAATTTTTAGGTCAAATCTTGAAGGTTAAGGTGAGAAAAAGTGTTTTAAGGTCTCTCATATGCACAGAATGAAGGGTTCTCAACTCAAGAAGAAATTTCAAGTGTTCATTGGCATGTGTAAACCTTTGCATGGGATTATAATCTATTCATGGTATATGGGTAAGGATCCTAGATCAAATTTCCAAGCATTGGTTTCTATAATGAGGGGTTAAGCTTTATAAATGATTATTAAGACTAGAAGATGGTTTAAACTCTCAAAGAACCCTAACTTAAGCCCTATGTGAAAGATATTGTTTTAAAGTGATTATAATGGATTTTTATGGATATATAAGTGATTTTAGGTTTTATTTAACTCTTCAAATCACCTATAAGTGTGATTATTTTTTTAGGTGAGTGAGTGGACCCTGCAAGAAAGGCCTTATTTTTTAGAGATTTATTGTAACAGTTAGAGTTGACCAAGACAAAGTCAATAAATAGATGGAAAATAAATATTGATACTTTTATTTAATATACATGGTATTTTTTTATCAGGTTCTATCCCTTATGGGTACGAAACCTTTCTTACAAGTTGACTAGTCACTAACAGGCTTAATGGTGCAGATAGTGAGAAAATTAGGTAGAAGTGAGAAGCTGATTAGGGATGTGTTATCATGGATTAGGGATGAATATAAGTGCATGGATAAGTTTTTTAAGAAATTTAATACATTTTTATGTTGGATATATTTTTTTGAGGTTAGTGGATATGATGAAAATGTTGCTCATAAGTTGACCTATCTAGTGAAGATGAGACAATGAAGATGCAAGTTCATGAGATTGGTCTACAAGACCAATATTATCAATTAACCATGGTATATATCTATCTTATATTTTTATAATTATATAATAATATCATCCACATGCATAATAAGTCTTTTAAAGTGTCTTCACAGGTGTTGAATGTCATTATCACCATGACTGTGTTTGAAGGTAAACTGGCAGATCTGGGTAAGCAAGTTGCAATAATGAGTTGGAGGATATTTGACCTAAGTTAATGTATCTAATACACATGATGTTTTTTTTTGGACTCAAATTATCTATCCATGCTTTTCATAATCTTTAAATTCACTATAATAGGTTGAAATGTTAAAACCAAAGTGGTTTGTCAGGCAGAGAGAAGTTTATGAGAGAAAAGGTCAATAAATTGGTCTGTAAGACCAATATGTGCCATTAGTTATTATGATTATTTTGTTTGAGGTTTTTATAAGGATATTTTAATATATTTTTCATAAATTTTAAGTCTTTAATTGTGTTTTTTCAATATTTTAAGATCAAGTTACTCATGACTAGGTTTTGGAGTGTTCTGGCAGTCCTAAGTGGGCTACTTGCAGAGAAGGGTTTGAGTCTTTTTACCATATATTGTGAAGTTTAAAACACATTGTGATGATATTAAATTTATTTATCTTATATATTTATTATTTATTGACATGGTTACTTGGAAAATTTGTGTTTGTGCTTCAATTGTTCAAAATAGACTTTCTGGGTATGCACAAGCCTAATATGAGTAGTACTAATGGTGTGTTCCAAGTAGTGGTTTGAGCTAAAAAGAGTTATAAATATAATATGAGCTTAGTATGGGTATATGTAGGTGTCATCTGATATGTTCCTAAAATATGAAGTGTTTGAATGTGCTTCGAGAAGATCAAAGGGTTATATGTGCTAAGTAGGCCTAATGGGATTAGGTCTCCATAAGACCTAAAAGAGAGATAAGGCCTAATTGAAGTAGTTCAGACCTAAAGGGACTCAAATAAAATTTTATACATGTATATGATATGACCTAAGATTGATTACATGGCTGACCTAATAATATAAAAGTGTTTGGTTGACCAAGAAAGATATGAACAAGAAAGACTTGTATAAATACTAGGCAATTTTAGGCCTATTTGAGTGAAAAAAGGAAATGAATAGAATAACCTATTACAGAGCATAATAAGGTCTTGTAGACCATAGTATGAATATAAATAATCAGTGATGAATATTTGATAGAGGTTTTTTATATTAAAATCAGGGTCATATGACCTAATCAATTTGTTGTGTGAGAAACAAATTGTTATAAATGTGATCAAGGGTTTTAGGTTGATGAGTTGGTGTGAATTCATCTAGGAGGTTGGTGCCTCTTTGTAATTGGGTGCTTGCTAAAGCCTAGTTGAGTTGGTGTTTATTTAGTTGGGGTTCATGATCCATGTGAATTTAGTGCTTCACTAAAGTTGGTGTTTGTCTTATAGGACACTAGTCTGTTTGTAGATATCCATGGGTTTTCATCCCCTTGAGGGTTTCCCACATATAAGTTGTGTTATCTTGTGCTCTTATGTTTCATGCATATGTATGGTTATTTAGTCATTGTTTTATCTAATTTCTTGAATTAATGTTCATGAATGCTTAAGTATGAATTGTTAAGAAAGTTTTGAAGATTGATCCACCCCCCACCTCTTAGTCATTTTGCTTCCAACATTTAATGGGCCTTTAGCTCTACTGTGTGGCCAACTATGTAGTTTGAGCTTTAAATTAGGATATGGGCATGCTAATGGTTTATTTCACATCTTTTATGGTTGTGATGAACATTTTAAATTTACCTTTTGACATTGATGTTCTAATTTTGATGGTTTATTTTTAGTTAAGTTGATTTTTATTAATTTTTCCTTCATAGATATTCAAAAGGCCAATAATGGTTTTTAAGATGACATCATTAGAGATCTTCAACATAGATGATATATATGACAACCTAAAAACTAATATGCTTAATTATTTCTAGACTTGCATGTTATAAAAGGGTGAAATCTTATCTTTGACATAAGTGTGCCTCAAATGGAAAATTAGGGTCAATAAATGAGGACTATGAATAATCTATGAAAAATGTGATGCTCCAATGATGGCATGTTAGTGATTGACCACTAGAGGGAAGTTTTTGCTTCATAAATGACATCCAAAATAGAATTTGGAGCTACATGTCATTGTGTGTAAAGTAGTGTTATACGTATATGATTATTTTGATAAGCCCAAGTTGGTTATGAAAAATGGATTGAATAGGTAGTTAAGTCTCTAGATGGTAGATATAGGCCTATGATAAGGGTATCACAAGCAAGGATGTAGTTAAACCCAATAGGGGAGAAGTAATAAAAATGAGATAAATATCCAAGGGAACTAGAAGGCACTTTGGGGATTGTCTCAAATAGATTAGCGCTAATAAAATATAGATAAACATCCAAGGGGACCATAGTGGCATCTTGGGGAATAAACCCAAAAGGGCATGTAAAGTAAAATTGAGATGATCATCTAAGGGAACTAGAGAGGCACATTTGGGAATAAACCCAAGAGGGAAGTCATGTAAAATATAGATAAACATCCAATGGAATTAAAGACTGACCTTTTAGAATAAACCCAAGAGAGGAAATGTAATAGAAATCCAAGGATACCAAATAGAGACTAGTGGGGAATAACCCAGAGAGGGGAAGAAAGACAAAATATTATAGATAACCAAATAATAATCTAGATGAATAAACCCAATAGGGAAAGAAATAGTAGTAAAATCCTAGGAAACCAACTAGGAACTTATTAGAATAAACCCAAAATGGGAAGCAAGGAATAAATTCATCTTAGGAAATCAAAGAGAAACCTTGGGGAACAAAATCAAGAGGGGGGAATATAGTAAAATAAATGTTAAATATATGAAAGTAAAAATGATATAAACATAATGAAATAACATATGACAGCTTATAACTATCATAATATCACCACATATCTTTTTAGAACTACATGGATATTCTATTATAATTTGTATTATGTGATTATCATAGTCGACTCTTTTTTCTTGGAGATATTTACAAATATTGCCTTGAAAATTGAATTGACCAAGAAAGTAGGTGGATATTCATCCAAAGGATGGTCTTTCAACCATGAATGATGCTCATTGGGAGGTTTTTAATATGCGTGTGAATGTTGTTTAACATGTTGATGATAGGGTATACACTCATATGGGTGGATGCAAGGAAATTAGGGGTTGAAATGGGGACTAAAGTGGCAATGAGAAAAATAAGCATATATCAATTTTGATTAATGATTTGAGGGCTTCCACAATGAATTTTCATCATAGTGTAAGAAGAAACATTATAGCATTTCAAATTTAGCTTATGATCCTGAACTTTATTTTTCAAATAAATAAATTATGGTAGATGAATATTATAAATTTCAATATGTCAGTCATTATATTTTTATAGGTTCAAGAAGAGCAAACACATGTTTGTCGAGCCATTTTAAATCAAATGGATGAAATTTTTCATAATTTTTTGTAGATATGTGAAGGACATGATGAAAAATGCAATGGCAATAATATTAATTATTTAATTAAGTGCTCACAAAAATAAAATGCCAATTGTCCACCAAGGAAAATATGGTCTATTATTATTATTATTATTATTATTATTATTATTATTATTATTATTATTATTATTATTATTATTATAAATATTATAGTTGATGATGTGTAGATTGTGACAGTACTTGACATTTTCACAAATATGTAACGAGTCTAAAGTTATAATATTTCAATGTGTTTATATATTGATCACTATGATACACTTAAAGAAATTAATCAATGTTAATTACTAATTTATATTGAATTTATGAATATATATATATATATATATATATATATATATATATATATATATATATATATTCTAAAACTAGACAATCAAATTGACAAAGATCTTTTGATATTTTACATATAGACATAAATATGTAAAAAAATATGTGGGTGAATATAGAGAATCTCCATGAAATTATATTTTTCCCATGTGTTATATAAATACATTCAAGCTTGGGCACACATGCTTGAAACATTGGCAAAACCAAACCAAAAGAGAAGGGAGATTTTTTTGATGAAGCAAACGGATCTCTCTTTGGGATGAATATATGTTTAGCCCCACTCTAACACAAATAATGTGTTATAATTGAAATCTTCCATGAACTTTATACAACTCTTAATTAAATTATTAATATATGTTATAATTTTATTAATTGTACCTAAACCTCTACTAGTCGTTTTTACTATTTGTTATTCATATTAATGTTTTGCACCCAACAATGAAATTAAATACCAATAAAATTATTTAATATGGAAACCAATAAAAAAATATTGAATGAAAATAAATTCATTGTCTAAAGATTTGTGTTTCTTGAAAATATTCTGTCCTGGACACAATCCAGATGACATCTTCCTTTAAGGCATGAAGAACCTCATTTATATCTACTTGAGGCCCAAGATTGTGAATTATGTAAGTGGTGTACTCTTGTTTTTATTCCTCAACTTAGTTCTCTCCCTTTCAACTATATTCATATTTTCACTTTCCTGATTAGTCTTCATACACTGCAAAGTCCACTAAATAAATATTTGCAATTCTTCAGTCATGACATTATCATATCAAAAAATCTCAATAAAAGTGGGTGGTTAGGTGTGCACATATATTGAAACTATATTTTCCAAATATAACATGAATGTGGCCCAAATAGTCTATATTTTCCTCTCTCTCAAGTGGTTATGGTGATTTTGTGACCTAAATTGGCCTATAAAAGACCTAACCACAAGAAATATCAACATAAATAGGTGGTTAGGTGTATGAGGGTCACCAAATTGATGTAAATTACTCCAACCATGCCTATTTGGGTTTTAATTCAAATTATATTGGCCCTTGATCATGCACAAATGTGGATCAAATTATCTACATTTACCCTAGTAACAAGTGGTTATCATGTTTTTGTGTCAAATTTGTCCTATAAAAAACCTAATCACACACAATTTCAATATAAAGAGGTGGTTGGGGGTGAGAGGGTCACCAAATAAATCTAAATTACCTTAACCACCACTTATTTAGATTTGATTTCAAACTAAATTACTCTCATCATGTAAAATTGTGCCCCAAAACATTTGTATTTACCTGGTCGTGAATGATTTAGGTTTTTATGCTTATTTGGGCCTATCAGGGACCTAATCACATGGAATATCAACATAAAGGAGAGGTTTTGTGTGTGTGTGTGTGTCACCAAAATGAACATAGTTTCCCAAATCACACATATTTGGGCTTTAATTTAACATTATTTAGCTTGATCACACATGTAGCATCCACATTTACCTTGATTGCAAGTCATTATGGTATTTTTGTGTTGTTTTTTTCCTACAATGGACCCAATTTCACAAAAATAAGGATAAATGGGTGGGTGGGTGTGTGCAAGTCACCAATAAAACCTATTTTACCCCAATCACACCTATTGGCATCAAAATTTAACATAATTTAGCTTTATCATGCACAAATGTACCCCAGATTATCTACATTTTCCCTAGTCATAAATCATTATGGTGTCGATGTGTCTATTTTTATATATAAAGGAACTAATCACACGTAAAATTGACATAAAGTGGTGGTTGGGTGTGTGAATCACCGATTCAATGTTTGCTACCCAAATCATACCTATTTTGGAATGAATTCAACACAATTTGGCCCAACCATGTATGAATATGGCCCAAATCATCCACATTTATGCAATCACAAGTGGTTATGGTGTTATTGTGTTAATTTTAGCCTATAAGGGACCTAATCACACATTAAAATGATAAAAACAAGTGGTTCGATATGTGTAAATCACCAATTCAACCTATGTTTCCTTAATCACACCTATTTAGATATGAATTCGATATAATTTGGCCCAATCATAAATGAATGTGCCTCAAATCATCTGCATTTTATATGGTCAAAAGTGGTTATGTTGTTTTAATTTTGTTTTTGCCCTATAAGGGACCTAATTACATGTATAATCAACATAAATAAGTGGTTGGGTATGTGTGGGTCACCAATTCAACCTACAGTCCCAATCACACCCATTTGGGCATGAATTCAACATATGATGGCCCAATAATGCATAAATGTGCCCCATATCATCTACATTTTCCCAAGTCCAATTGGTTATGGTATTTTTCTATTGATTTTGACATGTAAAGGACCTAATCACACATAAAATTGACATAAATGGGTAGGTGGTTATGTAGGGGTCACTAGTTTAACCTTGTTAACTCACACTTATTTGGAGCTGAACTTTCCATAATTTAACTCGATCACACATGAATATGCATCAAATTATGCATGTTTTCCCCAATTTTAAGTGGTTATGATGTTATTCTATTAATTTTGGCCTATATGGGACCTAATCACACACAAAATTGATTAGAATGGGTGGTTAGGTCTGTGTGGATCACCAAATTGATGTAACATACCCTAATCATGCCTATTTGGCCCTAAATTCCAGCATGATTAGGTATATCAAACACGAATGTGCCCTAGATCATCTCCATTTGTCCCATCAGCAAGTGGTTTGGGTTTTGTTATCGATTTCAGCATAGAAGGAACCTATTCACATGAAATTTTGACATAAAGGGGTTGTTGGGTGTGTCGGAAACCAATTCAACCTAAGTTTCCCTAATCACACCTATTTAGGCCTAAATGTGACACAATTTCAACTAATCACACACAAATTTTCCTGACATCATCTACATTTGCCCTGGTTAGAAGTTGTTGTGGTGTTGTCGTGTCAATTTTGGCCTAGATGGGACCAAATCACATGCAAATTTGACATAAAGGAGTGGTTGGGTGTGCATAGTTACCAGTTTGATCTAAGTTTCCCTATTCACACCTATTTAAACCCAAATTCAAACAAAATTGAGTCAGTTGCACATGAATGCATCCACATTTACCCTAGTGGCATGTGGTTTGGGTTTTGTGTCAATTTTGTCATAGAAGGGACTTAATCACATGAAATATCACAATAAAGGGTGATTAGGTGTTCTCAGTTCACCAATTCAACCCACATTGCCTCGATAACATCTATTTGGTCCCAATTAGACATAGAGGTATTATCGGATATTTAGATATTATGGTGTAAAGTTTAGGGTTTAGGTTTTAGGGTGTAGGGTTTAAGGTCTCACCCAAAAAATTGAAAAGTGCAAATAAAAAAATCCTAACCACCCACATGGTCTAATTCCATGGATTTCAAACGTAACCCACATAGAAACTATTAGCTTCAATCATTTCAACTTTCAATACTTATGATTTAGGATGTTGGGTGTAGGGTTTAGAGTTTATATAGTGAAATATTTCTTTAATTATGACCAATAAATCATTATTTTAAGGAAACATATATTTGTTTCCTTTGAATAAACTCAACATCCCACTTTCTGATGGCCCCACATTTTTGTAGGAAAAAATAAGGAACAACATAGTTTGATATTGATATGCATAGTTTATTAGAATAAATAGGGTTCGTCCTCACAAATATTATAGATTGATTGAGTTTTTTGCATAGGGATGTGGAAAAACTTGTGTCATCATGAGATGTTCTTGTCAAAACAAAGTAAAGCCAAAGTGAAACCAAAACCTAGTGTAAAATAAGGCTCTTCAAGAGAATGAAATGTTGTAGCAAGGGAAAGGGAGAAAGTTACCAAACAAAGTGAAAGTACATATTCCACTCTAAATTTTGGTCCCACCAATGATGAAACTAAAATCAATATGAGTGTACAAACTAATATTGAATATAAATAAACAATAATGGAAACATGAAATTATGATGCCTATGGATCACCAAATATTTCCATAATAAATGAAGAAATTGAATAACTAAATGATGTAATACTAGAACCTAATATTTTAATTGAAGAACTTAGTCATGAGTGTAGTAAATAACATATCAAATTAATTAAAAAATAAGATGTTATTCTTGAGGCAGGATATAATTTCAATGAGGCACAAGATATTGTATCCCCCCCCCCCACCTTTGGTTGATAAAGATACTCTTGTAAAATATCAACAAATGCAAAAGTAGTTCTTAAAATTGTTGAAATTGTATTGAAAAATATGAAGGTTAAAAATAACGACAATATTGTCAAGTTATGGAATTTCTAATTATTAATAAAAATTGAAAATAAAATTTTAACTAAGAAATGCTAATTGGTTGTTCAATTATGTATAATGTATAAAATGAGACGTGATGAAAAAGTTTAAGAATAATGACAAGTAATGTAATTAAATAAAAAAATTTGGAAAATTTTTGGAAATGCGATTAATTATGCTGGAAAAAATAGTTGAGACAAGGTTAAAAATGCAACACGTAGAGTAATCACATCCTCTATTGTAACTCAGTTGTCAAAAAAATATTGAGCATTGAGGGAAAAAAAAAATTATCTTAACCTAAACATTTTAGCACTCTCTAGAGATATTGTAATAAGAACAAGGATAGATGATCCATCGGTAAAATATTGTTAGGCTTTCATTGGTAAGCTTCCACATTATGGTAAAAAACTAATTTTTTCCACTAAAGATTTAAAAGAATAATTTTGGCATGAAAACACTAGGGTTTCATTGAATGATAAGGATTTATTGAAATTTAGAATGGAATTCGAGACTACATGCCCCATGCAAAACACTTCTTGGAATGTAGACAAATTGAAATGTATAAAAAATTTGTGAGTTACATTCAAGTTTGAATATTGACCAAAGGTCATTTGAATCTTCTAAACCCTAGGATTGTGCACCATTATTATTTGCACCACGTATTGTAAGAATCACGTTAAATTTTCCATATATCTAGAGTTGTTTTTTCATATATGATATACTTTTCTTACTAACATGTTGTTGCAGGGGAGTGGGGTGATACATCCTCCTTAGTCACCTAGAGATTTGCTTGATTAATTTTTATGTGAAATGGTTGATGGCCATTAATTTTATGGTCAAAATTGATTCAATGACAAATGTAGAGTTTGTGGTGGCTAGGAAAAGTTGAATCCATGCTCGCACAAAGATAATTCTCATGATTTTGGGATACAATTAGTGAAAGGGGAAAAAATGAAATAGATAAGTACCCACTAAAGAGTTGGAGAGAAAGATCAAGGTGTGAGTTAGTGAAAAAGGAAGTCAACGTGTTGCATTTCATTACAGATTTCAGGAAAAATGTAGAGTATAAATATCTAAATCACACTTGTAGAGCTCATTGGCTTGACCAATAGTTCAAAATATGTAGGAATATATTTCTTATGGGTACAATATTTTTTATTTTTCAAAACATTATACATTACATATTTCAAGGAAAACATAGAGTACATATATGTAAAACACACCCACATAGCTCATTGGCTTAAATAACAACTGAAGATATGTAGGAACACATTTCTTCTGGGTACAATATTTTTTGTTTTTTAATTTTCAAAACATTATACATTGCAACTACATAATGAAGTTCAGTCACAATACTATAATCCTATTCAAATTTTCATTTTCTTCCTCATTACATTAATGCATGCACCTCACATTACATAAGATAACATGAGGATTTGAGGTGCAATTGGAGATCTATAACTCTAGGTTTTCATGTCAATGCCACCACATTGGGGATGCAAAGTAATGCCTAGTACTATGTTCTCAGCCTGCAATTATGCTTGGTTAGGTGACGGGCTACCTGTTCTGACTTCAAGAATAACCTTCCCTATACAAAAAAGTGTAATTTTTAAGGAAAACTTAAAAACACTCATAAAATATAAATCATAAATCATTGAGTTGAACCAAAATAACAATGTGTGTCAAATTCCTCTACTTACAACTTAGATCATGTCAATTTAGAAGAAGAGACAAATATATGGCAGTAGATTTAGTGATGTTGTCAAGTTTCAAGGCGTATTTGGAGATATCTAACTTTGGGTCTTCATTCTTGAAACATGGTAGTTATACCATGTTTTATATGTCTAATAATGCCTAGGACCACATTATTAGCCACTAAAAATGCCCAATTATTTAGGTGAACTTCAAACACCCATAAACAAAAAAGTGTAATTATTTAGGTGAACTTCAAACACCCATAAAAAATTGTAAGTCATCTAGTTGAACCAAAAGAATCATTAGGTGCATGTTTAAGTCCTCTACTTACACACTAAAGCACATTCGTTGAGAAGAAGAGACAGATCCATGGTAGAGTATTTATTAATTAGTCTTAAACTGTTATTTTTCCTAAACTATTATTTTTATACAACCAAGAGGCATGTTTATTTCCTCCAATAAACATTTTTGCTTCTCGGATTGTCGATTCCAACATGTTAGGATAGGAAAATTACATTTGTGACCAAGACCACAACCTCTAAATCCACCCACATATGAGTTTTTATTAATGATCTGAGATTCAAAAACAATGACAACAAACGTTGTCAACTTTCGAGGGGTAATTGGAGATATCTAACTCTGAGTCTTTATGCTTAAAAATTAATAGCTCCCACCACATTAGGGATGTTTAATAACACATAGAACCATGTTATTAGCCTCCAACTATGCCTAGTTGGGAGATAAACTACGTGTTTAAACTTCAAGAGCATCCTACTCAACCAAAAAAGTGCAATTTTATCCTTATCTTTATGTTGGGCCATTTGTCCCTCAAAACAAACTGTAACACCACCCCAAGGATAAAAAGTAACACCTAGTACCATGTGTTCAACCTCCAACTACACCTGGTTGGGAGACATGATACCTATTCCAAGTTCAAGAATGCCCTTTGCTATACCAAAAAAATGTAGTTTGATCCTTCTCTCTACCTCCAGGTCTTGGTGCCTTAAACTTGACCACAACACCACATTTGGAATGCCAAATAAATCCTAAGACCGTGAGCATGGACTTTGAGTATGCCCAGTCGACAAATGGCATATATGTTTTGGCTTTAATAACATCCTTATCTATACCTTCAAATGAGCAAGAAGCAGAATTTGAAGGTGATTATTTTGATGATGAAGTCTTAGTTTGTTCACATATAAGTTATAAAAAGGCAAGCTAAGCAATATATTAAATGTAAAATTTATCACAATAAACATTAAGTGATGTCATATATATTAAAAATAACACACATTACAACAATATAATGTAAGGTGGCACAAATCAATATATCATAGCTTTTTCATTTATTAATATCTTGTATTTGTCATTTATCTCATGGATCAGTGAGTGATAAAAAGGTATAATTTTACAATACAACAATCAATCTCATACATTAATGAATGACATATATACATGGTCATGTCGGCACATAGAAAAAATAAATGGCCCAACCAAAAAACAAAACCTATACAAAAAAGCTAAGCTTATGAATCCTCTACATCATGAAATATTTTTCTCTTCATCCCTCAAGACATAGAAGGAGCCTGATCTCCCATGCTCCCTCGAGATGATGAAATATCTTGTTCTCTCGCAGCATATAAGGAAGAGTGTGGAGACAAATGAGAAATAATTAGTCTATTCATTTTTAAAATCTTAAGGTAACTATAGATGAAATTCACAAACTGAAAAAATGATAAACATCATATCGAAGGAGGAGGTAGGTTGGGAGAAAGTGGAAAAATCAAGGCATGAGGAGGAATAGTCAAGATGCCAAAAGGAGGATGAGTAAAGTTAGACAAATATGAGGTAATTGAGGGTCAATCATATAATAACATCATATCATGCATTACTTTATTGAAACTTACAAAACCATTCATGTTGTAAATAAAAATGTAATTGGAAAGTTCATATTAAATCATAGTTACTTGTATGTGCCACCTTTGCTAGGTTTTGTCATCGGGGCTAAGATTTTGAGGATGATATGGAGTCCTAATAAAATGTGGTGTATGGTTGTACTATAAGAATCTCGTGGACACTAAAAAATTGAATTGAAACAAAGTTGTTAACAAATCATTTTATTGAAAACAAACTAAATATACAACAAATTAAATTTGTAATTAAAATTAAACTTCATACCAATAAAATATTCCCCAAGTCAATGGCCATCAATGTAGCCTTGTTGAGCACTTGTTGATCATGCTCATATAGCGACTTCTTACCATTAGTTGTTTTCAAACAAATATCCAAAAATTAGAAAGTTTCCAATTCTTGGAAAAGTGTGATAAAGTTGACTGAGGTGAATGATCGTCAAAGTCATAAGAAAGAGAAGGAATATGAATTCTTTATTTTTTGAGTTATTGTTGATGTTGTTGATATGTTTGAGATTCAATTTAAAATATGTGTAAATTCCATAAAACTCACCAAAACATATGGTGAGATGGTGGACGTTTTTCCCCTCTCTCCACCTCAAAAGTGTGTTCTTGCGAAGTTAAGCTTTCCATGCATATTTGGTATGCACTATAATTCTTAATGAGATGTTAAGGGGCATTATGTCATTATCAATAGAGGGAGTGGTTATATGATGTTGAATTTTGTCATGAGGGGATGTTTTGGTTGGGGTAGTGGTGGATGAAATTGAATCCATATATGGGGACCTAACATAAGGTACCAAAGTGGTGTTAGACTCGTTAGGTATGTCATTGGGAGTGTTAATGTTAGATAATAGATCATAATCATTTTTATCAAAAAAAGGAAAGATTAATCATGTTGATGCTTTGGTTATAAGTACTTTGATGTTGTTTTGTCTCGAGAGAGTCTTTGTTACATAAGATTTTGATATGCTTTTCTTGGTGTAACCAAACATCTATAGTTCATCTAGTGTGTAGCCATTTTTGTATTTGGGTGTTATGAGATCAACATTGAGTGATTAAAACATGATATCACTAGGAGGAGAGGAATCCTTAGGGGACTTCTTAAATTATTTTTTACAGGGATTTTGTTAAAAGGATTAATGTAGGATCAAAGTCATAGGCTAAAAAGAATTTTTTTAATTATCGATTGAGGTATGTCATTAGTTTTGATTTTAAGGTTGATCTCATGAGGTAAATCATTATCTAAATCTAGAAGGTTTGATGCATTTCTCCTGACTAATTTTAGATGACCACTATAGCCTCAAATGGAATCGATGGGAACTTTGATTTTTTTATATTTGGTGAAGGGTACACAATGTAATGATATGAGGTCCAGAAATTTGTAGACTCCTTATATTTGGAATTGTTCAAATTTATAAGGATTTGGATCAGACCTTGTAGATAACTCCTAAGTGTGTAAATATAAATTATTTGCATGCAGAATATGCTATGCCCCTCATTCGATGACTCCAAGGGTAACCAAACATGATGTTATAAGAGAGTGGAAAGTTGAGAATCGTGACATTCACTCTAATGGTTCAAGGAGGTACAATGATTATGAGCTATATGCAACCCATTTGAGACATTTATCATCGAACGTAACATTGACAAGTGTTGTGAGTGGATTCTAGGTTGTTTATTGAGTTCCAAGGGATTTGGTGAATTATGATGAGGCAATGCATGTTCCATAGCCTTCATCAATGAGGGTTCACATAACATGGATATAGATCTGATTTTGATGTTTATCAAGAGTGTGGGATTGTTAGCGTGAATTAGAAATTAGGGAGTGAGAGAGAGAGCTTTATTAGTTATTTTTTAATTTCGGATCGAGATTTTTTGACATTGATGTATAATACTCTCTTCAAAACTGTGTATAAGAGCCTCTTGGCCAATAAGAGGGGGTTGAAGAATGTTCATGTCAAACAACATTTCTATGAGGAAATTATAATGTTTGAGAGAGGTTATTATGAGCTTGAGAAAGGGGATTTTATTGAGGAGATTAGATAGCTCCACAATGGGGTATCATTCATTAAAGCTAAATTATTTTGATTTGGATTGTCCCTTGGGAAGATAATTTAAAATAATCTTAGATTTGGCCTTTGAAATGGCTAAGTTGGATTTTTTATTTTCCCCTTTTATTCGACATCATCATCCAGGCAAAATATGTATGATGATTCAAGCAATGTCATTGACACATTCAATGATGTTGGCAAAGGACTATCTGTTAATTTGATGTCATCGACCTTATTGATGACATCAAATTTTGGTATTTCCAAGGGGATTTCAACAATTGCTTAAGGTATTGGGTTCACCTGAACCATTTTATAGGTTTTCATAATTTGTTGGATAAATTTGGGTTCTGCACCCTGATTCAATGCATGCAATGATACATTTCATGCCTTGCATTTTGACAAAAAAAAATTCTTTGTTAGAAGCATTGGGGTTAATCATATTTTTGATGGTATTGGCCATTTTGCTAATAGTTTTATTGTTTTTGTTATGTTGAAGTGGGGGATCTTGATTTATGCTCTTGGAGTGATTTTTTAAGGGATTGATGTAAATGCTTAATTGGATGTTACCTTGGTGAATGGCCTCATGTTTTTTTTTTCCATTTTGCAAATTTTCACTACATCAAGAAATAATTAGTATGTTTTTGAGGAGTTTGTGTCGTGATAAAAATTGTTACGAAGGAGGAATGAGTATGTTAACATTCTAAGAGAGCAACAAATTTCATGTGTGGAACCAACAGATGTTTTGAGTGACATTGAGGGGTTGCCCTAGAAGGATCCTTTTCTCAAGGATGAAACTTAGGTAAAAAAATCTAAGTTCTACTTTGCTTAGAGGTTGATGATTGGAAGAGTCTTGTTTGGAGATCTGTTACACACAATTGCATGAAATTTTATTTTGGACTCAAAGCTCCATCATCGGTGGCATGCAATATTTTTGGTCATATGAGCATTCCAATGCCAAACCTCTGCTTGAAAAATCTCAAATTATATCATAACATGACCCTGTTGTTTAGTTTGGTCAAAAGCTTCCTCCAAAGTCTTAAGAGAGGACCTAACTTTGAATTGTAATCTAGGTTTTAAGACACTCATAAATAGTATGAAGAGACTTTCTTCGTTCGTATTGTGGTCAACTTTGTGGGCCAGTAATATCCATCATTTGATGAAGTCGCAAGTGAATTCATGTTCTAGTTTTTTGTTGTTGAAAAAATTACCCAAATTGTCTTTAGATAAGTCATGATATCAAAATTATTGCACACGAGAATTTTCTACACCTTCTAATTCAACTATAAATTTAGGCTTGAGTTGTTTGTAGCATTCTCAGTTAATGTTTTAGCTAGTTGTTTGGTAGTGGCATAGGTGTTTGTCTTAAGCCAATATTTATAGAGATATAAAAAGGCTTTGAGATGCAATGTGGGTTAATGGACCCATCATATGAAATGGTTGGATTTTTTCATCCAATGTCCATGGTTGTAATATAATGAGCTAAGGGTTCATTATGTATATTTTGAAGGACTTTGTTGCGAATGGGAAGTTGTGGGTTTGGATTCCCATTATTATCCATTGGGGGGGAAGGAAGGGAACATTGATTCAGTAATGTTGATTGAAAATATTGAGGTCTATTTGACATTTACATAATTTATGTTTTCATTTGCATGAATTGGTTGGCCCTTGATGTTTGCATGTCGGCCATGCATTTTCATTTGCATAAATTGGTTTGACCTTGATGTTTGCATGTGGGCCATTCATTCCAACATTTACATGAACATGTATGTGTGGTCTACCTGAGGATTTTGATTTTTTTGAGTATTAGCTTGAGTATCGATGTTAGTTTCCAAGGGGAGGGGGGAGATCTAGTTGTAGCAACCGCCAAGATAATGGAAATCATGGGAATTTTTGTTGAGGAAGGTATAGGGTAAGTCATGTTATGGCTTGTCCCTATGATTCAGAAAAACTTACCTAGAAGGATGAGTATAAATATGAGGAGTCATGAGAGCTTGGATCCCCCTAGAGGGGTTTCCCATATGTTTAGAGTTTTTTAATAAATTGTTGCACTTCAAGAGTAACTTCATCATAGTCATCTTGTTCTCCCTTATGGTCATTATCCTCAGGGGTGGGATTTGTTTTCGATCGAACATTTTCCTTGTTAGGCGGAAGTATGGTTTTCTTCTTGGTGGTGAAAGCCATGTTGCAATATGCATAATTTTGTGCTTGGGTGAAGCGAGCCCATTCTGTTGCCTTTGCTTAGGTATGATGAAGTTATTCCATTATAGGAATGGGAGAACAACCTTTAGGTTTTCTAAATGGAGAGAGATTTAGAAATCAATAAATGCTTGAAAAACTAATAAAAAGGAATGAGAGTTTAAGCTTAGAAGCTAGAAAAAGGGAAAAACATGAAAATGACTTAGCTAATGATCGGGTAAAATTCACGTCAAGTTCACCAAAATGTTATTGGCCCAAAATGGTGATTTTACAATAAAATTATCCTCTAAATAGGTAAAATGTAGAATACCATTATAGATCTAAAATATACAAGATGCCAGTCACAACGGGGGCTTGGGGGTTATTTAGTAGAAAAGATTCAAAACATGTGTGATCAAAGCCTTCTAAAAATGCTCTCTATGTTTTAAATTTACCACCTCTTCTTATTCCTGGAACTCCCTAATGATAAAACCATGTATAATTATTAATATCCTTTTCAAAAATAAAAAACTTTTTATTGGAAAAAATTGTATCAATTATTAATAACCCTTGGCAGACTTACCATATTTTACCAATTTATGTAAAGATTGTGGATAAAAGCTTAGAAAAAAATTATCAAGAAGGAGAAGTCATCCCTTAAAATGCATTAGGAAACTTTACCTAAGTAATGCATGTTGTATGAAAATAATAAATTGCAAGAGGTGATGCACACATTTGGGTTTGCATCTACCGGCATTCCCTAAGATCTTGCTTAGACTATTGGATTCATGTGTTCGATGAGGATGACAGTGAGAATTATGCCAATGGAGATAACAAAGCATTTCAAAATCTCATGATAAAGAGAGCATATATTTTTGAGACAATTTTATGCTTTTATTCCCTTCCACAATCTAACCCACAAGAAAAAAATTGCTTCTAGGAAAACAATGGTTTTTCAGTTTATGGTATGGTACGAGGATTATAATTCACAAAAACGTAATGTGGATATGATGATTCTTTTAACTTCCTTTCTTTAGAATTGGAAGGAAATTTTAGAATATTTCTTTGATAGACAAAGATAAAGATAATGTGTCTAGTGTTGTTGGGTATTGATCCTTTCCAAGGGCACTCCACATTATACAACAAGGTGCATATTTGGTGATTGGTGACCATTTGTTGGAGCCATGAGAACAAAAATATTATAAAATCTAATGTTAAGATGGTAAGGTTTACCATCTATGGCTTTGCGATAACTTGAAAGATGAATCTTACAAAAAATAAAGAAGATTTTTTCTTAGAGATTATGAATTTTCAATATAAAAAACTTGAATGTCGATTTTGAATTCTTAAGTGCAATTAAAGATATTCCTAGAAAACAGTGGACTAGGTAGCTTGCATACAAAACTATGTGTGATGGAATATGAAACTTACCAATATATCTCTATAATAATTTGCTTTTGCCAAAATGACACTTTTTTTTATTGGCTTAATGATGTGCTCTCTTTCATCATTATATGATTCTTCTTGTTTGCAAGTGCCATAAGGGAGAGGAACCAATACCTGGGTGGGTACCAATACTTGAGATGGTACTTGGTAGCAAAATATCCAATACTTAGGAGCAAAACAACCAAAATTGGGTGTACAATTTGCATAAGATTGTACAACTTTGACCAAACAGGAGTGCAAAATAACCAATCATATTGTGACACATCACCCTTACAAATATAAGATACTTAATGCACATATATTGGTCACACTTACTTTCTAGTGTATGTCAAAATTCATGTTTTAAATCAATTCAAAATGTGACTTTCCCTCCACCTAAGCATGTCAAACAGAAAAAAAGTGACTTTCCCTCCACCTAAACTTGCAACTGGGTAATGTTTGTACATCAATTGGAGTTTGTACAATGTACTTATTAGGTGTCCAAGTTAGGGTGCACAAGTATCGGTTCCTCTCACATAATAGACATGTATGTAGTTGTAAGCATGTGTGTTAGATTGTGTACTTACAAGTGCCCCTAGTAGACGTATGGAAATATAAACTTGATCAATAAAAATATAGTTGCTTATCCAAATTGCATTTTCATATACACCCAATATAGAAATAATTATAGTATTTATTTTTTATTTTTTTTCACAATGGCATATTTTATATGATTACCCAAAAAAGTTACATTAAAGGTACAATTGGTTTTTATTACAAAAGGTTGAATCCCCATCAAAACCTAACTCTTCATTCAATTATGTTTCCAATGACTAATGAGTGATAAATGTTTAGTTGTGAAAAGCAACAATTGAGTTCTACATTTTGTTATTTTGACCAACATTCATAGTCCCTAACCAACATTGACAAGAAATGACTAATTATTTGTATTGGATGTTCGTTGCACCCAAAGACAACAACTCTTCTAAGTTTCTCATTGTGCACTAACTTAGACTAGCCAAGAGTATTGAGAATCAAAACAACTTCATCGTATTGCATATATTGTCTATCACAATTATCACACTCACTTGTTCATCTCCACATCTTGATTGATGTATCTCAATTGTTTCATACATATATGATATGGGGCCCAGGGGGAGATCCGCTAGACAACCTACTTAGACAAATTTAGAAGAGTTATGAATGAAAGTGAATTATAAATGATAGAGGATATGAAGGTGCATTGCGTTAAATAACAAAGAAAGTAAAGAAGAGGATGAAAACCAATGTATGTTTATAATAGAAAAGTTTTTTTATACTAAATTTTGTACAATATCTAAGAGATCATATGTGTGGCATCTATGTGCTCCCCAACTTCATTCTTGTTTACATAGTTAACTACATAGAATGGGAGTGTACATTAATATACAAAGGAGGGAAATGAAGTGTTGGTTGAACCATTACAAGAGTTGAATAACAACCACTTCATAATCAATTAATGTTGTGATGTCACTGACTAACATTACAAACGCACTAAGGTCTACAATAACGACACTGCAGGGATTGTACGGTTGCACAAAAGTGGAGTTAGATTTTGTGCATTAGCATGTAGGTGTGGAACCCAATGGCAGTGTCGTTGATGAGATATGCAACAACAGTAAACTGTAATAAGATCTGTTGACCCATATCCTCCTAGATCAGTCGCCACTCCTTGAAGAGAAATGATCTCCATTGCATGCAATTGTGGTAAGAGATGTGAAAATAAATTGGCAACATGCACTTCCATAAAACATCTTCCCTAGGAAGGCACTTGATCTGCATTGACAATTGGGAAGAAAGTGATATCTTGTTGATGTGTTTGTTTGACCTAAGTGTTGATAACTAAATTGGATTATGCCTGGATGTTACACTCTGGATTAGTCTTTATTTGCAGAAGAATCTCTGTAATATCTGAGGCATCCAACAAAGGTGGAAATAATGGTGCAAGAGTTATGTGTTGAACGTTGAATGCAATCCAAGATAATAGGGTAGATTAAGCTTGAAAGCATTATCTTGTACTTGTTTGGAGATCGTATAGGGCCTATATTGAAGTGAACGAAAATTGAGGTAAAGTCTTGTTAGTCTTTCTTTCTACAAGTGTATCCAAACTTGATCACCAACCTAGAATGTGTGTGGTGTTCGATACTACTTGTGCTTAGCATTAACCTATTGCAAGATGATTTTTAATTGTTGTTGAATGTGCTCAATGAATTGAACAACATTTTCAATGTATTTTTACATTGAAGAAGTTGTTGGTTTAATAAGATAAACTACATCAATGGGTGGCAAAGGTTGGAAACTCAAGCTGACATGAAAATGGTTGTCGTAGAGTTATCCAGAGCTCTGTTGTAGTTGTGTTAAATAAAAAGCAGGTTTCATCCCAAGTGTGTTGCTTATTTGAATTGTACACTCTAAGAAGATGCACCATCATCATATTTACCAACACCATGTATCCATTAGTATGTGGATGAAAGGCAATAGATTTGTTCAATTTTGTGTCTAGCATAAACCAAAACGTTTTCCAAAAAATTGTTCAAGATCCTTGTATCTCTATCAGATAAAATGGTTTATGGGATTCCAAAGTGAATCTAGACATGCTGAAAACACAGTTGAGTTGTTTCCTAAGCTAATATTGCTTTCTTACCAGGTATGATAATTTCATTTTTTGAGAATCTATCAACTACTACATAAACACAATCATTGCCATGATCATTAATAGGGTAGCATAAGAGAAAATCCATGGAAACGGATTATCACAAGTTCATTGGAACCGGCATAGGTGAGTACAAACCTTGTTTCTTGTTAATCGGTTTGGTAATTGCACATACGATACAAGATATGATATATTTGAATACATTAGACCTGAAATGGGGCCAAAAGAAGTACTTCTACAATACTGCAAGTCTTTTCAACTCCAAAATATCCTACAACTTTGCTAAAATGAGCCTCCCATATTAGTTTATGTTCCTCTACCTAATGCGTAATGCACAAGTGCCTAAGGTGATATCGGAATCCATCTATAAGTAAAAAGCTACAATTGAATTACCATAAAGCAAACTCCAATAGATATCTACAAAATCCATGTTAGATGGATACAATTCTGATCACATGTTGACTTCATGTCCACATGCGTCAAGTACATAAAGGAGAGTTTGAGCTCGCAAATGGTTCAAACATTCTGTGAATAGATTGGCACTTCCCTTCTTATACTTGATGTTCAAATAAAATTGCTAAAGATAAGACAACCATTTCTGATGCCACTCTTGTTGCAACTATTTTGAGTCTGCAATAACTAAAGCGGCTTGTGATTTGTGTGGATCACAGTCTCCTTGCCCATGATATAATGTTTCCAATGCTTACAAGTTTTAAAATTAGCATAAATCTTGCGATCATAGGTTGGTAATTTCTTACAGGTGTGATGAACATTTCACTATGGTAAGCCACCAAGTGACCATGATGAGTGAGGACTACTCCAAGTGCTAAGTCAGAGGTGTTTATCTCAAGCTTAAATGATTGTTGAAGCTTTGGTAACACAAGGACTGGTGCAGAATAAATTATGCATTTCAATTCCTCGAAAGTTTTTTGTTGTGTGACTTCCAAGATGAGCTTTGCTTTAGCACCACATTTGATAACTTGGTTCAAAGGCCAAGTCATATGAGAAAAACCAAGTACAAATCTTGTGTAAAAAATTGCTAATTCCAAAAGGTTGTGGAACTCTATGAGATTCTTTGGTTTTGGTCGTATTCCTGGACGACTTGAATCTTGGTTAGATTCACGTGCACTCCTTGTGTGTCAACTATGTATCCTTGATACTGTATCCCCCATATAACAAGTGAAAATTTATCCATGTTTGCATACATCTTGCATTTCTACAAAGTGTCAAACACTTGCTCTATGAGGTGTAGATGTTCATCCCATGTTTTGTTGAATATTAGGACGTCGTCGAGGTAGATTACAACAAATGAAGCAGTGAATGCCCTAAAAATGCCATTCATCATCTACATGAATGTAACTTATATGTTGGTTAAGTCGAAGGACGTGACTAACCATTCAAACAAACTTTATTTGGCATTGAAAGTTGTCTTCCATACATCTATAGGTTCAACAAGAATATAATGATACCGAGACAAAAATTTCTAGGAATTGCCTCAAACTACATGTTGATGGTAAAGATATGGTTGATCAAGTAAAACATTGCATACCTCTAATAAAGCAACATCATAAATGATTATATCTTGAAAATGTTTGATGTTGTACACCAATTGACACTATTGACTGATATGTTTATCAGATCTTACACTGAACCATCCAATATAGTATGGTTGTAGTTGAGGCATCAATGGCAAGTTCAATCTATGAACTACTTCAGAGAAAATCAGGTTTTTCTGACTTCCATTGTCAACAATGAAATATATTGGTTGAGTAGTGATCCACATTTGAGAATGGAATAATCTTTTTGTTTCATTTGTTTTTGCAAAGGTAGTAGAGATGTTTGTGGTACCCACCATGGCGCTCAGTTCAAATTCCATGATTTGCTCACCTTTCTCCAATGATGTAGTGTTTGTACCTAGTGCCTCAAGTTGCGCAAGTAGAGTCTAATTAACATGGCACTCTGCATTAGGATTATTGTTGGAGTTGTAAATTGAACACCACTTGCCAATCTTGGACTACTTATTTGGGGCATTTGGCGATTATTGCTTCTTCTGTTGAGGGCACTTAGAACTATTCCTTAGTTTGGAATTCTATTTGGAAGATCTAAAATTGCATCTTGATCTAACACTTAGAATCCTCTGTCTTAGCCTTGGCCTTGGCCTTTGCTTCAAATTTGCAAGTAAATCTATAGGCTTCTCTAATTTAAGAGATCCATAAGAAATCCATATTTGATCGGATATGTGGTCTAAAACCCAACCTATACTTCAAAACAAGGTTTTGTTCTAAATCATGAACCCCAAGTTGGGACAACAAAGTATGAAAAGTATATATAAATTGTTGCACGAATTATTCTTTGCCTTGGTGCAACTCAAAGAACTTGATGTAATAGTCATCATAGTTGTCAATAGGATAATAGGTTTCTTTAAGTGCTTCTACAAAAACATTACGTGTCCACAAATGTGTCTAAGTTAACATCATCTTCATGATTTTCATGTGAAATGCAATAGTTTCCCACCATTTATTTACTGATAAATAAACTTTCAAAAGAACGAATGTAATTTTTTCTCAAACAAAGAATTGATTAATTGCATAATATGAACAGATTAGGTTAAGACAGTGGTTTAGTACATCTACATCTATTTTGCCTTCAAACAGAGAGATGTCCAAATTGACTTGTAACTTGTATGATGTTTGACCACCAAACAATTGATGAGAATGAGAGGTGTTAGGAGGAGTTTGTTGCTTGAGAAGTAGCAAGAGATGATCAACGATACTTGCTCATCCACGTGCATGATGTTCTTCAAAATATTCTCTTTGTCTTTGCAATGCATCCTTTATCTTCCAGGACATTTTTGAAGTTCACATTATCGAAGATTTTTCTCCCATTTGAGGACATGAAAGAAGGTATGAAGAAAGGTTACGAATCTCAAGCCCTAACTTCTTGTAATTGTATGAGTGGGCAAACAAACAAAGATGAAGTTTAGAGACACCACGATACCACTCAGCAACAATATGAAGTGTGTATGATTTGATACCACTGATCTGAAGTCTATGAGGAGACCTATTGGACAACCTACTAAACGAATTTATGAGGGTTATAAACGGAAAAGAATTATGAATGATAGAGGATATGAAGATGCAATGCATTAAAGAACAAGAAAAGCAAAAAAGACAATGACAACCAATGTATAACTATAATGGCAAAGTTTTATTATGCTAAGTTATGTACAATATCTAAAAGCTCAAATGTATGGTGTTTATTTACTCCTTATCTGATCGTACGTAACTAACTACAAAGAATGAAAGTGTACGTTAATATACAATGGAGGGAGATTAAGTATTGGTTGAACCATTACAAGAACTCATAACACCCACTTCATAACTGATGGAGTTGTGAGGTCACTAACTAACGTTACTGATGAACTAAGGTCTACAATATTAACACTGTTAGACTTGCGCAGTAGTGCAGAAGTGAAGTTAGAACTTGCAAATTGACACATAGGTGTGAAACCTAATGTCGGTGTTGTTGACGTAAACATGCCGCTGGATATGCAACTATAAACTATGAAGAGATTTAGTGTCCCAAATCCTCCTAAATCAATATCTATCTTGCATTTTTAAAATTCCATAACTTTTGATATGTTAATTTGTATTTAATGTTTTCAATTGTCAAGGAGACTATACATAAGTGTTGGTTAACATGAATAAAAACCATTAAATATATACAAACACTTTGCTAATTATAAAATTTATTTGAAGCCACAAACCAAACATTCTTGGAAGTGTAACAGAATTGTTCAATGCAAGAAAAGTATCACTATATCTTCTAACATAGTGAATCCAACTATCATTTAAAAGAAACTAATTCATTGCAACTATCTTCTTCAACAAAAAAATCACATACCAGTCTCCGTGACATGTGGTGTCATGATGCCCTGATTAAAAATATTGCATTCTTGACTTCACCGACTAGTCTGGTATCGCTATAAATGCAAAATCACTTGATGAACATTGTTCATCTTCTTCAGCCACATTTACAAATTGTGACCTCTTATTTGCCAAATAATATTGTCATTTATGACAATCTTTTTTGAAATGCCCTGGTTTCTTATAATAGTAGCATTTCCACTGTGACTTGGCCCAACCACTTTTGATGGCCTCATCAATAGATGAACTATTAGCATTGTACCATCTTCCTTTGTTTGTCAACTTTTATGCACTAAATGCACTCTTTGTAGAACTTGATGTTGTTTCAGACTGATCTTGCCTTCTTTCTTTTTACATCAGAAGTATGGACAACTTCTCAAAGTCAAGAGTCTTTGTCTTTGCGATCATATGTAGGGACTAAACAAACAAGTCAAATGATAACAAGTTTTGCAATATCAAAGCAAACAAAGATTATTAATCTACAGTATTTTCAATTGATCATCGATGTCCTTCAATTGTACCAAAAACTCAAAAATAGAATTGCTATCTTACAATTTAGTGGAAAACAACATATTTTTCAAATATAATACCATACACCTGGTAATCAATTGTTAGACTTTTCCACAACTCTAAAGCTATAGTTGCGTTTTTAACTTTTGAAATCAAATTATTCACCACAAAAAAAATTAACATCAAATATTCTCTCACATCCATCATAATCACCGGGTCATCTAGTCTTGTTTTTTTGGCAAGTACTATTTGATCAATATTTTGATATTCACATATAATAAGTATTTTGCGACTCCATAAACTAAAAAATTTCTCTATCAATTTCTTTTTAATCGAACTGCAAAAAAATGTTGTAAACTAACCATTTTTTCCTAATTTTGTACTAAAATAATTAATTTGAAAAAAAAAAAATTGTTTTTACAAAAAAATCTTTTGCATGTGAATTCTACACTAAAATTGCACAAAACTACTAGTTTTGAACCTAAAACTCTTTACACTTCATGAGATATGAAATTAACAATGTTCCACTCAATTGCCCTAAAAAAAAGGAAAAATATTTAATCTCAAAATTTCCAAACACTCATGCTGTCTGGGACTTCTAAAAGAACACTACGGCAAAGTTTTGGGCTTCCACTCCTTATCATTTTCCAAAATCGGAATTAACCATCCACCAAGCAGGTTCTATGGCAAATTTACCAAGGTTTTAATAAATATTTAAATTTATAACTTTGCTTTTAAACCTCTTTTGCCCGAATATGTATAAGACTATAAAATTAGTTTAAAAAACTTTAAACTTTTATTATCCAATCATGACGCAGGAGCAGCTGCAGGGGATGGTGTGCTTTGGATGGCGCCTCTCTTCTTCAAATCACACATGGCGCGCACTTCAGCATGGTGCCTTCTTTCTTTGGCCACGCCGTCTCCCAGCAACTGCGTTTTCCTTCAAAATGCAATTCTCTGTCTTGTGCTATTTGTTGATCTACAATAGATGAATTCAGGGAATCACAGGTACCTCTTGCAGAGAGAAGGAAGAGATGCATATTATTATAAGGAAGAGATGCATATTCACAATAATAATCATAGGAAAATATATATGCACGGTAATAATCAGAAAATGAATTGTTAATTTGACCGCTATGACGTTTCATTAACTAGAATGGCCTATAACTCGGCGAATAACAGAGAACAACAACATATAACTGAGAATCTTTACTTCCCACACTTCTTTCTGGCCACGCTTCCCATAGAATTTTAGAGAGGCGCCATACCGGCAAAAGACAAAATAAACTCTTGCTGCTTACACGCCTCGGAGGTTAGTACCGTTGTGTTTCTCTCGTCCAGGCACCATTTCTTAGCTGAGTACACAATAAATTGTCATGCTCTCGTCCTCCATAACAGTAAACCTACGTTAATACCCTGTAAGCCCCGCTGGTACGGGTACGGGGGGCGGTACGCCAACCCTACGCCCCAGCCCTGTGGGTACGTCTGAGGATGTACTCGGGCGTACCCGCAAGCGCTGGGACGTACCCTGGACGTAGGGATGGCATTCCCCCCGCCCCCAAAAATATTTAAAAACATTTTAAAGTGCATTTGCAACCTTAAAAGCATGAATCACACTCGTTTTATCAAAAGATAACAACACATTTACCTTTCATTGCATTTTTACCTCCCATTGCATATTTGTTCACTCTTGCTGTTTCAATGGCTGGCTGTGTTTTCAAAACATGAGCCTCAGTGGATTCATCTGTGTCTTCTTTATTAGCGCTGTATATAACACCTATGAAGGTTTCCCAGAGCAAGTCAGTAAGTCTTCCAGTTATTTGATCGTGTTTCAGCCTCGCCAAAATAAAGGGAATAAATTTCTGTAACATGATCAAGATGAGGGAGAGGTTGAAATCAAGTCTTTTTTGGCTTATCCTCTATGTCCCAAAAATATGGTTCTCCAAGATTCTTTCTGTGCAGTACATACAGTAAGATCATTTGCATAGGTATAATACGAAAGCTCAACTCGTGAAAAAGCTCAAAGAAGAGAATAGGCCATGGTCTTAAGTTGATTTAACACCAGGTCATCTCATTGTAATCTTCACCAAACTGCAGATCCATACATTGTAACATTTGCACTATGTACTTGTAATAAGACTAATCTACGTTCGACAATTGAATATTATGATATTTGGCATCATATAATTATTAATTTTTTTGTAGTTATTTAACTTATTATGTTTCCTCTATATGCATATTATGTGGTTGATTTTGCTTATATGGCTATATTTTTATATTTTTAATTTTTTTTTTATATTTTCATATGGCCGTACCCAGCCGTACCCAAACCCCCCCCCAAAAAAATCCCCTGCATCCATGTACCCGTATCCATACCCGTATCGGCTACTTAGCAGTAAACAATTAAATTTAATGCAAGCTGATTTCCTCAAGGTGCTTGGTTCTCTACATGCTTCCTCTCTCTTACCATAATATTTCTTGCCTCGCAGGGTTTTCTCTCCAGGGTTCTCCAACTGTAAGCTCCGATACCATATAAAGCTTATTTGAAGTCACAAGCCATTAAATTATTACAGGATACGTGAACATTAAATAACTCACAAGAACGCTACAAACAAGGAAGCAATCTTAGCGTAAAATCTAATAATAACCATAGGCTTAATAAAGCCTTCAGAAATATCTTCGTAGCTAAAGAAAGCTAACATACTAGCTAATATAATACAGTTTTATTTATTTAATAGAAAATTAATCTAACATATTTGTCTAATCACTAGGTAGCAAGCACCATATATAAGATATTATTTTACCGAGTGAACACAACTACCGCCTACAGAACCTTGAAGCTCATAAGAACATAGGTAACATCTTCCATATATAAGATAATTTTTTACTGAGTGAACACCACTAAATCGTCTACAGATATGGCCATAATCCTTACAGATTATTCAACCATAGTGTTTATTGACATTGACACAAGAATGAAGGATAAGTTAGTTTCTTTATTCAAATTATTAGTTAATTTGGACTCCCAAGGTGATGATGATCATTGCATCAGGTGCTACACAATCAAACACATCTTCTAGGAGCTTTGTAAAGTGATCCTTGATAGCTTGAAATTCAAAGTTTAGAAGCTAGATACAGTTATTGGAAATGGAGTAAATAGATGTTTGTTTATAATTATGACACGAAAGATCCATATGATAAGAGCATGATAGAAATTTTCTATTGCACCTTGCTCGAACTAAAAATGGAAAAAATATCGATTCTAAATATAAATGATAAAATACATGTCAGCTACTTTGAATCAGAAAACCCCTTACAAAATGAAGCTTTGGGGTGATTAATATTTTACATAGGTGTGGTGGTCAAAACAAGGCCTAGTAAGCCTAGCATATATGATTCTTTGTGTTCGATATAGAAGACTCTTCCACAAAGACCTTTTCAATTTTGTTGAAGGTATAATTCAACTACTTATTCACCATTCCCTATCTCCTAGAGGGGGATCTCCTCTTAGAGGAAACTTTGATGATTAGAAGTGTGCACAAAGTTATGTCATATAATAAGGTTGTCTAGTATGGTGGAGGTATGAAAAAAAAATCCTCTCCTAATGGAACAAGCTCCAACTATTCTAATAGATACAAGGGCTAAGGATAGTGATAGACTACACTCTAGACCAAGAACAAGTGAACAAGCATTAAAGATTTTAAATTAGTTGGTTTGTGCATCATCAGGGCCCTAATTTTAATTCAAATATCTACAAATATACAAGCATTGTAGTTCATTTCACATGAATAAGCACACCAAGTTTTCATGTACTTTAAAATCCTGCATATTATGGCATTCCCAAGCACCCTTCAATTTATGGAGACTCTCAAACCATTAATTATAAGTTATTTTTTTTTAAAAATGATTAGGTATTTCCTAACGCTAAAGTTCAAATACTAGGTCAAAAGCATATTATACTTTTTTATGTGTTGCTCAATTTATAACATGTGCGGTTAAGTTTATATTTATGCTTCCCAAGTGGCATTGTTATAGTCGTGATAAGTCTTTGAATCATTTTCAAGTCGTAATACTTGATGCTCAGGATATAAAAGGAAACTTTGGAAGACATCAACCTCAAATACCAGAATGGTTAAAATAGTTAAATGAACTAACCAACACAAAATGTGATGATCAATCACTTTATCCGATAATCTATGGAGCAGCAAGCAAGCCTACAACCCAAATCTTCGACAAACTAAGTATAAAGAAATAAGGATGGTAATCAAGAAATAACATCATCAGTTGATATTCAGGTCATTGAAATGGAAGAATCATTTGAAGAAGATCAATGACAAACAATTAAATATAAAAGCAGAGACGGACAATAGACTGAATGATTGTTGTAAGGTATGGCAAGCCTAGGTTTTCAACCTATTTTACCAAAAAAAGGAAATCCTGCAATCAAAGGAAAATAACAACTATTAAACAAGCCTTCGAGCAACATAAAACAGACCTATTGCTAAAACAATTACTGGATGCAAGTATCTTATTAAAAACCAAACTTTAAGAAATTTCCTGCTATGAGAGAATTTCCAAGGGAAAATATGGGGACTCCAAGCCCCATATTGAATAACAATCTAACCTAATGTATACAGCAGTAAAAATCAGATACGATGCTCCTTCCAAGAAACCAAAGCAACACTGGAACAACTAGACTTTAAATTCAAGAAAATTTTGCCCAGTGTGACAATCAAAGCAAAAATTGCACAAGAGAGGTCAGGAAGAATGTTAATAGCATGGAATTATGCCAAATATAAACTTATTAGCCTCCATACCATCTTCAGAATCCATAAGCTCAAGATACAAGCTACCATCATTTCCACATCCATATCATCGAGTACCCACAAAAGATAAAAAGGTGGAAAGAGTAGGCAGAATAGAAACACAAATTTAAGGATACCTCTATTCTCTCAGCAAATGAAATGAAAGGTGTTACCCCATATAATCAGAAAAAATCAGAACCCATTGCAGATGTAACAAAAAACAAATCTACACTTGATATTATTTGATTAAAAATAAAGAAGAATGCTCAGTTTGTAGCTCAAAGAATACATAGATGTTTGACATCTGAATATTGAGCCTCAGGACACTACATTTACAAGCTAAGGAAACTATTTTGAACAGTTTGTGACGACTTGCTGATTATTCTTAGTCGCCAACTAGAAAGATGTTTTGCAATTCATGGGATATTCTATCAATTAGCAATTGCTCCCCAAGGTGCAAAGAACACGTTGATAGGGATGGCGAGAATGATTCTATAAATGAATGATGAAGAAGGAATTAAAATGTTACATGTTTTCAGTGATTGGAGAAAAACTAATTCCTTCTTAACATTGCAAGTGAAACACCATGCATATCTAACACTTTAATTGTTTAACCACCACGAGTTACTATAATTCCTTGCTTGGTGCACACCAACAAGGAGTCCAGGAAGAATGTGTATATTAAAAATTTATAGTAGCAACTCATAGATGCTAGAAACGAGAACCACAAAAGTTCTAGTGTGAATAAAGTTAGGTACAAATTTTTGAAATCATTGGCCAAAAAAAAAACCATCCCTTTGTGCATCAACAAAGGAAAACCTAGTTTACCAACATTTAGTACCTAACACACGAGTGTTGCAAAACAGTAGCTTCTGATCCCCCTTATTTGTTGAAGAAGAAATAAGACTTACTTATAGGTAAGTTGTACTCATGATGTCACTCCCATTTTGACTTTTATCCTTCCTATAATCAAAATGAACAACCTGCATAAGATAGGTATGAAGCTATCCCTCATGAAATCAAACATTAATGTATGATAATTCTCTATTTTCCAAAAGGTCTATATTAGACAATATCCCCCTTCATGCAATATTAAGATCTTATCTCCATTGAGCTTCACATAATAAATATAAAACCACAAACCTCAACAATTTATTTCAAATTGTGTTTGATATGCCCTACAACCAACCGTGTCAGTGACAAGAACCACTCGAGGCCTTTCAATCTCAAGTGTAATTTCATGAAGGGGTCTCTCAATACAGCTAACAGTTGCATATGGTGCGCTTTTAGGCCTAGTATAACGGATAAGTCATTAGATCCCAATATCCTGTTTCTGATCTTGTTTTATAAGAAAGTTTAAAGTGCTTGTTATTTATGTAATACAAAGTGGAGAATCTAGCAAAAGAAAATTTCTTATTGGTTAACTCATTTATATGTCCAAAAAATAGGTCTATACCCCTTGGTATGCTTCTATTCTGATTCATTATCAGCTTGATTATCTTGTTGCTCTGGCCATTTATCGTTTTCTAATGGTTTATTTTTTACGTTGTAGGTGTTCTAGCATCATGTTATAGTCTATATGGTGTTGAACTGATAAAAATTGTCCATTTCTTGTTACTTGAAGAGCTGTCAATAAACTCACTACTGCAAAGGGGGGTGTTTTGAGACAATATTCAACCAAATCGTTTCAAATCGAGACAAAAAAAAAAAAGTTATGTATTGTCTCAAAATAAGTGTCTCTAATTATTGTCTCAAACAATGCTCTCTCGAGATGACATAAAATAATACTTATTTTGTCTCTCAAGAGACGATATCATTTTTGTCTATCTAGATACAATACGAATTTAATGAATTTAAAAAAAAAAAAAAAAAATCTTCTAGTGCAACCAATGAGTAAGTATTGTCAATGACACCAAAGCGAGCTAGTAATCAATATTATAAGACAACTATAGAAAACAATTTTTATTGAATCGTGTGCCCATAAGTGGGTCCACGAGCATTTTATTAATATCAAAAAGAGCAAAATACAAATGGTGCATAAATACCGTTAACCCTTGACATAGAATGGTACACCTATTTATGAATCAAAATAGGATCATAACTCATTTAGTAGAGACAAAAATTTGTTTTATATCTTAACAAAATTCTATACTATTACTTCAGCAACTTATTAAGTGCTCAGGGATTAGAGTCAAGTCATGATTCCTTCCAATTCTTTGGTAATCTCAACTACCATACCTGCCAAAGCTTCTATATCGTTCCTATATTTACATGCATTGCATTGAACAGTTAAAACAATGGGTACATTTCCCTCTCCTGAAGAATCTGGCTGAGTATTTATTTTTGGCTTTGGAGAATTTGTTTTGAATTGAGAATGAAAACGAGATATGAGAAAAATCTATTTTTTAGGAAATGAAAATACTTAAAACTTGTTGTGAGCTGAAAATAAAAAATATTATATACAATTCAGAGTCCAGACTAAACTTTGAACAATACTAGCTCAAAGTGTAAGGACTTCGATGAGAAGCCCTTACTCTTAACATGTCCCACACAAGTTTTAAGTAAAATCGTTGAGGTTCTTCATCTTCTCTTGTTGTGAACTGGAAAAAAAAAAGAGTGTTTACAAATGAGACTAGCCTTTGAACAATAGAGAAATTATTATGTTCCTCTAGTTCAAAATGAAAGTACTTAAATAATAAGTGCTCTCTTACCATGTCATTGTGGTCCATAGCAGCAAGTGATTTAAAAACCTTCCTATACTGAAGCTTATAGTTGTTTAGAAATTCCTCCAAAGAGCCTTTTTGGTTATTTCCATTCTAGTGAACAAACATTTTACTTAATATAAAGTTAGAAATGTGTATAAATATAAACTAAGCACCAAAAATAAAGTTAGAAATGTGTATAAATATAAACTAAGCACCAAAAATATATAGACAATCGAAGGGGTTAAAAAGAATTACCTCTTTCTGCGTTTCCTTTTTCTCACTTTGTTTTACCATGCTTATGATTTCATCAATCAAGATTACAAATATGTTTCTATTAACTTTTTTTCCATAGTTCATCTGTCTTTTAATTTCTTCACTTTTTTTTCCCTCTGTTTTGATAACTCAAAGGCTGTAATACCAAGCAATTCTAAAGCTGAACTTGATAATTTTAAAGGTGGCAATAATGCCATCTGAGCTGCTGTTGCAAGTAAAATGCTCTCTATTTGCGTTGTAACACTTGAGGGATCTTCAAAATTATTAAGTTCAGCTTTAGAATTCCCTGATAACTCAAAGGATGTAATACCAGGAAATTCTAAAGCTGAACTCAATAATTTTGAAGATGGCAATAATGCCATCTGAACTGCTGTTGCAAGTAAAATGCTTTATGTCTGCATTGAACAAAATAATTAAAAATAAATTTCAGATAAAATGGCTTGTGCTACAACCACCACAACACAAAAAATTTATGTACATATATATAGAGAGATAAAATGTTTAGTATAAGCTAAAATGCAATTAGGTGATACCGGAATCATCGAGCTGGATTTTCCCATTCCCCAGGAACCAAGGATGCCTACAGCAATCAGAGGCTTTCAGTAAGGATTCAAAAATAATGTTGCAAGATAAAAACAAATATAAAAACGGATCTCCCTATTTCATATATAAAAACAAATAAGAAATTAGAAATTATATTTTTATAACATCACATAATCTAAAGCCATTAATTTGTTGGTTAAAAAAGAACTAAGAAGGTAATTGTTATACAAATGTCAAAGACTCAAATATAACTGCTAAATCGTTGGGTTTAATGGGTGCTGAATCTAATGAGATCCCTGCAAAAGTAGAACTATTGGCACGACTGTGTAACCCTACTGGGAAAAACGCTTACCAAATCACAATATATAGAGTTAGACTGTGTAACCCTGTTGGGAAAAACACTTACCAATCTCACTTCAAATGTTTTAAACTGTGTAATAGGACCCTGTTGTAGTCTATTGTTTAATTTGTTTCAATGCATGACACCTTGCCATGAATATAAAACCACAAATTTTATGATAAACTCAGAAAATCATGTCTAAAAACCATGTAATAAATGCTTAGCAATCGTATTTCATTTTTTGCCATGTCGACGGCCATTTCTCAGCAACTTTCGCCGAGTAATCTCCGAGAAATGGCAGGTTCTCGTATTGCAATAAATAATGTCATTTTTCGTTTTGCAAGCATCTCGCGAGATATCACCAAGATTTTGAACTATGACTATAATCACTGCAAGAAACACAGGAGAAACACTTCAATACAAATAGTGAGCTTGCAAGATGCCTAATTATATCTCCAACTGTTACTCAGCCTTTCCGCCACCGTCATTGTCGCTTCCAATTATTTTATGATTTCTACTATGAGACTTGTCCATGCCTTTATTTGAATACGATACTATCAAGTGTTGTTGTATATTATCAAAATAATAGGTATAATCCCTTGCATTTTGTCATCTCTTTTTTATTTTTCTCCTTTCTTTATACTTCCAACTTGAATCTAAATTGTACAAAAAAATTACCACAGCAAATAATTTTAAAGCATATTCATGTAAAATATAAAAAAGAAAGTCTATATCAAAGCAAATAAAGGGAAAATACATAGGAGAAAGAAAAAAGAAAAACACAACCAATGCATTTTTGCTCACCATATCCCTACGTTTTGCAACTGCCAATGACTTATAAACTTGATGGTACTAGAGTTGATAACTACCTAAAATGTTGCTGAGTACCCAAGAAAATATTTAGAACCGTCAGTTGTAAACAATATTAGGAAAAATAATTGAAGAAAGAAATATATTACAATAACTTGTGTTCAAAATCTACCTTTAAATGCCATTTTTGGAAATTATTGTCACTCATACCACATAAACCTTTCACCAGATTTTTAATCATGCCAATAATAGTTTCACATTCATCTTCGCCACATCAAAATGATTTGGAATAGTTTGTTCCAGGAAAATCTTGTTTTCTCAATGAACTTGAGAGCGCTAAGTGAGTTGTTGTCTTAAGAAGACTGGACTACCCCTGAAGTGAAAATTTATAACTCCATATTATCTACCTATTTTTGTGTGATAAAAGGAAGGCACACCCTATATTCCAAGGAGAAAAGGAAGACACACAGCGCACTCGTGTGGCCTTCGTTTTATTAATCAAAAAGCAGTTACATATAGTTGAGGATGTTGATAACTAAACATTGGTTAATAAATAACTAAAAATTAATTAATATCTTTAATAGATACCATAAAAAACAGTTAAAAAAAAATAAAGGAAAAAAGGACATTTTCCTTTAGCTTGAGGGCAGGGGTGTGAAGGTAGCAAAGCATACCACAATAAAGGTCTCAGCATAGAGAACATGATGGCATTAAAAAATTCAGTTTGGGTCATCCTCCTATATGCATGCCTGTTTTAGCAAAACAAGGGCGTTTTAGTAAGTTGAAGGATACATAGTCAGGAGACATTCTCAGAAAAACAGAGGGCAAATAACATATGGCTTTTTATTTTATTGGGAATCCAACTTCAAAAGTAGAACAGAAATTTGTTTAGCAAAGGATTTTGATTGTTCAATTTGAGGCTAAGTGTTTGTAAAAATGCCAAACTCATATTTCTTGTTGTCTGCTCTTTGGAGAGGGCTGAAAGGTTGTGAGCAGATGGAAGGTTGTGAGCAGCCCATAATTGAAGCAAAAATCATCATGGAGGAGGATATGGAAGTTATAGTTACTAAGCCTAACTAAGGGAAGGCTCTAGAAGACCCTATTCCCGGGATAGCTTCCATGGAGGGAGCATTGTGTAGAGGAGTACTGGTGTGTGTGGAGACAGATTAAGACTATATCAAGGAAAGCAAGATAGATACAAGAGCAGTGGAAATATGTCCTTTACAAGGCATGGAAGTGAAGGTGGAGGAAGTGCAAGTGAATGCACATGATGAGGATTTAAAGGGAGTTGAGAAGCAAAAGACTCTTGTGAGTCTCATGAAGTAATGTGAGAGCAAAGGGAGTGCAAGATTTTTTGCGTATGGCATGCAGATAATGCCAAGGAGGATGAAAAGAAAAGAAGTGAAAATCAGCTCGAAGCTGATGAAAGAAAGAAGAGCGTAAGAGGAGGAGAAATACGAAGAGAGTTGATGGGGCTGATACAAATATCATCACAACATTGTTTGAAAGAGAAGGTTCAAGCCTTAGAGGCTCAAGAGAAAGAAAGAAAGACATTATATTAATGTCCACAAATTACCAAAAGTAGGTCAATGGGACTCGAGAATACACTCAATTACAATAGAAAGTGATAGGGTAAAAGGACACTAGGAACCATGACTAACTAAATGAAAGAAGAATAACAAAAGCACTAAAAGTAGATGAGGAATAAACCCAACGCAGAAAAGCCCCCAACCCATGTGGTTAGGGTATCAAAACATATAGCCTTTTAGATGGGAGAAAGAACCCCCACAGAGCATGGGCTGATGAAAGTCGAAATTTCGAAAAGACTGTATGGTAGTCTCATCAAACATGTCTAACTGTTCCTGAGATAAAGGAAACATGTGTGTCATCATCTATTAGTGTGAAAGGACCAATGTAGGATATGATACAAATGGAGAACGGACATGTTTATGTTCATCATGTATTTGAAGAAGCTGTAAGAGAAGACTAAAAAAATGAAAGAGGTGTTGAGATTAGGTAAAGGTGGTCAGTTCACAGCCAGTGAACGCTGGAAGAGGGAGATGAGACAGAGTGGGGCAGAGAAGAAAGAGATGATGATGGATGCATGTAGAGCTTTGGAGGAGGCAGACGGTATAGAAGTCAATGGAAATAGAAATGGAGGAAAGTGAAGGAAAGTGAGAGAGGAAAAGATAGCATCTATGTGGTGGACTGACTCTGGTCCAACAGCTGGATGGAAAAGATAAAAGAATTTCAAACAAACCTTGGTAAGCTACATAACATGGTGGAAGGGTGTGCCATGACCTTACTCTTTGGGTCAAAAGAGTTGTTCTACCACCCAATCCTATTTGTGAGCACTAGGCTCACAAACCATGTAAAGTTGACAATCTTGTATCATCAAAAATGAGTGTGTGTTTGTCAATAAAATGGTGATCAATTTCAATGTATGGACTTTGTCTTCAAACTCTTAAGGAAATCACCATGCCGAGAATTAAGTATAAGACCATGGTTTGTTTCCAAAATAATTACTTGCAATTGCAGAAGCCAAGCTGTTAAGCACCACAGAGTCTTCAAGGACATCATGTCACCATGGTCATCACTCCTTGAGGTTGGACAAGCGGAAACAGTTCCAGAAAGGTGTCATATGCTTGTTTAACGTTACATGGCTCATAGTGGTCAAATCAAGGATACAAAGATCCAATGCTCGCCAGCAGAAACCAAGCATACCTTCATGACAGGCTTTTGTTTTTGATGGTGTATGTATCATCATAGTTTGAAATTAAATATTTTTTTCCAGATTTTAGATTGTTTTTGCCTCCATGAAGCCCAAAACAAGGGTCAGCTGTGGTTGAAGAAAAAGGAAAGAGAATCAGTCTTGGCAGCATCTGAGGCTGATTTCTCTGATCATATTTGTTGGTATAAATGTGCTCCATGACGAAAAAACCGTACTCATTAAGGACAAACCGTTGTTTAGATGGTTTTGCCCTTTTAGAGCCTTTTTTTGGAGGAGTTGTTACATGAAATGTAGAGAAACAATTGAGAGATGTTACAAAAGGATGGATACCTCAGTTGCAAGGCCTAACACTTGTAAAAATGTTCAAAAAAGGAATAATAGGGCGGCATTAAGAAAAACCTCATTTATGAACTAAGGCTGAATTAGTTATGATCTTGTTCAACAAAACATTGCTTCATTTTAAGCCTCTTTGTATGCATCAGAATTTGTAAAACAATCCTAACTTGCCACTGTAGATAAATTTCTTTCAAATGAAGGTCATAGCAGCTGAACATGATTGTTCATGAGTGGTTGGCAGTCTGTGATTTATTAGACATTGGGTCTTCTCATGCGTAGATATAGTTGTAGTGTGAAGATAGTGAAGGAGCATTCATGCTCATCTTTGTAATTGTTATTCTGCTGATTAATGAAAGAGGAAATTCTGGAATCGGTTGTGTCTATGTGTTTAAACTTCCATTGCTGCTATGCACTCTGATCCTTTGGTGCAAGGATTAGGCGGTTGTTCATTTGAACCTGTCCTTGCATGCATCACATTTACAAGTCTAGCCTGCTTAGTCGAAAATACAAATTAAGGACTTCATTCAGATGTAATGTCTATTACATAACATTGAAAATATAAATCTAAGACTTCATTCAGATGCAATAAATATTACTCAACGTTGATCAGCAAAAGTGATATGTAACCAATGCTTGAGAAATCAAATGCAATGTTGATTTTAAAAATTTAAAGAAAATGAAAATACCAGAAAGACTGTAGATCTGTTTTATAAACTGTTAGAATTAGTGATCATCGGTGCTGATAGAAAAGGCAAGGTTGAATGAAAAATGATGCTCTTGTTTTTCTGTGATAAGTGTGATCAACAAACTATCTAGTGGGATTAGTGGTATCTTTTTTTTGACTTTTCTAAAGCAGCCTAATATGGCAAAGTGGATCCAAAACTTTATGACAGTAGCCAACTTCTCACATTCCCATTTGCACTCTGTAAGCAGAGTTAGCAAGGATGGTGTCAAGATCGAAGTCCTCCACAAGGTAAAAGTTTAATCGACTCAAATCTTTAAAACAACTTAGTTCCTAAATTGGACTCCACCAGAACCAATTACATGTTTGTGAGTGAAAGCAAATTGGAAACGGCATGGCCTGGGACTGGCTGCCACAAGTAGTCTGAGAATGGGCTAGTTCGTGTTTCAGTTTGAGGTATTATCCCGGGGCACCTCAATGGTCACTTAAGTTTTGTTGTCTTGTTTCAAAAGCTTGAAATAAAAATTGTATACTCATTGCTTTCCAAGTTCTGTCTAGTTTGAATTTTGGCTATCGTCTAATAACCTTTAAAAAGTAAGAGCATTGACTCTTCCTATAATACATCTGAGTTAGAACTTAGGTGGCGGGGGGGGCGGAAGGCAGGCTGGGGCAGCGGGGGATGGGGTGGGGGTGGCGGACGGGAAGATACAAAGACAAAAAGAAAATAAGGGGCACCTCGCTGAGAAAAATAAGGCAGCATCTGCTTACCACTAAAGAACAAACAATTCTGAGTAATGTATTATTGTTCAAGAACTTAATGCTATTGTATCGTATATTGATCATTGAATAGACTTGGGATGAGGCTTATTGTAATTATAAATCCAAGAATCATACCCTTTTAATTTTAATGGTTAAATTCCAAAGTAAAACTAATTACTATGGATTCTTATCTCTAAGCCATTCTTAGGAATATTTAGGCCTCTTGACTATAGTTTTTGATATCATATGGGATTCCCATGCCATTTATTGCATTGGAAAGAAGTCATTTCAAGTTTACAAACAATATATTACAGGCCATATTTCTTATTGAAAATCAAAACTAGGGTTGTATTTACATAGCGCTAGCTTATACTAGGAAGTAGCCTGTAGGTACATAAAAAATTCCCAAGCTTTTACTCCCAGGGGGATGTATCAATAAGCTTATGGAGACACTAGGATAGTGTATACTCCCCCAACTACGCAAGTATGCATTTAGAGGACTAGTTAGGACATCATTGAGGCCATAGACAATGAGGTTGAATATATTCCAAAACAGGAAGCTGTCAATAGTTAACTTCTTGAAAGTGTCTTCTCATGTCCAAACGTCACAAGAACAAAGAAAGCCCATTGATGAGGAAAATTTCACTTAAGGAAAAGCACAAAGTACCAACTGAACCTTAATACTAAGCTATGGAGTCAGCCAAAGTTAATGAACAAAATACAAGGTAAATCCAAAAAATTCTTTAATAAATGTGGCATTACGCAGTCAAACCTGATCATATAGATTCAAAAGAGTGTAACAGAAGACAGCTTCTCAATCTAAACACAAAGCACAGGAAAAAATCAAAGTCAAAAAACCAAAATCCCCACCTCCTTTGATATTATAAACGTGACTCAAGAAGTCCAAAGGAAAAGGAGTTGCAAGATTCCAATGGTTGCAGGAACTATTTCACCTTGAAAGAATATTAAATAACATAAAATAGATATCAATGGGTATGGTGGGTTAAAATGCATGTAAAAAATATTTTTTTGGTCATCGAAACCTTATATGAAAATGATGATGAGGTAGATGAAGCCCCCCATGGATCCTCAAGATTTGAGAGCCTTTGAGAAGTTAAAAGTGGTAGGTTTTAAATTTGAAAGTGCTCTATGGGGCATATGGCAAGGAGTTGGGTAATTATTTCAGCTTACAACACAAGGAAGGTCAGGCATGGCTAACACTTTATCCAAGTCCTATGTGTGGACTTGGGAGTTAACCCCACAAAAATAATTATTTGGAGTTTTTTCAATGTAGAGAATAAGTTGCTTTTGCAAGCAAAATTGCTGCTGAGTCCAGGGAGCATGAAGCAGTCTCGCAACTTTTTTCAGATTTGAACAAGGTAAGCAGATCACAAAAGTTTGGTCAAGTTGCAAAAAACAATATTCATTTTGCTTACCCAAACTGAATGTTATAATGAGTTTCCCTTTTTTTCTAGGGTTTCAAGTTGCTCCAGAAAACTGACCTTGTGAGGTCATATTTATCTTGGTATTACTCAAGAATTTCCTTTGATATTGCTCAAGATGCTTATTATTACCACTTCCCAGAAATGGCACGACTTTCTGTTCAAATGTTGAACTCATCCAAAATTGGCACCTGATCTACAATAAAATTGTGTCACAAATCACGGATCTGATTCAGATCTACTTTTCAAGGTCACCTGCAATACTACCCAGAGTCTTTGACATTCTTTCTGATGGGAAGGTCATGATGAAACTGATAGTAAGTATATGGGTGGATTAGTATAGGGTGTAGTGTACATGTGGTTACAGTTTTTGGTTGAGCAGTTTCGTGCATTTAATTTTCTGATTGTTTTTCGCAAGTATTCAATTAATTTTAAGACAAATTATTGACTGAAAATCATCTACAAAACCCTACTATTGTGATGTCTAGGGTTTCTAGGGCTTGACAAGGGTTTTTGAGCTTATTTTGCAAACTAGGGTTTGTTGATTTCATTTTCAAAATTTTGAGATTGAGGGGAAAACCCCTTTTGCATGAAATCGTCCCATTTGGGAACATTACATGGGGACATATGGGGCTTCCATTGCCTACACAAAAGATAGAAAATAAGGACTAAGGAAAACAAGCCTTCTCCATCAGCGGCGTTTTCCTTTGCAACCAAATCCTCCCAAGCAGTGAAGTATTCCACTTAAGCAAAGTACTCTCCCTCACTCAAGTGAAAGGACCAGGCATAGAAGAAGAAGAGGGTTATCGATAATATTAGGCAACAACGACTACCATAGTATTTTGCACTACAACTAGGAGAATAGATTGAATTAGGAAAAGCATCGGATGAGCATGGCGTCGGCGATCACCACACCAATACACATGTAACCCTTGAGGAATCTCTTTCCTCAAGGGGCATCCCCTTCTATTGATCATGTTAATCGTTCAATTGACACATGTAATTGTGTCTATGTTACTATAGAACCAACCATCACCATACCAACTAGTACATAAGTCACCACATCCTCCTTGCCATGAGGTTTCCATTGCCTAGGCAAAAATATAGTAAATGGGGAATAAGGAAAACAAGCCTTCTCTAGTGGCCATGTTTTATTTTGCAACCAAGTCCTCTCCATTAGTGAAGTATTCCATTGTGTCCGAGTCCTCTCCCTCACCCAAGCCAAAGGGCCAAATGCAAAAGAAGAAGATGGTTATCAATATATTGGACAACAAGTACCTTGCTATTTCGCACTACAACTAAAACAAGGAGGAGGATAGCTTGAATTTGGAAAAGCATCAAATGAGCATGGCTTCGACAATCACCACGCCAATACATGGGTAGCCCTTGAATCTTTTTCTTCAAGTACCTTGGTATATTGGACAACAAATACCTTGGTATTTCGTACTACAACTAAAACAAGGAGGAGGATAGCTTGAATTCGGAAAAGCATCAAATGAGCATGGCTTCGACGATCACCACACCAATACATGGGTAGCCCTTGAATCTTTTTCTTCAAGGGACATCCCCTCTATCAATCATGTTAATAATTGAATTGATGCATGTACTTGTGTCTATGTTACTATAAAACCACCCATCACTATACCAACTAGTACATAAGTCATCATATGCTCCTTGTCATCGTATGCTCCTTGTCTATAGATCTCTACTATTTATCGTTTTCATATTCCTTGTTTATAGAACCACCAATTACTACACATGTCATTCTCGTTGTCTATTTGGTCACCCTTACCCTCAACCCCTATGACATTGGAGTCAATCCAAGTCACCACAAGTCGCCCTACTAAGATGACATACACTCATTGAGAGAGATAGCGGGGCAAGGTGCTAGGGGGGATGTCCAGATGTTAGTTGTACATATTTTTCCAATTGTATGTCCCAAACAAACTTTACAACTCTCACCAAGGAATCAATTGCACTCCAAATTGAGGGGCTTGAGGAGGCACAGATAGAGAATCAGGCGGATCAGTTAGAGGCCCTTCACAAGGATATTGAGACTAACCGACTAGAGAGTAATGATGACTTGGAGGTATTATATGAGCCTTACGAGGAGGATGTTGGCCACAAGGAGGAGTGGGATGAGAAGCAGGGCTAGGGCACAAAAACGTGGGCAAGAAGAGGGAATGGATGAGGACACTATCCATATTCATATTCCACCATCTCATAGACACAAGGTTTATGATACTTTGCAAAAGTTTATTGCACATACATCACCACTTGATTGAGCTTTGCGAGAGAGCTTGGTCTAAATTGATTGGAAGAACTTGTTTGCACTAATGATGCATGAGATTGATAGACTCTTATGATTTTGTTGGGTTTAATCTAAATTGATTGGAAGAATAGGTTTGCAATATTGATGCAATAGATTGACAAACTATATGAATTTGTTAATGGAGAGAGGCTTTTTTTGTGACATGTTAAAGAGACTAATTGGGAAAGCCGAATTGGCTCAAAGGCCCAAGAACATTGGGTTTCCCCGCTTCATCAAGTTCCATACCATCCATGCATTCAACAAACAATGGACAAGATTCACCTATTGGATACAAATTGTAGACATACCTATCTCAAGTTTAGATGTGTGGAGGAAAGGATAGATCAGGCCTGCATTGCCTCGACACATGCCACGTAGAGCCCCAAACATAGTTTATCACCCATCAAGAACAATTCCTTTTTGAGAGAGAGAATAGGTTGAAGATGAGGCATTACTGGCAAAGAGACAATGATTACAAGAGGAATTACAGCAACAAAGAGAAGAAACCCAACATTGTGACCTTGTTGAAGGCAAGCGGAAGTGATTGTCGATGGTATTAGGCGGAGTTGGAGCAGCTCTAGGGGCAGATTGTTGCAGAGAAATAGAGCTCAAATGTCCAAGTTAGAGAGCTCTGTCATAGACTACTAAGAGTTGCAAAATCAGCATTGCAGTTTGAAGCAGCAGGTGCAAGGCTGGAAGAGGATTTAAAAATTCCAATAGACCTGGATAGCAGGCTTCACAAAAGTCTACCAAGCTGAATTATATTTTTACCTTTCTCCTTTCCCTCTTTCACTCCAACATGTGATCTTACTCCGCATAGTTGTCCCTAATATGGGTAAAGTATTAAAATTAGTCACCAATAAAACTCCTTTACAAGAAAGATCAAAGCTTTTGCCCAGTCATTGATCTATGTGATTGTTTTCTCCTCCTCCATCTTGAAACGTCAACTACAAGTTAGCACATTTCTCACCAAAAAATAACCGCTAGTATGACCATTTCCCACCAAGGAAATCTAACACTACAAATTACAGACTCAATGTGAGAGTAATGTGGCCAGTTCACACTCCTTGTCTACCAATCCTTAATATTGTGCTAGAAGTTCTGTAATTTTTGCACCGGAGTCTTTAAGGGACAATGGGAAACTTGCCAACAACTTTCAAAACCATTTCTAACTCTCCAATGAAACCCTATTCTTGATTCCTTGTATGAAGAATCCATTGTCAGATTAAGCCTATTTCCAGGATTTTGAAAGTGGTAGATATTTTATCCAGGCTTTCGCTTTCATCCAAGAGCATGGGACACCAGCTCCCTGTCATATCCCCTTAGCAAAAGTGGTGTGTGAGGTCCACTTGCCTAATTTGAAGCCTTATTTGGAAGGTCAAATCAAAATGGGGCCCATACCAGCTGACCCCTGTACAAACAGGAAGAATGTCATTATGTTTATTTCTGAGTAAAATGACCTTTGGAAGACCCTGACCCTGCTTTCTAGGCAGATTTCATGGGGGCAAGATGAGCCTGCAGTAGCATGCAGGTAGTCTATGGATTCAAATGTAAATCTAGTTTCTTTAGTGCTGGTTCTTTTGAAGACTGGATTTTTCTACACAAGTCATGATCAACAAGATGAGTGGTATCTTTTACTTTATGATATATTTTGCATTAAGTTAATCGTGGTCCTTAAAGTGAAGTTTCAAATCATGAAAGAAGTAAAACCACTCAACTAACATAAGGAAGGTTAAACATGACCTTAATCCAGCATTTTGATATCATAGACCTTATTTCAATATTAGGATTTTGCATGCTTTTAAGAGAGTGCCGGCTACCTAAGAAGTGAATTCTAATTCTTTCATTTTTCAACACAACATTTTGGAGCAGCAGCTTTGGCAGCTACTTTCACTCAAATTCTTGGACGTTCCACACAGAGATTTGGCATTGCAGGATTTGGATCTGGTTTCAGCAGGCAAGGGGGCTGTTTTGTTGAGATGAACTGCCAGGGGAACATTCCAATCAACTTCCTTTTATATTGCTGGCCAGCAACAGATTGAGTGCTGGAAAAAATGTTTTTCAGCAGGGTTTACTTAAGTTTTCCCTTAAACAGCAGTTGGCTGTTCTTGGGCCTATGTATTGGAGTCGTTTAAATAGAAGTTGACCTGTTTAATAGGATATGTTGTGAGTTTTCTCAAGCTTCCACTCTTCTGTCCACTTGTGGAGATGTTCTATCGCGGAAAGCACATTTTTATTTGGAGGTACAACCAGGTGCACTTGTTTTGATTTATTTCTGTACCTAGAAATTTGATGTAAATAGCATAAAAAGGTATGAATTAAAACAGTTGTCCTTAAAAATCTTTCTCCAACTAGATATTTTATTTAAATGTAGTATTATATTATAGGTTTATGTGCCTTCAAGGTCTCTGTACTGCTTCATGGAAGTTTTTTTCCCTTTTTAGCGTCAATCGTGTTCCTCAAATTTGGAACATAATTTTGAAGTTTTCTAATAACTTTTTTCTGACAGAAAAAATATATTTCTTATGAAAATAAGGTTAAATGAAGATCTAAGAAATTGGTGCAACAGGGGAAGTGGACTTATCTAACATGAGCAAACTTGGTTCAAATCCACAGACATGATAAAAGGGGCTTTCCTTGGCTACATTCAAGTGTGTTTGTCCCCTCCCAAGTAGTATTAACAAAAACACTAATTCGGTTCAAGGGTCTGTTGTGTAATGGTAAGCGACGTGCTACCCAATTCAAATTGGCCTCGCTGTCATAAGGCAGCTCATAACACCACATACATCAACAAGGTGGTGACATATGATCATGGATACCTCTGAGTGGGACTCAGGTTAAAATTTAAAAAATGTGGACCGGTATTAGGTGGCTTTTAGCTCACATGGGCTAGAAGCCATTTTAACAGCACCCACGATTTACCCACGAAAAAAAAAGATTAAATGAAAGAACAAGTATCAAATGTAGATATCTAATGATTACCTATCTGTGAGTTGCAGAATTTAAACAACCAAATGAAGTTCAAATTGCAAATACAATATATGCATGGGCCCATCAACATTAGAATTACCTCTTCTAGTGAAGCATTACTTGCTCTTTCCCCATTGCCATTAACAGTCATTTCTACATAAGTGCTCCTGCTCATGCAGCCTGTAATTCATACAATATGAAGTCATAAATCTAACACCCAATACCACAGATTTTTAAAAGATGAAAGCTGTGAGAAGAGTAGGAGAGGGATGTAACAGCTAAGGTGTTGGCAGTTGCAAGACCAAGGTGGTTGTGGCAATGTATTGAAATAATGGCATTGTCAATGCCTGGAGTATTCAATTAATTTGTAGCATTCGAAAGTAAATAGGTATCCCACCGTATCCCCAATGCCTAAGGTGGTTGCGCTCACCTTAATCACCTCTCCCGGTATCTCGTACAGAAATTTCGGATCAGGTGTGATAGCTATTAATACATCAAATTGTGGACTATTTCTTTGCTATTTCGAATGAATCGATAGTCGTGGGCCAAGGCGAATATGAATCCATTTGCACAATAAAATAAAATCCCAAAATAGGGTTCCCTGAAGATCTCAAAATAGGGTTCCGGGGAGATCTCAAAATAGGATTTCTGAAGCTTGAAAAAAATAACCAGACAAAATACATTGGTTGTGACTCGAATCTTCAATCCTCATCAAATTTATTCGCAAATGGGTATTTGAAAATCTTGACTTGGATGTTGTAAAACAAATAATCGAATTGATCTCCTACCTGTTAACTTTCTTGATCCTTGAGCCATCTATTCCCAATCTTGGGTTTTTACAATTTGCCTTTTCAATCTCAGTTGGATTGCATGATTTATGCAGTAGATTTTCAAACCCAAAAAAGAATCGAACACGACCATAAAAAACAAGTGATAATAAATCTCAAAACTGCTCGCAAGCAATCAACATGAACTGTGCAAATCCAAAACCGCCAATTGCAATAAACCCACAAAAATCTTCAATTTGGGTGGTGAAAATAAAATAAAATTTGAGCAAGAAAATCGCAAACACGACCATCTAACATAGGCATCTTCAAATCAAGCCGCGAAAAATTATTTTGTCAACTAAGTTACCGGTTCATTTCAGTTCGAGGATCCGGGTTTGCCAGTACATCAATTTTTTTGCCTTGGGTACAGTTGGATTCAGCCATACGAAAAATATATAAAAAATAAAAAATATAGAAATTCTAGCCTAATAAATAGGAAATTACCAGTCTTACCTAGGGACGCATCCCCCAATTTTTGGCAAGTCCCAGACATCCTAGATGTTTCCAGGACTTGGGGACCCCTAGGAAATGTCCCCCTTGTGTTTCCGGAATAATGAAAAATCTTGGAAAACATCCTGGGGATGTTTTAGCCTTTTTTAAGTAGTTCTGGAAACATTTTGTTTTGGGGAGTTTGTAGAGGACATCCCCAGGGCTATCGAGAGACGTCCTAGATGTCCTCTATAGCTGCATAAAGTTTATAACTTAAAAAAACAGTTTCTAATAAAATTAAAAAATAAAATAAAACTATAGTTGTTAAATGACTTAAAAATCTAAAATAACATAAAGCTAAACCTAAAAGTGACTTCCAACTTATAACTAGACCAATTTATATCATTTTAAAACACATTGACACAAGAGAAGTCAGTGAGTCAGTGGTGACTGTATGGGCGTCCATGAGAGCTATGAACACTTGCAATTCATATATTTTCACAGGTTTCTAGTTCCTTTGTTGCTAAGTGGAATTGGTCGACATATAGTTGGAACCACTCTCTTAAGAGGAACAAACTTACCTCTAAGAGAGAGAAGCTTGTTGTACACAGTGTCTTGCCTCTGATGGATTGCAAGACTCCTCAATACATGCAAACCCCAAAATTACGATGAGATGTAGCTCCTGAAGAACTGAGCCAGGTTGAAGATGAGCATAATGCGCAATAGGGATTGGTTGGGATCCACTTCGAAGATGAGGATGATGATAGCAATTCCAACGAGGAGCAGTTCATGGATGTTTTGGACATAGAAGCAAAAATCGCAAAAAAAATGCGATTAACTGCTAGTCGCCATTGAAACCAATTTTTCAATCAAAAACCCGTGCTTTAAACCCAGTCAACCTCTACCAGACAATAAATCGTTGACTTTAGTGAGTAATTTCAAAAAATTGCAAAAAAACCATGAAAATTTTGCTAGTTTTTTGAAACGCGATTTAAATAAGTTTAAATCATGAGTTCCACTGGAATCACTATTTTTTCATTTTTACATACAAATTTTGTAAATTTTTTAGAATTTTCAAATGCAAAATTTCAAAATAACCAAAACAAATAGTACATAGAGATTTTCAGTGACGGGTCCGAGAGGTTTGAAAATCTTCGACGATAATTTTGACATTTTCTCTTCAGTCTTCAATAACCTTGTTCAAATTTCCAAGCAAGTTGAGTTTTTTTATATATTTGTTCAAATTTAAATAAAAACTATAAAAATTTAAAAAAATCATGTTCCCTAACCCTAACCCTAACCATACAATTAGGGTTAAGGTTAGGGTTTTTTAAAATATTAATAATTAAAATTTAAACCTAACCCTAACTTGGTTAAATTTAGAGTTAGAATTTTTTTTATTTTAATTTTTTTAATAAATTTTTATAATTTATAATTAATAAAAAATAAAATCTATAAACAATAATTTATTGTAATGAATTAATGTTAATTAATTTTGATTAATAACAATTAAAAAACTACAAAAAAAATCATGTTTTCTAACCCTAACCATACAGTAGGGTTAAGGTTAAGGTTTTTTTTAAATATTAAAATTTAAACATTATGATTTTTTTTAAATATTATTTTTTTTAATATATTTTTATAGTTTGTAATTATTAAAAATTAAAATATGCAAAAACTATTAAAAACAATAATTTTTTTGCAATGAATTAATGTTAATTAACTTCCATTAATAAAAATTAAAAACTACAAAAAAAAACCATGTTTCTTAACCTTAACCCTAAAATAAATTTTTATTTTCTAACACAAAATAAAAAACAATGTTTATTTATTTTTATTTTATAAGACAATGTTTTTATATTATTTTATTGTGTATTGCAAGTACGCAAAACACTAAAAAAATAAAAGCAAACAAAGCATCTCTAAAATATTTTTTTTTATATTCTTTTTTTTTCTTCTGAATTCTATCATTCAGCGATAAATCCAATGCAAGGGGGGTCGCAGTGCCAAACAAATGTCATGTTTATGAGCTCTAAATTGCCCTTTATGAACAGGTATTTCATTAGACAGACCCAAAACCTTTCACGTACCATTTCTTTCAGTGTCATTCTACTCTCATATATCACTTTGCTCACATACATCTCTCTTCCATGTACTATCATTCTTCCACGTACCTTCGAGTATATAAGAAAGTGAGGTATATCAGAGGATTTGATATATCGAGAGGGATAGTATATCGAGAGAATTGTTTCTTTGTACCATTACTCTTTCACATACCTAAAGGTATATAAAAAAGTGTATGGTATATTGGATGATTTAGCTATTGGAGATTTAGGTATATCGAAAAGCGAGTGTGATAAGTTGGAGTGATAAGGGTTTCTTCTAAGAGTGAGAAAAACTAAACACCTTCAAAATATTTTAGCACCTAAAAAATTTGTCACATTACAGATTTAATTATTATGCCGTGTGAAAAATTTTGCATAAAACTACGACACTGAAATTGAGCCAGACAACCCAAACAAGTTCAAATGCAACGTTTGTGGACATATAAGCAATGAAAGTATATACCGCTTCAAGTGACATTTAACGAAACGAGGGCATGAAGTTACACCTTGCACCAATGCATGTCCTATAGATGTCACCAATCAAACTATAACAGCATTCCAATAATATGCAAATTCGAAAGCAAAAAAAGCAAGAACAAGTACAAAAGCAAGTTCTAACTCTTCAGAAACAATGGGTGAAAAAAATATGATAACATACTTGATTAATCAATAGAACATGAAAGGGAGAAAGAAAAGTCTCAAGTGAAAAAAAATGTTCATGTTTTTTTTAGCCCTCGCACTACCCCTGAAACGCAAACCACACTAGAGAGTAGACGCTGAAAAAATTGTGCACGATTAAACAAAAAAAGCAATCTCTAACTTTTGGTACTCTTTTAGCTTGTCATTTATTGTGATCAGATCTCCATACTGGCAAAATATAGTGGATACAATTGCAATTGCAAGTCCAGAGTTTTCAATCCCATCATATAAAGCTTTGCAGACAGATTTGTTGAAAGACGTACAGAATGTGAGTGATGTCTTTGCAAAATATCGCAAGAAATGGGCACAGTCGGGATGCACTATCATGTCAGATTGATGGACAAATAGTAAAAATCGCATGCTCATCAACTTTTTTGTGTCATGTGCTATTGGCATTGTGTTTCTTAAGAGTGTTGATGCATCTGATCAGATAAAATTGAGTGAGCCACTGTTTTATCTATTTGATGAAGTGATTAAAGTGTGACTAAAAAATGTGATCCAATTCATTACTGATAATGTTGTTGCTTGTGTGACTACTGAAAGGTTTCTTATGAAAAAAAATGCAACTATTTTTTAAACTCCATGTGCGACACATTGTCTTGATTTTGATCTTGGAGGTCATAGATAAAATTATATTGGTGAAAGAGGTTTTGCAAAAGTCCTGCACAATCACAAAGCTCATATATAATCACACAAAAGTTCTTAGTATGATGCAGACATTCACAGATAGCAAAAAATTTCTTCGACCAAGAGTGACAAAGTTTGCAACCAATTTTCTTGCCTTACAGACTCTTTTCTAACAACAAATGAATTTGAAACGAATGTTCATTTAAAGTGAGTGGAATGTTCTTTTGCAAAAAATATGAATGGCAAAATAATGAATGATTATGTTTTCTCACCATCTTTTTGGAAAGAGAGCACATTGTGTTATTTGAAGCTCTAGTTCAAGTTTTGAGACTTGTTGATGGAGATAAATTTTTCATGGGTTATTTGTATGAAGCAATGGATAGGACCAAACAATCTATTAAAGATAAATTGAAAAATAATAAGACAGTACATGTTATGAAAGATACTTGATAACAGATGAAATCAACAAATGCATTATTCCCTCCATGCAGCTAGATACTTCTTCAATCCAATATTGTTCTACAGCGCCTCATTTTAAGACAATGCAGAAGTCACAAAAAGCCTATTTAACTGCATGAAAAGAATGCTTCCTATTGAGTGCAACTTTGAAGAAGCTATGGGAGAGTTGTCAATGTACAAGCAAAGAGTTTCTTTTGTAGTAAGGTAGCCATCACAAGAAAGAAGACTTTTCAACCAGATAGACGAAATATTTTTATACGTACGGTTACAGTGTTAAATTTTAACTGGATTGTGCAACTGCATGCTACAATGTTAACAAAATCTATTTTTGCAACATAAAAATAAAAAAAATTGGCAAAAAAACCAACACTTTTGAAAGATAGCAATGCGTATTTTGAGCCAACCATGTAGTTTATCTGTTTGTGAGCGCAATTGGAGTGTGTTCAAGCATATACACTCAAAAAAATGCAATCAACTCACTTTAAAACGGATAAATAATTTGGCATTTGTCCACCACAATCTTCGTCTGAAAATGAAGAAAACTCAAAATTAATAAATGTTGCACTTCTAATTCTCAATTCATATGAAAAGTCGATTTATATTCTTGTCCTTGACGATCTTCGTTAGTGACTTATGCGAATAATATTTTACAAGAATATAAATTGACTTTATAAAATTTATTTTTGATAATCTTCGTTAGTGACTTATGCGAATAATATTTTACAAAAATATACATCGACTTTTCATATAAATTGAGAATTAGAAATGCAACATTTATTAACTTTGAGTTTTCATCTTCAGGGGTAGATTGTGGTAAACAAATATCAAATCATTCATCCGTTTTTGAGTGAATCGAGTGCGATTTTTAAATGTATATGCTCGAACACACTCAAATTGCTCTCGCAATCGGATGAACTACATGGTTGACTCAAAATGCGCAATGCCATCTTTCGAAAGGTTTGATTTTTTTGACAAATAAATCTTACAATTTTGCTATAAAAATAGATTTTGTTAACATTTTAACATGCAGTTGCACAATCTAGTCAAAATTTAACACTTTAATTGTACGTAAAAAAAATTGTCTTCTTGATTGGAAGGTTTTCTTTCATGTGATGGTTGCTTTGTTATAAAAGAAACCCCTTTCCTATTGTACATTGGCAACTCTCATAATTTTTTCAAAGTCATGTTCAATAGGAAACATTCTTTTCATGCACTTAAATAGGCCCTCGATGACCTCTATATCCTCTCGAAATGAGATGTAGAACAATGTTGGATTGAAGAAATATATAGCTATATGGAGGGGAAAATGCATTTGTTGATTCCATTTGTTATCAACTATCTCCTATAATGACATGTATTGTCTCGTTATTATCCAATATGCCCTTAATAACTTCTTTGGACCTATTCATTACTTCATACAAATAATCCATGAGAGGTTTATCCCCATCGACAAATCTCAAAACTAGAATTAAAGACTCAATAAATAACACAATATGCAAAAAAATAGTGAAAAAATAGTCATTCACTATCATGTCATCTATATGTTTTGAAAAAGAACATTCCACCCACTCACTTAAAACAAACATTCATTTCAAATTCATTTGTTGTTGAAAAAAAGTCTGCAAGACAAAGAAGTGGGTTGCAAACCTTGCCACCCCTAACCGAAGAAGTTATTTGCCATCTATGAATATCTGCATCATAATAAAAACTCTTGTGTGATTGTATATGAACTTCGTGATTGTGTGGGGCTTTTGCAAAACCTCTTTCACAGAGCAAATCAAATCAAGACAATGTGCCGCACATGAAGTCGAAAAAACAGTTGCATATTTCTCCATAAAAAGTCTTTCAGTGGCTATACAAGCAACCGCATTATCAGTAATCAATTTGACCACATTTTTTGGTCCCACCTCAATCACAACCTCATCAAATAAATAAAGCAGTGTCTCACTTAATTTTATCTGATCAAATGCATCGACACTCTTAAGAAACATAGTGTTAATATCACACGACACAAAGAAATTAATGAACGTGCAATTCTTTCTATCTGTCCATCTATCTGACATGATAGTGCATCCTGACTGTGCCCATTCTTTGTGATGTTCTACAAAGACATCGCTCACATCCTATACGGCGTCTTTCAACAAATCTGTACGCAAAGCCTTATATGATGGGATTGAGAACCCTGAACCTACAATTGTAATTGCATCCATCATACTTTGTCAATATAGAGATCTAGTCACATTAAACGACAAGTTAAAAAAGTACCAAAAATTAGAGATTGTCTTATTTGCTTACTCGTGCACTGATTTTTTCAGCTTGTACTCTCTAATTAATTTGTGCTCCAGAGATATTGTGAAAGCTAAAGAAGCCATGAATGTTTCTCCCATTTGTGTTTGGCCCACGAGATACTGATCTAGATGTCACTTGAGACCTCTCCACCTTTTCATGTTTTGTTGATGGCCCAGAGATATCAAATTCTTTATCACCTCTCGTATATAAAGAGTTAAAACCTACTTCTATACCTATTCTTACCCTTCTCTTTCGAATCTAAATATCGTTAAAATCTTGATATAGCTTTATTGATAACATCTATAAAGCATGCATTAGTGCAAGGTGTAACTTTTGTTGTCGTCTCATCAAATGCCACTTGAAACGGTATATACTTCCATTACATATATATCAACAAACATTGCATTTGCCCTTGTTTGGGTTGCCTGGCTCAACTTCAGTGTCATAGTTCCATGCAAAATATTTCACATGTATCATAATGATCAAATTTGCAATATGGCATAATTTTTTTAAGTGTTGAAATATTTTGAAAGTGTTTAGTTTTTCTTTATCACTCCCAAAAAAATCCTTATCACTCCAACTTATTACTCCCGCCTTTCGATATACCTAAATCACCAATAGCTAAACCACCCAATATACCATACACTTTTCTATATACCCTTAAGTACGTGGAAGAGTATTGGTACGGAAGAGCAATTCTGTTGATATATCACCCCTCTCAATATACCAAACCTTCCGATATACATCACCTTCTTATATGCCCAAAGGTACATGAAAAAATGATAGTACGTGAAAGAGAGATGTGCATAAAAACATAGTGATACGTGAGAGTAGAGTGGCACTGAAAAAATAGTACATGAAAGGTTTCAAGCCTGTCTAATAGAATACCTATATTCACAGAGGACAGTTCAGAGCTCAAAAGCACAACACCCCTCTAACACTGCTACCCCTTGCACTGGATTTACAGCGAAACAACAAATCCCAAATGAAGAAAAAGAAAAGAAAGTGTTTTAGAAATGCTTTGTTTGCTTTTATTTTTAAGTGGTATCTTGTGTTTCTACAATCGTTAACAATAAATCCATACATAATAAAATAATGTAAAAGCATTGCCTCAAAAAATGAAAATAAATAAACATTGTTTTTTATTTTGCGTTAGAAAATAAAAATTCATTACAAAGTTAGGGTTAAGAAACAGATTTTTTTTTATAATTTTTAATTTTTATTAATCGAAGTTAATTAATATTAATTCATTGCAAAAAATTATTGTTTTTTAATTTTTTTTATAGATTTTAATTTTTATTAATTACAAACTATAAAAAAATATTCAAAAAAAATCGTCACGTTTAAATTTTAATATTTAAAAATATATATAACCCCAACCCTACCGTACAATTAGAGTTAGTGTTAAGAAACAAGATCTTTTTTTGTGGGTTTTAATTTTTATTAATCAAAGTTAATTAATATTAATTCATTACAATAAATTATTGTTTTTTAATTTTTTTTATAGATTTTATTTTTCATTAATTACAAACTATAAAAATTTATTAAAAAAATAATATTTAAAAAAATCCTAACCCTAGCCTTAACCAGGTTAAGGTTAGGTTTAAATTTTAATTATAATAATTTTTTTTTAAATATCTAACCCTAACCCTAACCATGAATATGAATTAATTTTTATAGTTTTTATTTATATTTGAACAAATATATTAAAAAAAATCAACTTACTTGAAAATTTGAATAGAGTTAAGTGAAGACTTAAAAGAAAATATCGAATTAGTCGCTGAAAATTCTTAAACCTCTCAAACCAATCGCTAAAAATCTCTATGTTCTCCTTGTTTGCATTATTTTGAAATTTTGCTCTTGAAAATTATGAGAAGTTTGAAAAAATTGTGTAAAAATGACTAAATTTTTTAATTTTTTGAATATATAAGTGAAAAATCGCAATTTTTTCATGATTTTTTTGTAATTTTTTGAGATTAAACGCTGAAATCAATGATTCATTGTTTGGCAGGGGTTGACTAGGTTTAAAGCGCGATTTTTTGATTGAAAAAATCGATATCAGCAGCGATTGACGATTAATCAAAAGATTAATCGCGATTTTTTTGAGATTTCTGCTTCTATGGTGTGAATCAATAAAAAACCACTAATAACAAAAATCCAAAGCTTTAGGTGTTATGTGGATAAACAGAGCTTGACAAACAAATTCCAAATAACCTGCATACATAAGCAAACACTAAACCCTGAACCACTATTGCTACAATTTAAAAGAATCCGATGTTTGGAGGGCAGAAATAAAGAGAGCAATGAGAAGTGTTCAAGGAAGTGACCAAAGAAGTTGAGAATGGTCACATGTGCAACCCCAAAAAGGATCCACACCGACTAAGAATATATTTCGAGGACAGTGTGACCCAACCCATAAAAATGATAGTAATTGGATTCAACTCAAACCATTTTGATAATAGTAGAAAAGTACACTACAAGCAGACAAAATCTTCCTTGCATGAATGGAGCCATGCCAGCGCCAACACCTCTCCTATCAGCACAAGACATCAGTGCAATCATCTCAGTGTTGCTAGATCCGAAACCAATAAAAGTCGGTATGACAGATTCCAAAGTAACAATCGAGTACAAAATGCTTATTGTAGAAAGAATAATGCACTTCCATTCATTAGTAAGTTTTAGTGCATTCTCTGAAATTAGACACTCTCTAGAAATTGGAAAATGATTGAACAGCTTGACGCCTTTCAATTGTTAGTTTCAAGAAATAATTACTTTCCTTGTTAGGGAAAAAAAACAACAAAACATGACAAACGCCAACTGCAAGGAAAGTAGTTATTTCTTGAAAATGGCAAATGCCATGGGAAGAAAAGTAATTATTTCTTGAAACTGACAAAGGCCATAAGAAGAAAAGTTAATGCCAAAACATGAAGAAAGTGCGCTTAGATGCTTATTTGGATACCCAACAACCATGCAAGTGGAAATCATATACGAACGACACCTACACTTTGTAATGCATGTCATGGCTGCACACATGACCAAACCACATATCAGGCAAAGTGCACTATACTGACGTCACATAGCATATTTTCATTGTTTGCACATATGAAAATAAATCACAGTATAACATTAACAATAAAGAGGGAGTACGAATATTGGTTAGTATCATGTGAAAAGAATTAAAAACCTGTAGAAAGTACAGATCACTGAGTAGCTTACTACAGACCTTGAGGCTTGGCTGCAGAAAAAGCCCACAGCAAAGCTATGTACGATAAATCTTTCTTTTATCATTATTAAGGCTTGTAGCACGCTATTTGCTTGCATGTCCACAGCCCATCAATAACACAATGCATTCACTACTGCAGTAAAACCAGTTGAATTGACTAATCTGGTGCATATTTTCTAGCCATGGAGTAGGGGAGATTCAATTTAATTTGTTGAAGTAACTCTCCATGCCCTAAAAGTATGCATCAGCTTAGAGTGTGTCAAACCTAACCACATATGAAGGAAACAATTGAAGAGCTTTACATTACACATTTAATATTTGGCTTAAAAAATTAGCAATCAGTACTAAAAGCAATTTGCAGAAAGTATTAATAGTACAAACCATGAAAGGAATATACCCAAGTGCCTGCACCCAGTCCAACGTATTTATTCAGTAGCTTCATATACGTCTCCAAGTTACTACCTTACTGCTCATCCACAATATGAAAAATGATATCATTCTCAGGCACCCCATTGTAGTACCTCATTGTCTAAATATGTAATCCAAAACCAAAAATCAATCATTAATCATTTCCGATCATTAAAAATGTTTGAGTGAAGAAATACCTATTCATCATCGTATGCATCATCTTCCCTTAGACTATGCAATGGTTCATCCTCTTCAGAATCAGAGAATGCTCGTCTCTTTTGCAATTTCGTTGAAACTGGAGCATTTGTCTGTCCTCCATCCGAATCTCAAGACCTGCAGCTGCAAGGAGCTCTTGGCATTTTCTGCATCATCTTCTTCTTTATCACTCAAAAAATTTGCCTCATCTTCCATGGCAACATCTGGTTCTTCCCTATGAGAAACATGAGTCTTGTGATCCTTATCCTTCTTTTTCTTCTTTTCTCTCTCTTTTTCTCAGCCTCTCCCATCTCATCATCATCATCATCATCATCATCATCATCATCTCTGTCTTTACGCTTACTCTTACATAATTCCTTCACATGTTCAAATTGTTCTTCTTTTTGCATCACCTGTTGAGGTTGTTCTTCTTGCTTTCTCCTTTCCATCTGAATCCTCCGCTTTTCATCAGCTTTTCGCTTTGCTTCATTAGCCAAGACAAGTTGACATGCTACTTCCAACTTTTGATGGTTTTGCTGCTCTTCGCATTCTGCTGCTTCTCAATGAACTTTTGGCAGCATCAAAACATGCAATTCTATTTTCTTCTCATCAAAGCCGTGTGTGTGACGGCTAGCAATTGCTGACAGCTGGCTGAATACACGGAGTGTATTTTTTAATTCTGACACTGTCTGCCACCTCCTCAGCAGTTCGTTTTTGCTTTTGGAGTGTTAAAGTTGAGAAGTTCTGCACTGCAACACCAACATCAAAACGTAACATGTAGTTTGAGGGTGCCAAATGTTCTGCTCTTAATAATGTTTTTTTGCAATCTTGCCACTGTTCTGCTTCATAATCTGTTCTAGCTAGATATAAAATAATTTGGGTATCAGTGCCAAAATAAAATTTCCTCAAACAAATTTGATACATTTTCACTGCAAGGGCAAACTGCCCATGTGCAAAGTAAACATGTGCTAGATTTACCCACACATCTGGCATCTGAACGAAGATGTTTCCTGCTGCAGCTTCTACCACCTGTGTAAAAATTTCCTTGGCAATATCAAATTGACCCTTTTCTGCAAGCACAATAGCTGTACCATTTGCGGCATAAACATTTCCTGGCCTCTGAGCCAACACTTTACAGTACGGTTCTCTAGATTTTTCTAGATGTGTTTCCCAAAGCTTTGTATCCTTCTTCTCATTGCAAAAAGCTGCAAAATAATTCCAATTTCCAAGTGAAAGAGTAGAATAAGAATCCTTTCCATCTGTTACATTTTGTGCAGTTTTAAATGTTTCTTTCGCTTTAAGCCAATCATCTGTTTTTAGTTCCATGTTGTCAAGCATAGATAAAGCATTTGATGATTTTTTGTCCACCTTAAGTGCATCCCCAATCAGTTCTAGGGATAGTTGGACATCATTACAACCCTGAGCCATGGCTGCAAGCATAGTCACAAGGTTCGGATTCGAGTTCGAGTTCAACAAGGATAAAATTCGATTCAAGCTCGCCAATAGATAAAGTTCGAAAAAAAATTCGCCATTAAGTTCAACTTATATAAAAACATAAAAAATATTTTAAAAAAAAAGTCAAAAAGAAATCCAATAAAAATTAAAAATAATTGTAAATAAATAAATAAAATAAAAAATAAAATTAATTTAATAAATAAACATAAGAATTTCAAACTTGAATTACATTAAAAGATATCAAAATATTCATAGTTTAGAGCCTAAGCTCAAAATTGATATAAAACTTAAGTTTTAAACATTTGCAACATCAAACCCAACTTCAAAATCAAAACTAGCACTAGCACTAGCACCATTAACGAATCCCCCATCCAGCTCATCAACACTATCTATATTTTTCTCAACTCCTTCAAAGGATGGTTCTCCAAGATGAAGATTGTCATCTTCTTTTGCAAGATTGTGCTCAAGCAATCTTAAATTGCTATGAACAAACACAAGATTTGACAACTTTTTGGCCCCTAGTCGGTTTCTCTTATTAGTATGGATCAAATCATGCGTACTCCAATTTCTTTTGCATGCAGAAGCAGTGGCACATTGACTGTGGACACGCACGGCAAGCTTTTGTAACTCTGGTGTAGAAGAACCATATGTTTGCCGCCATAAATGGGGATCCATGCTAACTATGTCTTCTTGTGCCGCTTTAAACCACTCGGCTACTCTCCCCCAGTGTTGAGACCACTCGCAGGCACAATCTCATTTACTGACACTTTCTCTCACAAGGGCTCATCGGTGCATTGAATCTCACAGAGTGCATGCCTTAAGGGGAGCACTGGGAATGGGGTGGGATCAGCTTGTGGCACTTTGCGAGAGATATTCTCATACTATTCTATCACGCATACATCCCTTCATGCAGCCTTCATACCTCCTATGATGTCTCCTTGAAATCTTGAAACCCTGAAATATGGCTAAGTTTGAAACCCTGAAACCCTGGAATCTAACTAACTCTGAAATATGATAGGATCCTCCAAAACCTAGAATTTGCATTATAGCTCCTAGCGGTCCGAAACCCCTCTCAAACACCCTGAAAATATATAAATAAAATATAACTTAAAGTTTTTTATACTTAAATGTTTATTTTATTTATATACTGTTGGGTCCGAACATGAAATTCACCGAACAGGGCGAATTTAAGTGAATTTTTAGTGAAGGGCATTAAGTTCGCCGAATTCCGAATTTTTAGGTAAAAATTCGGCGAACCTTGTGACTATGGCTGCAAGTCATAGATATACATCCACATAATCAGGAAATTTTAACAGTATCAGCCTGTACAAAAGAATCGCTTTTTGAGTATCATGCAGCTCTTCAAACAGCCTAGCTTGATTAAATAGTGTTGTGACTTTATCCCAGGGCAACTCAAGTGAAATGCCCTCTTCTTCTCGTCGATGGAAGATATCCATATCCTTAAATTGCACAGAAATTTCTGCAGAATCAACACTAGCGCAACATACTATTCCATTGATAAATTCAACCCAAATGCCATTTCCTAATGCCTCCAAAAAAGTTTGTTGAGCCAACTCTTGTTCATCACGCTCAAAATGAAGAACCCCAACGTTATTTAGCAATTCAATGGGTACTTCTTCTCTGCTCTTTTTCAGAACAGACTTTGCTGTCTTCAAAGAATCTAAGGCTGCTTTGGGGTCCAATGAAATCAATAACTTGCCCATCTCAATAAATGAATGTGCATCACGTGGGGATATACGAGTTGCCTTTCTGGAAACTTGCAAAGCCTTCTCTGCCTGCCCTTGCTGAGCATATATGTGTTCTACAGCCTTCAAGGTCTCACAATTCTCAGGGTGAACCTCCAGAACCATTTCAACAATTTGAGAGAAAACTCTTAAGATCTCCCAACTTCATTTGAACGTGTCCTAGCCCAAAATAAGGCAACACAAAATACTGTGGCCTCTTGCTTTCCTTGACTGAAGCCATGTAGTAGCGTCCTGCAGTTTCATAATCACTTTTACCATGATATGATCGTGCCAGATTATAATATGAATGAGACTTCATCAGAGGATGGTCTGTTGAATCAAAAGCTATCTCAGTCAACTATTCCACAATAAAATGCTGCCAGCGAAGAAAAAATGGTTTGCTAAATGATTTAATGACATGGCACAGTAAGGGTATAACTCAAAGACTCTCTGCATCTTTTCCATTCCTTCATGAATACCTTCTTTCTCATTAACGTGCAAGTCCATTATTCCAAGTGCAACCCATGCCTCAACATTTTCAGGATCCAGCTGTAAAACATGCTCAAAAACTTGTTTGGCTTTCTTGAGCTTACCAAGTTTGTAAAAGTGCAAGCCAAACCAAGTCTCACTGCTGCAGGGCACCCAGGATGAATTTGCAAAGTCATTTTATACAACTTCAATGATTCGGTATACCATCCACAGTTGAATTGCACACATGCTTGACCAAGAAGGGTGGGAATATTATCAGGTTGTCCATCTAGCACAATCTTGAATGCACCATATGCTTGTTTGTAGTTGCCTTTTGCTAGAAGCAGGTGACCTTTTCCAGCCCAAGTTAATGGCTCATGTTTATCAATTCTGGAAGCCTTGTTGTAGAATGTGTTGCACGAATGAAAAGATCATCCTTCTCTCTATGCTTTGTCTCAATCTTACCAATGTTGCTGTAGTATGCACCTAGGGCATTTAAAATGGCAATTATGTCATACCTCACATCAGCATAGTACTCATCAATTTCTGGACTAGAGTCTTCTTCAAGTATTTGTCGGAACTCATCAATTTTCCCTTGTTTAAAGTATTCTCTTGCTATAATTAGCCATAAATTGTTAGGAGCTTGCTCTGCTTTCAGGATGTCATGAATGTCAGTAGCATCTCTGGGGAGTTGATCAAGTGCTACCCTCACTTCTTCCTCTGAATTTTAAACTGGTATGTACACACACCCCATCCTTCTGAGCAGGTTCTTCCTCTACCAAAAAATGCCCTTCAACATACCTGCACATACATACACACATCCACACAATAAGGGGTCTAATTGCAATTCACTCTTTCTTTTGGGGTGAGAAGATATCCCATTATATATATATAATATGTATGTGTATGAAAAGCCATTTTAATTCGTTTCTCGACTATAGAAGCCCATGAATAGAAATAAGACTGCAGTCCCATACAACTTACAAAAAGCATATCTACTATCTGGGTGAGAATCCAATATTAAAATATTTTTAATTCTCATAAGACCAAATTGGGTTTGTAACCACACAAAAATAATACAACTAGTGGCAATAACCTTCATAAAGCATGCAAGCTTTGGTCTTCATGTTTCACACAGGCAGCACCATTCCAGTGAACAAAACAGATCCAGAAATCCATAATACTCATTTCAAGTTATACAAAAGAAAGTGTACAATAGCATAAAGAACAGTTATACAGTGCAATTCACCTCAGATAATTTGGAGGCTTGGGGTACTACCCTCACAGATTTCATGCTGCAGTCTGTTGTCTCACATTAGTAGAAAACCCAAGGATGTTGTGCTTAAGAGAATATTTATATGTTTGGCATGACTTCACAGACGGAACTCTAGAATCTGTAGCCCTTTTCTAATCAAAAATTGTATTCTAGTGAATAAAATGATCCATAAATGCATAATACCCATTTCAAGTGACAAAAAAGCATGAAGAACAGTTAGAATAAGGGGTACTTTGCCTCGGTAATTTGGAGGTTCAAGGTCCTACACACTCACATATTTCAAGCTGCAGTCTGTTTTCTCAAATAAGATAGAAAACAAAATCTGCTGTGCTTGAGAAAATATTTTAATTTTTGCACTATTTGACAGGAGAAATTCTGGAGTCTGATTGTATTCTAGTAGTAAAATCAGTAACCACACATTCAGAGTTTCAAGAACAAGAAAAACCAAGATATAGGGCATCACAATTTGTATAGTAGGTCAGCGTCTCTCAACTACTACCAGTAAAATGTACTCTCAACTAATGACTATAGCAGTTCCTATCATAGCTACATGGCTAGTTATAACTAGTCCCATACCAAAGAGTAAAAGCATGTCTACCATCCAAATGAAAATTCACAATTAAAATATTAATAAATTCCAATAACAATAAAAGACAGAATTGAGTTTGCAACCCCTAGGAACACAATAGCCACTCTTCTACAATCTATTCATAAAAAATACAGACAATGGGACAATAAGACTTAATGTTGCTTTTCCAAATAAGGCTCAAAATTGTATGACGTCATCAACCTGAATTGCCTATTCAAGGGGCAGCAAAGTATGATAAAGATTGCTACTGTATCCACTGATTGATTTCTTATTTTGATAAGACCACCCAATAGGTAAAAACTTATAATTGTTAGAAAAAATCCCTACATCATATAATGGAAGGAATCCCTACAGCATATACTAGAAGGAATCCCCCCCTGGTAATCCCAACAGGGATATATATATTGGTAAATAATCCTACCGATCAAGGAAATCAACAAGAACAACAGAATTCCAAGCTTGCACCTGATACTCACTGGAAAATAGGAGGGTTCATGGTAACTGGATCTAAACATCATATTCGTGACAATATGATGCAGTTTTATCCAGAAACCCCATTCTCACTAGCAAATAGAAGAGTTCGAAGCACAGTTTTATCAAGAAGCCCTATCCAAATTTGATATATGGCATGGCATCTTGAGCGTGTAAAAATCTGCAATCAAAATTCATCTTCATCTTGACAATGGATCAATTACATAGCATGATATAATCCATAACGTCAACATAACCTCTTCTTTCACAAGTTTTTCAAAGTTTTTTTCTATTTGATCTATATAATGTTTCACAACAACACCCACATTTCAGCTGTCAAAATTGATCAAGAATCAGATAATACCCATGCCAAAAATGATCAAGAATCAGATAATACCCATGCCAAAAATGATCAAGAAATATATAATACCCATTTTAGGACACACAAAAAGAGAAGGTAAAAAAGAGTTAAAAGGACAGTTACCAATTCACTATATCCCAAGAGTCAAACTACAGCTTTAACAAGTTCATTAAAGAGATCTAATCTGCAATCCAAGCACGTCTTCATCCTGATGATGGATCACAATACTATGAACCAAAACTTGGATCTAAACAGTTCTCTCAAAAGTTTTCCCAGAAGCATTTTCTACTTGATCTGTCTATCAAAAGTTTTCCAGAAGCATTTTCTATTTGATCTATCATGTTTGATGTTTTACATTCACTCAATTTTGTATTGATCCATATCATGTTTGACAACCACACCCCCATTTTAGCTATAAAAAATGATCAAGAAATGAATATTATCCATGTCAAAACTGATCTAATGAACCGGTAGCTATCAAAAATGATCAAGAAAGAGATAACACCAAAGTTAAAATGATCAAGAAATGGAAAATACCCATTTGGGGATCAAAAAAGAAACAGTTAAAAGAAGCAGTAATCTGCCTTGAATAATTTGTAGGGTTGGGGTCTTAACCACCAACTCCCCCAAGAGACATCCTACTAAAGTGCCGATAAGTTCCATTTCAATACAAACTAGTATCTGCACCATAAGTGTATATGGAAGGCCAATATACCTATATATTTATTTGCCTATTTGCAAAACCACATGGAACACATCATATTGAATATACAATCCAATAAATTGTTTTTTTCCAACAAATAATGTCGAATGGCACATAACTTCTATTAAGCACAACCAATATTTACACAACAACATTTAGGCATAATTTATTTTAAATATCAACCAACACATTAATTGTTTTGCATTAATTTTTTATATTGAAAAGCCTATTAATAGCTTTTACATTTTCTGCATTTATCGCATACCAGCCATGTCAAGGCTTTTCATGTTTCTACACATTTTCCAGCATAGATTCTGAAGATGACGTATGCATCATCTGAGAATTAACCGGTGGTGCATTACATTTTATGTTAGCATCTATTCAATGTGCTCCCCTGAATGTAATGGAGGATAAATTATAAATTATTTGCATCATGGAATATCCTGGTAAGAGTCAATGCATCTTGATCAAATTTATTTTTTAACATCTATATAATTATCCATTTTCTATTAAAACTTCCTTTGAGAAATTTTTGTCCACGCCAATTGCAATTTATAATTGCTTTTCTGAATCACTTCCAAAATATCTAAATGAACAGAGTTATGCAAGTGAAGAAAAATGTGACCCCCTAAAACATAGAATAAAATGCTTTGGAAGCAAAATAGTGGTGAGGCTTTACAAAATCCAATTATTCTAAGATGAAAAATAAAGAATAACGTGCACTGAAACCACATAAAACATAAGAGTTGATAGAAGGGAAGGTTTATGAGCAATATCAATGTACTACCGAACATGCATTCAAAAAGTAACATACTCTTACTGGACGCATACTCTGTAAATCAGAAATTGGAGAGTAGAAAAAACAGTACTGACAAAACAGAACAACAAGCTTTCTTTGGATAAAGCAAGTGTCTCTGACTTCTGACTTCTGTAAATAACATAAAGAGCTTGCCCTGGCAATCAATTGGACTAGGGTTGTAAATACTTCAATGGCATGAGTGACTCACTACGGATCATTATGTGTGTAAGTAGTAAAAGGGAATTGAAATGGCATGGGTTAGGATGGTAAATACATGTGACACATCACGAATTTATGTGACTGATTGATCCTCAACACCACACTATGCCTCTACAATGCTTTATTTATCCGCTTATCAATCCAGAGTGATTCTTATCCATGCCACACTCTGCCTTTTACAATGCCCATGAAAGATGACAGTTCCTCCCTTGCCCTATGCAAACCCAAAAAAAATATAACAAAACACAAAAAATCCAGTTTTTATAAACGAAAACTCTAATGTGCAATCCCCTGTGGTAACTTGTGCATGACCTGCCTCTTCTCCTTTAGCAGTATGCCCAACCCTATCTAGCAATGAAGATTGGTGCGCATTATGAAGATGTGGTGGATTGTCCATTGTTCGAGGCATTAAACTTTTTTGACAGAACTTATCGATAACCATGCAATTCCATTCATTTCAGGTGTGAATATATATATATCTATATCTATAATGCTTTTTGAACCAAACCAACTTGGAAGTCTGTTGTACAAATTGTTATTAGTAGTAGACTTAATGAAATCTATACGACATATTTCTCTTAAGGCTGCAAGCAAGATTCTAACATTTCTTTAAAGGTAGAAGGGAGATCAAGTGCCATTCTTCTCTAAAAAGGACTTCAACTTTATGATAAATACTGTTTGCCATTAATTTCCAGGTACAAGGCTCCCCAATTCATTTGCTTGAAGAGCATGCAGCAAAATACCACAAATAACTGGGCCCAAGATGAACTCCAGCCCAACCTCTTTCTCTTAAAATGAGATGATAAAATTGTCACACTGATTTGTATTTTAGCCTGTCTTAATCTCTCGAAACGCTCACTGAAATTAAACTTGTAAGATATAAAACAAATGCTCATTTATGTTCAGCTTGTGCATCTTACAATATTGAAACCCCACGTGTGGATTGCCTATCTAAACAGGTGAGAACAACCTGAATATCATGGGATCCAAGGCTATGAATCATGCATGATACAACTTCCAGTGCGCCAGATTAGAATATTACTATGGCAATGTCCATGATATACTATTAAAAAATTTGATCAGTACAGCATATAAGATATTGACACCATTTCATATAATATATTGATGGTCAAATGTAATTATAACTTCAGAAATAAATATGTGATTAGGTGATAAACAGATATCCATGGGTAGCAAATGTTAAGAAACTTCTTCCATAAATTGTAAGCATCACATATCTTAATACAAAGAGTTTCTTGAAAAAAATGGTTTGAACCCAAATTTCATTTAGGAATGTCTCGCTATGATTAACAAAGAAGAAAACACATCTTAAAAATAAAGCATTGCCAACCTACTACAACGAAATGAAAATAAGGAAGTAATAATAATGGCTACCATTTCTATCATCTACCACGGTTCAGGGTATCTTGAAGCTTTCAGTATCAAATGACAAAGGCGTGCTATCTGGGTATAGGTCCGCCATTTCCTCCTGATCATTCACTATGAGAGCAACCATTTCTTCTTGATTTTCTGCCACGTCAACATTCAACCACACATGTGGCCTTGTTCGTCCTCTGATCCACGACAGCTCCTGAACCACCTCCTTCATTGTCAGCCTCTTCTCCCTTTCCACACTCATACATTCTTTTGCTAGGTTGGCCAGTTTTCCCATCAATTTCAATTTTCCTGTCTCCTCTACATTCAGCCGAGAATCTAAAATTTCAATCAGACAATTTGTCTTCATTGTTGAGAGAAAATAAATAGCCAATTTGCTCTGGCTCTGTCCTTCCAAGAGAGACATGATTCAGCCCCATCAAAAGCTTCACCAAAACAACCCCAAAGCTGTAGACATCACTTTTCTCTGTAAGCTGAACTGTCTGAAAGTACTTTGGATCCAAGTAACCCATTGTTCCTTGCAAAACCATAGTAATGTGTGTTTGCCCCATTCGTACCAGACAAGACAATCCAAAGTCTGCAACTTTGGGGGTATACACGTCATCCAGCAGAATGTTGGAATATGACTTCTATGAGAACAATGGGTATTGATGTAGCAGAGTGCAAGTATGACAAGGCTTCTGCAGTCACTGTAGCAATGCACAGACGGTCTTCCCATGAAAAGTGCTGCCCATACTTGTCATATAGATGATCAAACAAAGTCCCATTGGAAATGCATTCTAAACAGAGGGGGAATAAAGTGGTGAATTTGTACAACATATCTAGGAGTTACGAGAGTCTCAATCGTTATGCATGGCCAGAAAGTAAATAAATGGATAACTAATGAAAAAAGAAGATAACACAGCTGTTACAAGTTTTCACCTATCGGCCAAACAAGTATGACAAGGCTTCTGCAGTCTCCGTAGAGATGCAGTCTCCAGAGAGATGAACAGGCAGTCTTCCCATCAAAGGTGCTGTTCATACTTGTTGTCATATAAATGATCAAATAAAGTCCTATTGGAAATTTATTCTATTCAGAGGGGAAATAGAGTGGTGTATTTTCACAACATGTCTGGGAGTTACAAGAATTTCAATGGTTATACATGGCCACCAAGAAATTAAGTGGAATAACAAATGAAAAAAGAAGAAAGCATGCCTGTCACAGAAAAATTTCCAAACTTCATATTCTTGAACATAAAATTTTTTGCACAAATACATTAAAGGCGCAATACAGTTGAACATGGACGCGTCGTAAATACCAAGGGTCTGTGAGACGAAACTTGTTGGCAGTTATCAAGAAAGTTAACTCTAAAATAGCCTATCCGCCAAAACATAATCCTGCTATTAAGTTTCAGTAATCTAGGGTTTGTCCTAATCAAACAAAAATAAACCCCTGAAAACACTAAGATTTATATGTCAAGAAATAGTTAAGCCAAAACACTTCAGACCTTCCTTAAAACTACCAATTCCTCATTGCAGTCCAATTAATTCCGACATACCCTACTTCATTTCAAGCATATCTTTGCACGTGCATTTTTTCCAGCTACAGCAAAAGATCCAACGCCATAACAGAAAATAATACATCTTAAACAACAACGAAAAAATAAAATTTAAAAAAAAAAAGATTCTTATCGCAATCGCGTTTTTAACAGTTACCCTACAACAGGTAAAGAAGAAAGCCAAAAACATTTTAAAAAATCAGAACAATATAAGAGAAAAAATAAATAAATAATTTTACCTTAAAAAAAAAGAAAAAGCGTACGCTTCTGTGTTCAACAAGATCTTTACAAGCAAATCCCCCGGGTCTGCATAGAAATCTGTAAAAATTCATAAAAAATCGTGTTGTTAAAAAAGGAAGCCCAGGTTGGCCTTGGGAAGCAGTGGTGTCTCCAGCGATGCCCAGTACGGACGGTCCTAGACCGCCCTCGAGCGCGCTCCCCCCCCCTGGTTTTTTCTCCATTTCCGGAGGACTTCAGATAAAACACAGTCAACCACTACTAAAAACTGTTAAAAAAGCAAATTAAAATACCGGTGGATTCGAACTCGGATCCAGAGCTGGAATTTTCAAGGTGTTAAAGCGTTTTTCGTCACTTTAGACGTGAAAGTACGGTAATTTTTTTAACGTGCCGTTATGGCTGACTGCGGAAAATATGAATTAAACGTCAAAATGACTTGCACCGTTATACACATAAAGTTGTGATATATAATATAAAATTTTTTTTTGGTTTGTACGTGTTTTAAGTGAATTACATAGAATGTCTATTTCTGAGTTCATATTTTGAAAATAAATATATAGTAGTTATGAGTGGGGGATGGATATAATAAGCAACCATCATCCTCACGAGTCAGATTTAACTCTTTAGTGTACATATAATTTTTTGTGATTTATAATTGAGTATTGTTTTGTAAAAAATATATATAATTAAGTTAATAATTATTATAAATACATTTATGTGAAAAGTGTCACGATTATTATATAGATTAATGATTTAATTATATTTTTATAGATTTTTTACTAACTAATATGATTACACGATTTATGAGGGACTTGGTTTCTTGTTAGTACGAAATCGAAATGAAATGCATACAACTTAAAATTCAAGTGCATATCTTTTGATTGGGCAAGTTCAAAAAAGAACTGTTGACCAATTTTTGCCCACAGGGAAAATTTTGGTCACCTTCTTCACCTGATGTTTAATGCCAGTCATTTTCGGGTTCAGCAAGTTCAAAGTTCTTTTCATGCCCTGGTTCAGTGGTTCAGCCATTATTGGTTCAAATGGTTCATCGTTCGATTCGAACACCTCAGTTCAATATGTGTTGAACCTTCGTACCGATGAACCGTTGAACCAAAATTTTGGTTCAACGGTCTAGGTTCAACATACTTGGTTCAACGGCAAAAGGTTCAACCAAACGGGTTCAAAAGGCTTGGTTCAGCGGGTTCAGTTCAACGGTTCAGTTCAAAGCCGCTTGGTTCATGCAATTGGTTTAATCATGAAGTTCGACGAAAAGTTCAACGAGTTCAACGAAAGGTTCGTCAGCGTGGTTCATTGGGAAATCGGTGTGCAATGGTTGAACCTTGAACCGTTGAACCAAATTTTGGTTCAACGGGTTCGGTTCAAAGGAGTGCCCTTCGGCTGAAGGGGAAGTCCAAGTCAAAAGCCCTTTTTGAAAGGTCGGGCGCGTTTAAAAGCTTAACACCAAGGCCCGCGGCTTAGAACAAGGCAAGAGGCAGACGAATTTCCGCAGACTTTTTGTCCGCGGGAAATGCCCGCAGACAAAAGCCCGCAGAGGGGAAACACAAACGGACCCGGGCGAAATTTCCGCAGACTTTTTGTCCACGGGAAATGCCCGCAGACAAAGTCTGCGGGTTAACAAAATATAAGCCGCAGGAGCAAATAAAGTCTGCGGGACTTTCAAAGCCCGACGCAAAGCATATAAGCTGCAGACCGTCTAAGGCAAGCCGCGGTAAGGCTAAGGCAGTCCGCGCAAAAATATAAGAGCCGTCAGCAGTCAAACATCCAACAGGTCTGCGAAAAGCAAAGGGGCGTTCAAAACATTCAATGGGACCATCCGGGGACTTTTCCAAAGGACCCATCGAAATAACAAAGGCAAGAAAAGGAAGGCCGCAGAGAAGCCAGCATGGACCCGACTGGCGAAAGGAAAGGTGCCTACATGGAAAAAGTAAGCGGCCAGGAGCCAGCAAGGCACGAGGACGTCCAAGGAGGACGTCAAGTTTGAATTAGCTAGTTTGTAATGAGAATAACCATTGTTTTAAAAGAAAACAAAGAAGAAATATTGCCAGAAGGAGCCAAAATTGTAGCGACCCGCCAAGGAGTTCCCCTGAGGGGCCAAGCAGCCAGAAAAGACAAAGAAAACAAAGACAAATTGGCAAAGTGACAGACAAGGAGATGACATGGAGCAGAAGTGACAAGGCAGTCCAAGTGGCAAAATGCAGGCGATTTATTGCCTATTAATTCCCAAATGGCACAAACAACATACATCAAGGTTCGTGCATTTAAAAAAGCGGACAAATTTCATCTGTTGGCAGAAAAGAGGCGCGATCCACGCTTCCACATTAAAGCTCGAATGCCAAAGTCAAATTTGGCAATTATACAGCATGGTTCCAGCAGGGTTCTTCTAGGATGATGACAACACAACAGTGTTTCCTCTTTCTAATGGGACGCGACAAACCAACTTGTCAAAGAAGTGCCAAGTTTCTTTCTCTTTTCTTCTATATATTGTAACTTCTCATTTTTTAAAAGAATCGGATCTTCCACATTTTGTAAAGAGCGCAGCTCTGCAAAAATTTCACCTGGATCAATACAAATGCAGTTTTTACCTCCATTTACATAGACATTTCTGTGTATGCGTTAAATGTTTGCTTGTGCCCAATCATTGTCTTTTGATGCTCTCACAGGTTCAACACCAACAGAGATGTTATCTACAAGGTGCTATTGTTGCAGCTGAAAGGAGAAGCGCTGACATTTGAGAAGACCATAACAGATGGGAGTTACTTACAGTGTGCATTCCACAGTGCCTCAGTGATTTTTCTGTCCCCTGTGCCTTCATGAAAGCCTCCCTGCCAGTTTTAGTAGCCTGGTCCTTCTGCCAAATGTGTAGTGTATGTATGTGTTTGTCTGGTTTCAATGTGGGTGTGTGAAGGTCACCTTTATTTTGGTGCATCACCTCTTTTAGAGTAGGTAGTTTGTTTTCCTGCATCTTTCTTCTTCATTTTCATCCCCCCCTTTATATATATATATATATATATATATATATATATATATATATATATATATATATATATATATATATATATATATATGTTAGCACTTGCTGGAAAAAACATGATGCACCAAAGGGAGCTAGCCCTTATCTAGAGACTCTCTCCTCCAGCTTCGCTGGTCCCACAGGCAAGAGGAGAGTTTCCATGTTGCGAGGAGAAGGCAGGTGCTACGCCTCCTTGCCCCGAGTGCAATTTCTTGCATCAACAGTTATGGCACGCCCGGTGGGACTACAAGTTTTTAATCAATAAAGTTGCAGGGTTAGTCGTTGATCCTATTACAGCAGAAGAACCACCAATACAGCACCGTGCGCGTCAATAGTTCTGGCACACCCGGTGGGACACACAGTTTGACAATGCAGTAAGGTATCAGGATTGATGCTGGTCCTGTTACAGCAAATTGAGTACCTTCGGCATCTGACGACTCTGAGTTAATTCCATTGGTTAAGCAGCCTGGTGCCTTCAGAAATCAAGTCTTGTCTGTATACTTCTTTTGCACAAAATCATGGGTCTTGTTTTCCTTCATGTGAATATGATCAGGCTCCAGATATTTATGCAATCCCCTCAAGCGGCTCTCTTAGTTACCCTGCAACGATAAGAAAAATGGCGCTGGAATTTGAGAGGCAAACAATGGAAATCAACAAGCTGGAAGAGCGGTACAAATAGCAGCAGGAGCTGATGTATAAAGAAGAGTGTTTATTTAGGCAAACACAGGGCTTGCAATCCATGGAGGAGGAGGTAACAAAATGGATAAATCCATCTATCCAAGGCAGTCAGCCTTGCGTGCCCCTTCCTCATCTAAAAAAGGCCCCCTCTTTTGCACCAAATCCATTTTATCAGATTGCACTTGCTCATTCCAACTCATCCAATACAGCTGCTCCCAATCCCGTCCGCCTGGCTTTCCAACATCAGAAGACATCAGAACAGCCTCCCATGGAGATGAATCTTCTAAATTCCTTATACTGCGAATCTACCATTGAGAATAGTACCACCAGCCAGCACGTCCCTCCTCCAACGCACCAACAGTGTTTTCCTTACATTCCTCAGCCTTTCCAAGTTTTCCAGCATGATGTGCAAATTTTGAGTTGGAGGAAGGAATGCCAAGGACCAGCTCAGAGCTTTGAAGAGGATCATGCTGGTGACCTCCAAGAAAGACTCTTTCAGGATAACCTAGACAAACAAATTGAAGATTTAGAGGCCAGGATGAAGCTGCTCCTTGAAAGAGAGTTAAAACTTCCAGACCTTGCAGAGGAGCCTCAGGACCGTGTGGAAAACAAAGTTGCTCCCTGTTCGCAAGGGCAGAATTCTAATTCATAGATCCTGCATTGGGGGAAAACAGTGGAATCATGGGATAGCAAGAAGGAAGAAGAAGAGCAGGTTTTTTTTCAAAGCCTTGAAGACGTTGAGGCTGTTCCTACTAATGATAATGCTAGAGACCTCCAGGAAAAGCTTTTCCAAGAAGATCTGGCCAGGAGAATTGCATAATTGGAATCCAAAGAAAAATTCCTCAGCGAATGTGTGATGGACGGTTCAGACCAAACAACACATTCTATGTTTGAACACACCCCACCTACACATGTCCAAGAGAGTTATCAGGCCGCACCTGATATTGATGAAGTGTTGATCAAGTGGAGAGAGGAGAATCATTCGATTATAGCTCAAGGGCTGCCCCCTCTTCCACATGTTTTCTCCACTTCATCCCTTCTCAAAGAAGAACCTGTTTTGCAAGAGGCAGGTGAGGAGCAGAAAATCCAATTTGCAAGTCTTCAAGAGGCTGTTATGAGCGACAACGAAGAAGAAATCGTCATTGATACTCCTTGTGGAGACCTTATCAACAATGGAGAAGATGCAGGTCTTGCATATATGCAGATGTTCCAGCAATTTGAGGAGGAGCAAATGCATGGTAAGCTCTCTTCCCCTCTGTTTGATGAACTTCCTTGTGGTTTTGATGATGAGGTCGACTACATTGAAGAGCCTGAGTTAGAGGAAAATCAGGAGGATACTTTTGAACATCTAGAGGTCCTAATTTTTGAGGAGGAAAGAGAGAGGTCGGTCTTCCAGGAGGAATGCTTTGAAGAAGAGAGTTTTAAACAGAGAGGTGATGTTTTGTGGGATGAGCAACCATTTTGTGAGTCCATTTCAGACATCGCAGCAGTTGCACTTCTTCGAGAAGGCCAAGAGGAAGCAGAGGACGAGTCTGACAGAGTTTTCAAAGAGGTAGAAGGAAACAAATCAGACCATGATATATTATAGAAGAATTGCGCAGATCAAGAGGCTTATGGCAATGAGCTAGTAGCCATTAATTTCCTAGTGAGGAGCACCAATATCAGGGACCAACATTCAGCAGGCTTCCAAGGACAAATAGATTACGTATATATCAGAGGCATGTTCGATTTTGATCCACTCGAGGACAAGCCAACTCAGGTGACAGGGAAAAGGAGCAAGTCACCAAATCTCATTTTCCTTCAGCTACTTGCCTGCCACCATAAGTCTTCTCGCCAGGAATGGGACTTGAGAAATTTTCCTTTTGATCCAAGAGGGAGGCAGACTTTCCTGGTTAGCTGTATATAATAGTTTGTTTTCAGTTGTTTTCCTATTTTCCCTAAGTACATTTGCACAGTTAGTGTTTTTTAGCCTTGTGTGTTTCCCTTCGCTTGAGGGTAAAAACTTCATGTTTGATTCTCGAATCTTTCGAGCTGTTGTTAATTCTTTCAAAGCTGCATCTGACTCCGTGCCCAATGGATTTTAAGGCAACTGGATTCTAAGCATAGCAGGCATGCTTCCCCTGTGAGTAGCCAATTTGTTGACCAATTTTTGCCCACAGGCAAAATTTTGGTCACCTTCTTCACCTGCTGTTTAATGCCAGTCATTTTTGAGTTCAACAAGTTCAAAGTTCTTTTCATGCCCTGGTTCAGTGGTTCAGCCATTCTTGGTTCAAAGGGTTCATCGTTCGATTTGAACACCTCAGTTCAATATGTGTTGAACCTTCGTACCGATGAACCGTTGAACCAAAATTTTGGTTCAACGGTCTAGGTTCAACGTACTTGGTTCAACGGCAAAAGGTTTAACTAAACGGGTTCAAAAGCCTTGGTTCAGCGGGTTCAGTTTAATGGTTCAGTACAAAGCCGCTTGGTTAATGCAATTGGTTCAATCATGAAGTTCGACACAAATTTCAATGAGTTCAACGAAAGGTTTGTCAGCTTGGTTCATTGGGAAATTGGCGCACAATGGTTGAACCTTGAACTGTTGAACCAAATTTTGGTTCAATGGGTTTGGTTCAAAGGAGTGCCCTTTGGCTGAAGGGGAAGTCCAAGTCAAAAGCCCTTTTTGAAAGGTCGGGTGCATATACAACTAAAGCAAAAAAGGGTCGGGCGCGTTTAAAAGCTTAACACCAAGGCCCAAAGCTTAACACCAAGGCAAGAGGCGGACGAATTTCCGCGGACTTTTTGTCTGCGGGAAATGCCCGCGGACAAAAGCCCGCTGAGGGGAAACACAAACAGACATGGGCAAAATTTCCGCAGACTTTTTGTCTACAGGAAATGCCCGCAGACAAAGTTTGTGCGTTAACAAAATATAAGTCGCGAGAGCAAACAAAGTCCGCCAAGCAAATAAAGTCCACGAGACTTTCAAAGCCCGACGCAAAGCATATAAGCCGCATACCGTCTAAGGCAAGCCGCAGTAAGGCTAAGGCAGTCCGCACAAAAATATAAGAGCCGTCAGTAGTCAAACAACCAGTAGGTCTGTGGAAAATAAAGGGGCGTTCAAAACATTCAATGGGACCATTCGGGGACTTTTCCAAAGGACCCGTCGAAATAACAAAGGCAAGAAAAGGAAGGTCGCATAGAAGCCAACATGGACCCAACTGGTGAAAGGAAAGGTGCCCGCACAGAAAAAGCAAGCAGCCAAGAGCCAGCAAAGCACGAGGACGTCCAAGGAGGACGTCAAGTTTGAATTAGCCAATTTGTAATGAGAATAGCCATTGTTTTAAAAGAAAACAAAGAAGAAATATTGCCAGAAGGAGCCAAAATTATAGCGACCCGCCAAGGAGTTCGCTTGAGGGGCCAAGCAGCCATAAAAGACAAAGAAGACAAAGACAAATTGGCAAAGTGACAGACAAGGAGATGACATGGCGCAGAAGTGACAAGGCGGTCCAAGTGGCAAAATGCAGGCGATTTATTGCCTATTAATCCCCAAATGGTGAAAACAACATACAACATGGTTCGTGCATTTAAAAAAGGGGACAAATTTCATCTGTTGGCAGAAAAGAGGTGCGATCCATGCTTCCACATTAAAGCTCAAACGCCAAAGTCAAATTTGGTGATTATACAACATGGTTCCAGCAGGCTTCTTCTAGGACGATGACAACACAACAGTGTTTCCTCTTTCCAATGGGACGCGACAGGCCAACTTGTCAAATAAGCGCCAAGCTTCTTTCTCTTTTCTTCTCTATATTGTAACTTCTCATTTTTGAAAAGAATCGGATCTTCCACATTTTGTAAAGAGCGCAGCTCTGCAAAAATTTCACCTGGATTAATACAAATGCAATTTTTACCTCCATTTGGATAGACATTTCTGTGTATGCGTTGAATGTTTGCTTGTGCCTAGTCATTGTCTTTTGATGCTCTCACAGGTTCAACACCAATAGACCTGCTATCTACAAGGTGCTATTGTTGCAGCTGAAAGGAGAAGCATTGACATTTGAGAAGACCAAAATAGATAGGAGTTACTTACAGTGTGCATTCCACAGCGCCTCAGTGATTTTTCTGTCCCCTATGCCTTCATGAAAGCCTCCCTGCCAGTTTTAGTAGCATGGTCCTTATGGAAAATGTGTAGTGTATGTATGTGTTTGTCGGGTTTCAGTGTGGGTGTGTGAAGGTCGCCTTTATTTTGGTGCATCACCTCTTTTAGAGTAGGTAGTTTTTTTTCCTGCATCTTTCTTCTCCCTTTTCATCCCCCCCTTTTTATATATCCATATATATATGTATGTTAGCACTTGCTGGAAAAAACACGATGCACTAAAGGGAGCTAGCCCTTATCTAGAGACTCTCTCCTCTAGCTTCACCAGTCCCACACCCGAGAGGAGAGTTTCCATGTTGCGAGGAGAAGGCAGGAGCTAAGCCTCCTTGCCCTAGGTGCAATTTCTTGTGTCAACAAGAACATAAACAAGCATGATAGAAGACAAATAACACAATTTTACATTCTCCTTTGAATCTCTCTCTCGCTGAAATACAAGTTTGATTCACCTGGGTATAGAGCTTGAGATCTTTGTCAATGGCGTAGAACTATTCTAATAGTATCTCCCCTTGCACTATGTGTGATTTACTTAAACAATTGAATAACCTAGTGAAGTTGTTCTTGAAGTTTTGGCAGAGTAAGTCCAACACCAAAGCTTGTTGAAGAAGAGAGGGTCTCAATTTTTAGATTTATCTGTCAAATATGAGCCATTGATCCAAGATGAAGATCAATGGTTGAGGATCAATCATTATCCTCAATGTTAGAGGGTGAATTTGTAAGGAACTTCATTAATGGAAGCATGAAGCAAGTAAGAGTTTTAAATAATGGAAATTTTATGTGTGTAAGAGGAATTGTTGTCACCAAATCTCACACCTTAAAGGAGGTTGTTCAAGCCTTCTTTGAGATTTGAGCAACATTGGAATACCTCTAGGTCTATGGGTTGACTATAGTAGAGATATACCTCTTGATTTAAGGGCTAGCTCCCTAGATTGACCTTTAAGTGCTTATCAACTACACTAATTGATTGCTTAGATGAAAAGGGAAAGAAGTAGACATGAAAGTAAGCTACTCTAAGAGGGTGATACACCAAAAATATCTCCACGAGATCATCATACTCTTGTACTAAGAGACATGACCAACAACACTAGCTTCAAAAACATAGGATACTCTAACATTAACATTTCAAATATAGAGGTGATATGCATGAAACAACTCAAGATAAGTGGACCAGAGGTCAGTTGCAGACACTAAGGCTACTCATACACCTGAAAGGGAGTCAAACACACTAGCTACACTCCATACAACTTGTTAGAATGAGAACTTCTTGTACCAAACATGAAAGGATAAAGAGAAGCAAGGATAGAAGCTTATCACTAGACCTCACCATACATCACTTCACACACTTATACAAGATGTTTATGAGCTCAAAACCATATTGAAAATCTTATAGACAAGATGTTTATGAACTCAAAACCAAATTGCAAATCTTATTCAAAGGCAAAGTACAACATCAAACCAACAGGACTTTGCCATACCAGGTGTGGAATTACCATACAAGAGCCAAAATGGCTAGCATTTATAGAATGTGTGAGAGGAGAGAGAAGATTGAAGCTCAAGAGTCACAATAACAAGTTTCAAGCTGAGAGAGAGGGTTACGTTTGTATGAGAATGGAGTATGAGATAGACCATGAAAGGTCTCTTTGGACAAATGTCCCTTAGAAGCATAGAACTCCCCAAAACTGGCATAGGATACTCTCAACTGGCTTCTTGAAATTACCTTCATCATTAAACCTCTCTTGAGCGCTCCAAACCAGACTAGGGAGAGCTAACACATGTGTACTTTCAATGAGGGGTTAGAAACAAGCTTCAACATGCATCATATGTGTTCCTAACCGTTGGTCTTTTTTTGGACACTTGTTCTCACCTTCTGCAATCACTATCACTAGCTTTCTAGGTTTATCCTTACACTTGGCACCTAAATGGTCATCAACTATTCAATCCAATCTATGTAAGGGGTGTTATGACACCTGTCAAGAGTCCCCTTGTCTCCAAATCCATCAGGCAGACCTTAAAAGTCCTCCCAAATGGACTTATCACTTTCCCACTTCGTGGTCACCCTCCATTCTCATTGTCTTCCACAAACTGCGTGAAGTGAAGGAGCTTGCAGAAGTGTTTCCATGCCAATTTTTTGTGATAAATGATCATGGAGAGTTAGGACAAGTCCCAATTGACCTCCCCCAATGACCTTCATCCTTCAACTCTCTTTTGCACTTATAAAACACACCAAATCTGTCAAGAAATCATGTTTTGTACCATGTCTATACAAGTAGGGTACAAACAAACTAGATGGGATGGAGCTTGAGAGAGTCTTCTTCAATCCCAAAATAATTTCTAGGTCATACTATATCTCTTGGATGCATCTACAACCATTTCTTTCCAATCGGGTCAAAATAAGGGTTTTAGAAGGTTTATAGTGTTTCAGACTCTTAAGGATTGTTCATACAATCCTGACGTTGAAACCTCATACCAATTCCACTAAAATCATGTTAGGGACCTTCTTCAACATCTCCTAACTCTATGGGTCTGCATGCTAAATGTTCGTACTGGTGTAAGCATCTAAAGATGGCCTCTCAAGCTTGAGAGTGCATTCTACATACCCTGGGGTATCTTTAAGGCAAAAAATGACTTACTTATGATCTCCTCTATAAACAAATAGCTCTAAACAATCTTATAACTCCCTTTAAAGGTCCTCAAATATATGGGAAGGTTCACTTGGCCCTAGGAAGTGGTATTGAGACCCCATTAGGGCTTTAGGCCTAATATAGGCTAAGTAGGCTTGAACTATGTTCCTGCATGTTTAGGCTTGATTTCTCAGTACTGTGAGGCCTCATTCATGTTTGTTCATGCTTATAAAAACTATGGACATCATTTTCCATTAGACTTAAGACCCCCTAGTACACCTTCTCACCATCCACCCACCCAACCTGCAATCTTATTTCTCTGGGAGTGCCCTCTATCTGAGATAAAATAGAGAGCATTTCCCCTATTGCCTCAATCAAAATGAATATATTAGATACTCAAATCGGTCTTGAGGACCTTTTATACCAATATGAAAAGCTAGATCATACTCATAGACCCTTCAACTCTTTAAAAAACCTCAAAACAAGCTTCTCAAACTTAGTGAGTGTGCATGGGCTATGAACATGACCGTAGGTGTACTTTAAAAATTGGTCCTTATCTTGTTCCCTTATTTTGAGTACTACATGAGGTGGTCATCACCACCATGAGAGTGGTCTCAGTCACATCCATCATCCTAACTTCTACCAACTCCTTAAAGTACACTCTCCATGACTAGGCTGGATTTCTAAACTATGTGAATGTGTTATTTACTCAAGAAAAAGACATACTTGTAGGTGTCACTCAGTGTTAGACCTTGTGTCTCATTCTTTGATACATCCTTGAATTCATCAAGGTAATTTCCAACTCATTTGGACTCACCTCATATCATGTATTAGGTTTTGTGTCTAAACCTTTCTAGTATACTGGTCTGGGTTGGTCTCTCCACTGTAGCAAGCTACAGGTGGCTATCTTTAGGCCACAAAGACCCCTATAGGATGTTGTAAAAGTTATATTTCATGCTTATACTTTCCTTTAAGTACTTGGATTCATATTCATACTTGAACTTGTCCATATCATGCCCTAAGTTAGACCAACACCCAAACTGTTGTGTTTAACTTGCACTATCACCCTAAAATCAATTGTAGGTAACATTTTTAGACCAAAATGGGCCCCTATAGGTGGTGGTTTGGCTCCAAAATATGTGCTTCAACTCCTTCCAATGTTCTTTGGGCCACTAGTGCCATTTCTCATCATGTAAGGTCACTTGACTATAGGGTATGCTTTTATTAGGTCTCATATGGTGATGTAAGGCCATTTGAACTCAGAATACTGTAGAGAATACTCTCATTCTATAGTGGGAGAATGTTTGAGATGGATACCTACTCATATTCTGCTTACATGACCAACAACCAAGATCTCTTGTCAAAATATTACCCCTATGCTAGGCGTCCATGATGGAAACATTTAGACTTGCTCAAACCTCAAGACACTCTAGTATGAGAGGGTTAAATGTAAGTCAGAGTCCTAGTTTTGAAAAGTTTAAGGTAAAATGTCCCTTAATTCACTTTCTTACCTATGAGCATGGTTTGGGGTCTATCTACAATCATGTGACATTTTGACTATCTCAATGACACTTTCAATGCTCCTAGGCCTCAATGGGGGTTCAAACAAGATCAGTCACCTAACATTTCAATGTTCTCACCTCTGTTTGGACCACCTATAGGTGCACATCAGCAGTGTACAAGGCAAGACTATATATATTGGAGAATTGGTTGTCTTCAACCAATCTCAAATTGTCTTAGATGGCTTCAACATGTTGCTCTCACCTCAAGAAGCCTCACACCACTTTGAAACTTTCATGATTTTGCAGGGCTTTTTTTCACTTTATTGTGGGTGGATGTCTGCAAGAAACTAACTGTGTGAGTATGCATTGATCACTTCATTCCACATAGAAAAAACTTGAAATTTTGAAGGGAAACCAACCACCATGAAATGTGAGATTGGAAATACATTCCACTTTTGTTCTAAAGACAATGCAAGAAGGAGAAACCTTTGTAGTTGATGAAACCTACCTACAAGCTGTGATATAGTACCCCACTAGCAGAATGGGTACTTGTGCTTTACTCCTTCCCTCCACACGTGAAAAATATGTTGAGAACTATATGAGGTGGATTTTCACACCATATAAAAACATGTGCAACACTTGGTTTATATGGACTAATGCCAATAAAAAAATAAACCTGCAGGGTATGGGAACGAGCAAGAAGAAAAAGGTGGCAAACTTCTCAACATTGGTTCATAGATTAGAAGCAACCAATCTTGGAATTCCTGCCATGGATTTGAAGTGGACAAAGAATAATACCTCCCACCAAGTGCATTTGACCTAATTCATCTCTTGTTGTCTATACTAAACCAAAACTAGGTAGTCATTTCTGCCTGCCTAGTAGAGTGATGGAAGAATGACATGATTTAATGCCATTTTCAAGTGTTTTAAGGCTGACCAAGTGTATAAGTGAGCTCAAGGGAGATGAAGAGTCATTGCAAAGCCTTTCACACCTGCGACACTCCTGCATAAGCCATACAACCAACTAAAAATTGCCTTTAACTATTTGATTTTCTTATTCTAACATTGAAACCTGCAGTTTGTCAGTTATGACACAGTATCTCTAACCTCCACTAACACATGGGGAATTGAATAACCTCTTGTAACATTTGTCTACTTAGAAAAAATGTACAAACCTCATTAAATGGCCCAAATACGACCCTAAGTGACATGAAATGACATAATGGACTAAAAGTGACTATGACAAAACTAATGACACATCAAATTACACCACTAGGACCATGGTACACACTATAAGACCCCTATATAAGTTTTCAACTGTAGGGGGTTGACCTATTTTCATTTATTGTCAAAATAGTCAATATTCTTGGTGATTTCCTAGGGGTGGCAAGCTAGTTATGCCTAAGACTAGTAGCCTACTCCTATCCATTGGGTTATAGAGTCACCTATGCACAAATTTGACCCTCAATTACCTTTGAGACCACACCAAACATAAGAACAAGACACAAAACAAGACAAGACACTAAAGGAAACACACATGCGTTCTTAAGAACACTTATGGAACACACACAACATAAACAAAGACACACCTATCTTAATATTTACAAGACCTCGAGTACTCGAGCTGAAGAACAACTCACCATGCTTCAACCAGGGTTAAAGATGGTTCTTCTTGTATCCTTTTGCTCCATGAAAGCAACCGAGCATGTGAAGCATGCTTGTCAACAAATACTTGTTCATGTTTATGGTCAAAAAGATTACCATCCTTGGTTCTTCTTTTGTCTACAAGGTTGTTGCTATGAGCTCTCAAGGATGTTCTATTTAGCCCTCTAAGGATATTGATTGGGTCTATAACTTGCTTGATCTCTGTCATATCCAATTGGTGTTCTTCAACCTTGCATTCTTCTTGGGCATGATATACTTTGTGTATAAGGCTATCAAGCTTGCTTCCCTTTTTTTACATCAAAATTGAAAGTAATTCATCATCAGGCTAAGGTATTGACTATTCATCAAGCACAAATATGTTTTCCTTGACTTCACTAGGCTTCTCTACGACTGTTAACTCTTTGATAGCAGCTTGATGCTTATCTTCATTCTTAACAAGACACTCTCTTTCATGCTCAATAGGACACTCATCAACCTACTTATTAGGTTCATCAACAACCTCATGATCAGATATGCACTTATTAGGAGGAGGAATAGTCTTACCTAGTTGTTCAAACTCTTGAATTATGGCATTGAACCTTTATCATAATTCATCTTCCTCTTCATGAATGTCATCTTCAAGGGCTCCTTCATCAAGTGTAGGTAGAATTACATGGTTCTTCTCACCATAGTAATCTATCATGCTTTACAAACTATCATCATCATACACATGAATCAAGTAATTGCCTTCAACAACTTGTGAGAAAGAATGCTCAATGATTACCTTAGATTGCCCATATGCTCCCTCATGGATGATATAGGTGCCAAGGTTAGTTTGCTAAAAGTAGGTGTATGGATCATGTCCATAAGTGTCTGTACCATACTCATCCAGAAATAGATTAGATATGCCCTCAAGCTTGGAAGATGTCCCATCATCTACAACACACTCCTCATGATCAGTGATGACACAATTCAAATTGGAGTTTGCTTCAACATAAGGTTCAATGTGGAATTTAACAAGTGTTTGAGTTCTAATGGTTATTTTTGCTCCATATCTTGTCCTTAAGGCTAAGAAGGACCAATCAGTTGAGAGGTAGCCTCCTATCTTGGTTGTGAAATCCCTTGAGAGGCAGATAACAAAGTGAGCAGGCAAGTCAACAACCACAATGTCTTGGAGTATGGAGAAACTAGGACAATCATGCAAGAAGACCCTCAATCCTTTGACCATTCCTACTGACTTAGAAGGTGTACCATCAAGCTGTAGTACCCCTCTACTATATGGTTCATATTTTAGGCCCAACTTATCAACTACAACCTTGGGCATCACTGAAATGCTAGCTCCACTATCAACTATGTAGTTATGAACAATCTTATCCCCCATAATGAAAGTGAGGTAGAAGGCTAGAGGCTTCTCAAATTTAGCAGAGGGTTCAACAATGTTATTAGGAGCATTGGTAAGAGCAACATTGTTATGACCATAGCTTGATGATGGAGGGCTAGCATGAATTATGGACAAGTGCTTTTGCAAGAGTTCCTTTTGGCCAGGCATGTGAAGGACATCCCAAAGAGAGATAGATGCCTTGGCATTTTTCAATGAATCCATAATGTTTAGAACATGAGTGTTTACCTTTTTTTAATGTAAAGTGGTTATTTAATTTCCAACAATCACAATTTGTCAAGAGAAACATCTCAACAACTTAACTCATGTTTTATATTTTATCTCTTTTTTATCTTATATATTCTTATTTAAAATGTACTTTTCACAAGTAGTCATATTAGCCTATTATGGTTACTATTAGACATTAATAATATATTAATATTTATATAATTTTTAGACAGAAACACCAATATGGTAGGAACTTAATTTACTATCTTTAGACACTTTTTAAATTATATTAGAGGCATTTTGTTGTTGTGCCTATAACGAATATTTGTCTCTGCATCTAAATATTTATTTTCAGTCACATCGGCATCTAGTTGTGGTCATTATTATATTATTATTTTAAGCATACAATTATGGTATGCCTTGAAAATATTAATAGATCTCAAAATTATATGTGGTTGATAGGTGGCATGTATGCAATGTTAAGTCATTGTTCAAATCCATCATAAAAGAATTGGCGTCGCCTTGTTCTACCATCTTTGCTCACCTTTTCAGCCTCCATATTAGGATTCATCTTTGTTGTTCTTTATTGAGAGTAATGAGGAATGGCAAGAAGTAAGTAATGCTTAGGCAAACACTGTTAGATCTCTCTCGACTTGCAAGAGATGATTTATTATGTTGTTTAATTTTAAATTATTCTTTAATTTAATACAAGATGAGTTTAGTATCCACTATGTATAACATTATTTTCAGGCTTCAAAGAGGTTCCTTGTTTTCTTAATTTAAGATCTGATGCACTTACTTTAGATTTTCTTGTAGAAGAAGTAAGAACTAACAAGGCATGATAAAATTCTTAGAAAATTATCAAGAGTAAGACTTTTAGAAGCCATTTGAAAATATATTACACAACATACGCACCCTTAATTGTATATTATTTGATTTAATGCCCTTCTAGATTCCAAAAATAACAACAATATTTGACATACTATTTTATTTCTTAATGTTGGTGCAACTTGTTGTATCTACGAGATTTCTCCACACAAAGCCAAATGCTAAGATAAAATTACTAAGAGGATTTAACTAATCCACCTTCAGGTTACCCTTCCTTTGCTAATTCAATGCAACTTCTTGAAGCATACTTCTTTAAATCTATACCAAACTAATAGTATTGATGACATGTGTATCAAAAAATTTGATTGTGGCTTGTATAGAGGGTTGTGATGTTGTAGTCATAAAATTTATCTATAAGTTAGATGAAACATTTATTTATTATTTTGAGAGGGTCATCATGAAGCCTATGCTTCTAGTGGGTCCTCTTGTTTTGAAAATGCAAGGAGGTAGGGCTGACAAAGTGACTCTAATTGTTTAGAATGGTTAGAAAAATAAAGGGTTGGTTCAGTTGTTTTTGTGTCCTTTTAAAGTGAATAATTTTCGTCAAAGTAATAGATCCATGAGATGGATCTTGGACTAGAAGCAACTCATCAACCATTTATTTTAATGTTTTATATACAAAACAAGGCATCGTTTTTTCTTCTAAATGGATTTAAAATTTGGATTAAAGACGAGGGATTGGTATTAAATGGATAAGCACCTCAAAGGAAGATTTTGTATCCATCCTTCAAACACATTGTGGGTGAAATTATGTGATGGAATGAATGAGCGATGGATTGCATTTGATTACCTTACCAATGTGGTGGGAGCAGTGGTTGAATGGAGATTCATTATTGAGGAAATGAAGGCTAGATTCATGGTTTATGTTATATCTTTAGCTTCCATGCAGATTCAAGTTGAAAATGAGAAGGTTGTCGTAGAGGTTCATCATTTGGAAGAGTTATTGGACCACTGGGGGATTTCCATACAAATTTAGTCACATCATGCCTAATGGCCCACCCTAAGGTCCACTGCCACCACCTATATAAGTCATTCCCGCATTTGTAGCCACTTCTACCCTTGCTTCTAATAGGGGGGATGGAAGTCACCACCACTATGTCAAAAATATGATACAGTTCCCTCTTAGAGGTGTTCTGTTATTATCACTCTACTCAAACTCAACCCACTGATGCATGGGTGAGAGATATAACTTTGGACCCCCTAAATGTGTAGGTGGCATCGGATCCTCCTTCTGCAAAGCCTTTTGCTTGGACTACTCTGCCACCCAAGGATGATATTCTACCTCCCCCCTTCATGTGATGTGGTCTATGATTAATTCTCTTATGGGTTGTAATGTGATTTTGAGTGCCATTTATTGATGTAATGTGTTTTTAAGCATCGCGTCTTGTTTGATTTTGTTTTCTATTTCCTATTTTTTTGGTGTCGTGTTTTGCGCTGACGTTTTATCCTCAGGTGTGGAGTCTGAGTTGTGAATACCAACTAGATACATTGTTATGTAACCTTATGTACTTTTATTATTTTGTATAATAAAGTTATACTGAAGTATTCTAATAGTAAAAAACTTACAAAGTAATAATACTAATTATTATAGATGTCTAAAATATATTTATTTGAAAAATATTAATCACAAGACACCTATCTTAGATTTGTTAGATATTATATTAATTAATGACTCCATTACCTTCTTCGTAAATTTCTGGTTGACTAGTGAGAAATGGCCTCAATCTAGTTACATCATTATGTTAGGGTATAAAAACTCTTTCTAGAGAAAAAAAATGGCTCCATACTCTATTGTATGCCTAAGATATTAGATTTTTTTATCAACTTCTCAAATTAATAAGAAACAAATTCCATATGACAATCAAATGAACATCAAATTTAAGGTAGCCATCAATTGTTAACATCTTATTAAGGACGTTATGGTCCACCACCATCTTGCCTACTATTGTAAGATATTTATTAGTGTGATTAAACCCTTTGAGACAGTATTTGGATTGGCTATATAAGATTTACATATTGTTGCTCCAAAATACACTAGGATTTCTTTTGGTTTTATATTTCTTTTGGGTCAATTATGGGTACGCTTTCATCAGCATTGTAAGGAGTCAGAGAACTTTCTTTTGCAACATCAATGTCTATGTAAACTTTGTAATAACAAATTCATAATCAAATGAGCATTGTGTATTTAGGTGCCTAGTATATTATGATATATGTGGTAGGTTTTATTGCCTCTTTAGAAGAAATCAAGGCTCTCTACAACATCTTATTCATTTTGAGGATCAAATATGTGTAACTCTATTCATCAGAGAAATGACCCAACAGAGAGATGGCCTCGTTAATATTCATCAGCACGACTCTTTGTTTCATGGTTCAACTTCACTCTTTTTTCAACCTCAAATTTAAGGACACAAATGGACCCACTATTTTACTCAATAATTTAACATTTCTCTGGGAAAAAATCGCAACACCTTAACTCATGTTTTATATTTTATCTCTTTTTTCTCTCACATGTCCTTATTTAAAATGTACTTTTCTTATAATCCTATTACCCTATTATGATTACTATTGGATATAAATAGTATTCATATTCAGACACAAACATCAATGTGGTAGGAACTTAAACAGGTAGTTTCTCGAAAGATACAAGTTATGTTGGAAGGTGTGTAATTTTCTATTTTTGGTAAAGTGGTCTTTTGTAAAGTGAGAGAGTGTAAATCAACAAGCATACCTCACTCAAAACCATGATGGTTAACCTCTTATGTCCTTTTGTGCATGAATAGTTATACGAGAACCAAAAACAAATGCTTCAAATCCCCCATTCAGGGAATTGTTGGCACTTATCCAACAATCCATCCTTCTATCAATGGTTGTTTACATACAACAAGATTAATGTTGCATGCATTAAATTTGAAACAAGGTCACTGGTCATGTTATTTGTGTGATGTACAATTGTTGATTTATACTCTTGCTTTACACAACCTTGTTTCACAAAATCAAAAAATTACCTTATTTGTCATTTTAACTTGTTTAATAATGCAATTGTCTTTCATGGTTCCTTTACCACGTGTGCATATAACATATCATTTATCCCATTTATAACTCTATGATAACTATCTTAACGAGATCATATGATTAAATTTCCCACCATCCCAAATCCACACTCGTATTGTGAAACATCATTTCTCGAAAGAATCATTAATATTGAAAAAACCATTAACTTCAAATTTAAATTTAATAAAGTTAATTACCTTATAAAAGGCCAAATCCCCCAACAAGTAATATTCTCCCTATACAATCCCATCTCTATATGGTTCCTACACAATGACACAACAATTTCTCTCCTCTACTTTCCAAATATCACAAATACCTTTCTTGCTTATCTCATTCTCATTTACGCGGAATATGGCTTGAAAGCCAAAGTTTGAATGATGAAGGTCGTATACCAGTTCGCACAAGATCATCAGAGCTCAATACTTCTTCAAAGGATATGGAAAACTAAACGTGGGAATACACATCTCCTCACGACAACAATGGGCATGGTGTACACGTAGCCTTTACTATCGCAATAGTTGTCATGGTTAGTTCCATTTTCTTTGGTTAGAGGGATGGCTGCATAGGCTTGTACTAGCTCAAACTTAGCACTACCCTCTATGCAGTATTTTATGGAAGTTTTCTCTCCCCACAGTGCGAAGTTCCATTTCTCCAATTCATTTGGGCCATCAATTTCTCGAAAGATAATGTAATGGTTGGGGCTACAAGAGTAATCCACATAACTCATGTACTCAACCACCTCCAACTGGGCATTTTCTTTCATAAACGCCGATGCTTTCTCCATTACTTCCTTCAACTCTCTTCCGTTCATCTTCTTTGTATTCACCGATAACAACAGAAATCAGTTTGATCCTGATAATTTACTTGGGTAATTCTTAAAACAACAAAGCGAACAACTTGATTTGCACAACAATGAAATCTAGACTGTATAAGTGCCTCCACAAAGTCTTATTATAAGATTACATGGATTCAGATCTGGGACATTCATTTCAGGCCATCAAAAAATGTATATTCAGTCTAACGTCACTTATGCGAATCCGCCTCCCATGAACAGATTTGTCTAAAAAGAGACATCTTGAATCGAATCGAATCCAGATTGGATTCCATTTGAGGTGGAGAAGACATTGCTGTATTAATGACAACTATCAGACCTGTGCATTAATAATCCCTTCCCCTTTTTTTAGATGGCTGTGTGATATATGTATTTTTGTATGAGATGAAATGCCATAAAAAATGTGGAATGAGGCCTCAAACATGTCAATACAGATCAGGATTTAGATGATATTTGAGGCGGTGATACAATTTTTTTGATAGACAACAGTCACACTACCCAAAAATTTATGAAAATAGAAGAATACTGGTTATTATAATTTTAAGAAGAAAAATATCAAAATATATTATAATTTTCTTTATAAATCTTATTTGTGAAAAATTATTTATTTATCCAAATTTTATTTATAATTATCCCTAGATGTGTGTGTTTTTATATGCCAGGTATGGCATCATAAGCAAATACAGGATTGGTATTCACTGGGAAATAAAGTCTCTGATGTATTTTATTGAGGTCATCTAAATATATAATTTTTTTTAATCCTTATCAATTGTCAAATTTATAACCTGCCATGTATTTTAAAGGAAATTTTTAATTCTCAAAAGAAATATAAAAAATTCTCAATTAAATAAAGGTTCTTATTAAAATAAGATTTTAAAATTTTATATAAAAATGTTTATAATTAAATAGTTTTTTAATTTCTAATTATCTTTTATTAAAATATTTAGAATTATATTTTGTATATTTAAATTATTTTGAAATGACTTTTAAATTATTTATTTTATTTAATTTTAAGTAATAATTATGATATAAGGGGATCTACTTAACATAAACTAAAGATCATAAACATTTTAAAAATATAAAACTTTTAGAAATCATTTTTGATACATTATCACTGGAAAATATATGTAAGACCAATGTTTTGCTTACAGAGGTTAATAATATTCATACCACTTTTCTCATAAAGACAACAAATATCCCAAGCACCTTTTATGATAACAGGGATATTTTGTAGCTAAAAGCATTTGGAACTATCAAAACCATATTTTAGATGGGTGGTCGATGGTTTTTGAAATAGTTTGTCTTTCAATGACCACAACATGTGGCAGTCCCCTATTATAATCAATTCCACTCTTTTCATAGCAAAATTAATATGTATGAAAGCTTTGAGGCTCTTCAAAAAAAGTATTCATAAAGTTAAGGATTTGATTCCTATCATGATTGGGCTCTTTGATCTTTATGAAAATAAAAATACAAGTAAATCAATTCTAACCCACTTTCCATCTTGCACATCTAAGAAATGATGTCCAATGTCATGCTACATAAAATGGGATTAAAACCTTCACATGCTTGGTGGAAACACGGGAGACGGAACTATGATACACTTTAAGAATTATTTTCCATGTCTCCTTTATCAAGTCATAAGCCTTTTCTCTCCAACTCTGGACAAGTTAAATAGGTGAGAGAATTTGAATTCCTTTCCTAGGCCCTGACTTGCCAAACTTAATAGAATTTGGGTTGTGAAGCTTGAGCACAAGCTCGCTCACTTTCTTTGGTGCTTGGTTAACCAAGGCCTTCCTCTTGGGAACCGTCTCCTTCAAATTGAGATTGCTTGATCCAAGTATCTTGCTTGTTCAAGACTAGACCAGAGTCTTTTAAACATATATTTTGAACTTGCCCCAAAACACAATTTTATTGGCACATAATGCACATTATCTTCTAGCGCTTTCATCTAAAACCATTTTCTAAGCAAATGGCCTTCTTCGGGGATAATGCTCTGTGGTTGAAATATATAACTTTTTTATGGAATTTATTCAGAGCTATTATATTATTTAAATTATGGAAAGCTAGAAACTTAACTTTGTTTAACAATGAAGAAGCATCTTGTCTCTTTTCTGTTATTGACCAAGTGGTTGCTATCTCTTTGAATTTTATGTAAATATAAGTGCAAATAGAGAAGGTGGTTTTAGAATTACAACACTTGTATGAGCTTCTCAACCACTGGGAGAGTGTTCCTTGCACCATAAATTATGTCCTCCCAGAGCATCTAGTTACAAATCTCCTCCCTTGATGTCTTGTTAGCATCAAAGTCATCCGCACATTCACGACCACTCCTCCACTTGTCCTCCTCCTCATCGAGGGGGTAGATTCCACCATTGTCAAGTGGAAAGTCTGTTGTTGGTCCATCTTAGTGGAATTTGCATGAACATGGAAGTGGTCCAATTGGTAGTGTTGTTCAACCACCTCTTGGTTGGGGTATTATTGTATCTTTGGTTCTCCTAAATCCTATTTAGAATGGTTGGATGGCACCAAATCTTTCTTTTGTTGAACTTCCTCTTAGAGTTCCCAATCACCTAAGGATGATTCACCACCTCCTCCTTGTGGGATAGTAACTTATGCTTAGTTCTTTACCTTTTATGTTGTTGGTTTGAGCAGGACCCTTTTGACTAACATCAAATTGAGTCGTAATTATTTATTGGCCACCTTATTATTATAACCATTATATATATTTATTTTTTATTAATATTAATTATATTGATATGTTCCAATAGTAAAATATATATAAAAATAACAAATTAGAAATATATATATATATATATATATATATATATATAGTTAATTAAAATTAATTACAATAAAATAATTTTATTAAAAAAAATTAATAGAAAATTAATTCAATATTATAACTAATTAATTATAAAACAATAAATACTTATGAATGTCTAAGCATGACTCAACCTCAATCCTCATCTCTATTTAAATTTAGATGAATGTTTGTGAATCTATATTATTTCTTTCAACTTAAAAAAATGTCTATACCATAAATATTTTTTAGTAAAAAAAAAAACCCTAAACTTTGGACTTTTTCCTTGCTAATTTATTTCCTTGACTTTTACAAATTTAATGATTTAACACCATATTTTATATTAGATTTATTTGAAAATTAAAATTAAATTTATTTTTAATTAAAAGAATTAAAATTTGTTTTCCAATAAAAAATATTTTAAAAAATATGTAAATTTTTTCTATCCACTTTTTAGATTAAATTTTTTACTAAAGAGTTGCTCACATATTCTATATAAAAATATTCTCTTCTCCATTTTATTATTCATATGAACAATATTTAACCATATATATTTCATATTATTTATGTTCTATATAAAAATGTACCTTTTTTCATCCCATTATCTATATTACTAATATTTAATTATACATATTAAAATTTCTATAAAAATATTTTCATAATCTATTATTTATATCAAAAATATTTAATCATACATAATCTATTCTACTTATATTGCCTATAAGCCTGTTCGCTTCTTCATTCCATTATCCATATCAACAATATTTAATTATACTTTAACTCTGTGCCGTATTTTTAAGGTATAATTAAAAACATTGATCTATTTTAAAAAAAAATCAATAGATCGTTGTGGAAAGGACACAAAATGTAATTTCAAGTCAAATCAATGGAAGATCACATGGTAACATGCAATAAAAATTTGTTAAAAAATATGGACAATTAATGGGTTAAAAAAATATATATATATGTTGATGATTTGGCTCAATTTATAAGGGATGTTATGGCCCCATATGCTTCTAAATTTGGGAAAATGCCACCTGTTCTAACCGGTCAACATGGAAAAATAAGATGTGGCCAAAGAATCCCATGGAAAGAAAAGTGTATTAAAGCAAAAGGGATGGATTGGTCTTTGATTGGAACTTTATCCATGGCACTTTGTTATGTTTTCTTTTTTCATTTTGTGATTTGAATCTCCTTTTATGCATGTTGTTATGGAGAAAAATCTCATTGTAAGTGGGCATATACCCATCCATTTCATTGAAACGAATCTGCTTTCTATTTGATATAATGGGCATCTAGTAGGGTTTAAAATATTTATAAAAAAAAAAAAAAAAAATTGTGTTTAAGAAAGTGATAATAAAATATTTATAAATAAGAAAATATAATTATTAATCAAAGTGATATGTGATAAATTTAAGATAAATATTTTAATATAATATCTATCAATATTTTTCAAATAAATATATTTAAGATATTTGTATTAATTTATTTTGATTAATAAATATAATTATAGATTTCTAATAAAAACTTACAAATAAATAATATTAATAAGTAGAGATATCTTAAATATATTTGTTTAGAAAAAAAGAAGAGTACTTGGATTGGATAATGACATTGCGCGGAGCACTGGTGCGAGCTAGGGCCCGCGTGCCCTAGCTTGCTGCGTCTGTCCGCTGAGCGCGTCGATGGCGGTTTTGAGTGCGTCAGCGGCGGTTTTGAGCGTGCGGGGGGGGGGGGGGGCGGGGGGGGGTTCTGTGTTCGCAGGGGTCTGGAGGGGGTTGGACAGGGGTTTGACCTCCTCCTTTTTGCGGTTGGGCATTTTTCTGGCCGTGGTCTGGTGCGTGGGTATCTTGGATGGGGGGTGCATGGCGGTTTGGGCATTTGGGCCGACTGCCTTGCCTCTTTCCCTCCTCTGATTGGTGTTTGAGCTTGTATTGCCATGGAAAATCAGGGTCTTGCTTCTTCCCTGGATTTGGAGATGGTAGATCCATCCTCTTTGATGCATGCCGATAACAAGGATCGGACTGAGTTTCCTCTTTCTGGAGAGGGCACCTCCTCGTCAAAAGGGTTGTTTCGAATTAAAAAAGTAAATGGATGTTTGGAGAGATCGAAAGATAGACCAGTTTTGGTTATTCAACCTAAGCAGGTTTTAGAGGATGTTGATTACTGGTGCAAGCATGCTCTTATTTGCAAATTTTTGGGTCTTCATCTTTCTCTTCCTGTGTTGGAATATTGGGCACGTCGGGTTTGGAACCCTGAAGGAGATATGGAGATTCTTTTAGCGGCTAATAACTATTTCCTGGTTATTTTTTCAAGTATGTCGGACAGGAATAAGGCTTTTGAAGATGGACCTTATTTCTTTAACTAGGTTGGGCTCTTCATCAAGCCTTGGCATATGGGCTTCAACTCTGCTAAAGAGATCCCTTCGCGGGTGCCTGTGTGGGTTTGTTTGCCGAGGCTTCCGTTGGAATTTTGGAGGGAAGATATCCTCCACTCAATCTCTTTGCTTCTCGAGAAACCTGTTGGATCGGCTTCACAGACTCGAGAGCGTAAGGTAATTTCTTTTGCTCGTATTTGTGTTGAAGTTGATTTGAATCATCCATTACCAGACTCTATGGAAATTTGCATGGGTTCTTCCTCCTGGATCCAACAACTAGACTATGAAACCCTTCCATTCAGATGCAGAATTTGCCATGAATATGGTCATCTACACCACAGCTGTCCCAGACTGAAATCTTCCCCTTTGTCTACCTCTGGACCTCCTAGGATGGACAAGGGGAAAGCTCCAGTGACTAATGGGCCTGTTGATAAAGAGGGATTTATCTCGGTTAAATCCCATAATAAAGGCAAAGGCAAGAAGAGATCCTGGAGTGATAGACAGAATGATGGAACATTAAATAGGTTTGAGGTTTTGGATAGCATAGTCCAAGAAGATGGTATTCCAGTTGAGCTTTCTTCTAGGGTTAAGGCTCAGGTAGAGATTCAAGAGGTGGAAGCAATGAAGGAGGAGCTGGTTTTACCGTCAAGGGTTCAACAGGTCTATCAGTCGGCTTTGGACTTGCCTTCTCAAGTTCAAAATATTGGTGGCTTCCAGGAGTCACAGATTCTGGTGGGTACTACTGGGTTGGCTCCTTGACCCCAAGTTACGAAGGGATCCGAGGATCCTGTGAAGGGTGCTAAGGCTCCTCTTGCCTTAGGCTTGCAACAAAAATCTTTTAAAAAGGGGCCTCTAGATAAATAATCAAGGAGCAGAAGAAACACTGATCAAGAAAAGGTTAAGATCATGGGTGATACTTTGGTTGAGTCTGGGTCTGTGAAACCCATTGATTCCCACTTCTCCCACCCCCCTAAATGATAGTGTTATCATGGAATGTAAGGGGGTTGAACAGCATCCCTAGACAAAAGGTTGTTCGCAGATTAATCGAGTTTTAGGCTCTGGATGTGGTCTTTATGCAGGAAATTAAGCTTACAGTGGATGGTTTGAATAATTATGCTCTGCGTATCTGGCCCCAAGGCTACTGGCAGGGGGTGGGAGCGTTGGGCAGTTCTGGGGGGGTGGCTTGCTTCTGGAACCTAAGGAAAGTCTCCCCCTTATGGTGTGTTTCTAGTCGGTCTTCCATCTCTATGGTTGCCTCCAATTTTGAAACTGGCAAAAGATGTCTTTTCTCTAATATTTATGCTCCTGCTGATCTTCCAGGCAAGACACATCTCTTGGATCATATCAATTTTGTCCATTCTCTGGAACCGTTTCTCCAATGGATTTTGGCTGGTGACTTTAATGCTATTATTAGTATGGATGAAAAATGAGGGGTAGCCAGGCTTGATCCTTCTTCTCTTTTGCTCAGAAATAATATTGGTTTCCTTAACCTGGTTGACGTGAAGCCAAGCAATGGAGTTTTTACTTGGAATAATAGGCGGTGTGGTGATGAGGCTACCTCAGAATGGCTCGATAGATTTATGGTTTCCAGTTATTGGATGAGCAGCAGGTGGACTACCAGTTTTGAAATCATGGATTGGAGGGGATCCGACCACTGGCCTATCAAACTCTGTGTTTCCTCTTATGGGGTCACTAAAAAGCCTTCCTTCAAATTTCAATTGATGTGGTTACGGGATCAATCTCTTCGGGATCTTGTGATGCATTGGTGGTACAAAGGACTTCCTGCCCATGGGAGGGCCATGTACACTTTTAGTAAACGACTTCAACATGTGAAGTATAGGCTTAAGAGGTGGAATAAACAATGTTTTGGGAACCTGCATGCTCAGAAGCTTGCGACTCAGTCCAAGCTGGATAGTGTCACTCGTCAGATTCGTGACCATGATTTGTCCTTTGACCTTTTGAATGTTGAGTCCTTTGCCCTTAGGGGCCTAGAAGAGTGGGAACTTTGAGAGGAGATTTTCTGGAAGCAAAAATCTCGTATTTATTGGCTTCAGGAGGGGGATAGGAATACGACTTTTTTTCATAACTCGGTTAAGGCCCGTAGGTAGGGGAACTCTATTTCCACTCTTGTCTCGAGTGATGGGACTCAACTCTCGTCCTGTAGTGAAATTTCCAGGGAAGCTGTCAACTATTTTTCTAATCTTTTTACTAGGGAGGATATTGCTGCTAGATCTGAGGAGAGGGCTATTTTGGATTGTATTCCTTGCTTGGTCTTAGATGAGATGAACGGGGCTCTTTTGTGTCCAATCTTATTACTTGAATTGGAGAAAGTTGTGTTTAGTATGAAAAAAGGTAAAGCTCCTGGCCCAGACGGGTTTTCGATTGAGTTCTTCCAGAAATTTTGGGAAATAATAAAGTCTGATCTCCTTGAGGTGGTTCAAAAATCTCTTAGGAACAAACAAATGCTTTAAGTCTTTGAATTCTACTTTTTTGGCTCTCATACCTAAGGAGGGGGCTAATCAGATGGATCATTTCAGGCCTATTGCTTTATGCAATGTTGTCTACAAGATCATCTCCAAGTTGATTGCTAAGAGACTCAAACCTCTCCTTGGTGCCTTGAATTCTACTGAACAGGGAGGTTTTGTGGAAGGGAGACAAATTTTGGATGGTGTCGTGATTGCTACGAAGGTTATTCACTCTATGGCTTCCTCTAAGGAGAAGGCAATGTTCTGTAAGCTTGACATGGTTAAAGCTTATGATCGGGTGAGCTGGGAGTTCCTTCAGAATATCCTCTTGGCCTTTGGCTTTAAAGAGGAATGGGTGAGCTGGGTTCTCAGTTGTGTGACCTCGTCCTCCTTCCCTGTTCTCATCAATGGGGAATCTTCATATTGGTTTAGTGTTGCTTAGGGACTTTGGCAAGGGGACCCTTTGTGCCCTTATCTTTTCATTATCATGGCAGAGGGCCTTGGTAGATTTATTAAATCTTAGGTGTGGCAGGGTCTTATTCATGGCTGGAGCTGGAACAATGATCTCCCTCCTTGTTCTCATCTTCAATTTGTGGATGATACTGGACTGATGGGCTTGGCTAGAATTAATGAGGCAGTGTATTTCAGGAGAACTTTAGACATCTACTTGAAAGCTTCTGGTCAGAGTATTAATGATGATAAATCTTCCATTTATTTATTTAATACTCCTCGACTCATTCAGAATGGGATTGCTAGGATTCTTAGATTCCAAATTGGCACTCTTCCCTTGATGTACCTGGGGATTCCTTTAGCTCTTGGACCTCAGTGTAGAGGTTATTGGCAGGGGATTTTGGATAAGTTCTGGAGTAAGGTTAGTCACTGGACTTACAGATGTCTCTCTTCTACTGGTAGAGTGATCCTCCTAAAAGCTGTGGTGCAGTCTCTCCCTATTTATAGGTGTTGTGTAGATTCCTCTTGCTTCCTTTGTGAGGGATTTTGAGGCTCTTTCTTGGCAATTCCTTTGGTCAGGTAACCTCATTTCCTCGAAGTGGAGTTTAGTCAAGTGGGAGTTTGTCTGTAGGTAGAAGCATGTTGGGGGCCTTGGCATTAGGTATGTGGCTCTTGTGGTTACAATTTTGGCGGCTAAGCTGTACTAGAGATGGTGCAACAACCAGGATCAAGATTGGGCCAAGATTCTTGCTTTCAAGTATGTTCCTGGGGTTGAGAGCCAAGATGTGTTGCGAATTGCTTTTTTGGGCAAAGGTTCTTGCATTTGGGTTACTCTTAAGAAGGAAGCTAGGCTTGTTCAGAGTGGGCTCTTCTGGATATGTAATCATGGCTCTGATGCTCTTTTTTGGCTGGACTCTTGGGATGGTCACCCTCCCATTCTCTCTAGTCTCCCTCAACTTCTGCCTCTTTGCCAGATGTTCTCTGATGCTAGTTGGATTAAGGTGGAGCATTTTAAAACTGTTAAGTGCATTGGTCAACTGGAGGTATTTTGCTGGAAGGATCCGCAGGAGTGGCCTGAGGGTGGTTCTGATGAGGATCGTGCTGCTTTGTGTAAGGTCTTGGAGGGTAGGCTTTACAGCTCTCTAAATGAGAGGGAAAATTTGGCTTGGAGTCCCAACCCAAAAGGTAATTATACTATTGCTCAAGGTTATGCTGTGCTTGATAGGAATTTACATGGTCCTGTTGAGGTGCCCTGGTGGAGGAAGGTTTTGAACAACTTTTCTTGGCCAAAGTGTAACTTCTTTTTATGGTTGGTTGCCCAGAGGAAATGTCTCACATGGGAGAATCTTCGCAAACAGGGGTTTCAGGGTCCTTCCATTTGTTTTATTTGTTTGTGCAATGAAGAATGTTCTTCCCACTTGTTCTTTCACTGCCCCTTTTCTCGTGAGATTTAACACAGATGGTGGGAGGCTTGGCATCATGGTTGCATTCATGCTTCCTCTCTTATTGAGTTATGGGAGAGCCTGGGTAGGCCTCCTGCGAAGACGCCTTTTCTCCAAGTGGCCTGGAGCACTGGGCCTATTTTCATTCTTTGGAACCTTTGGTTGGAATGAAACCGTAGAGTTTTTTATGATTTTAGATTAGATAGTTGTCAACTATGGACGAAGATTATTAGTAGACTTCAGGAGACTATTTCTGCTAAATGTGATATGTCTGAAAGTATTGATCCTGGGAATGTTGAGGTTGTGCGGGATCTGAGCCTGGGTGTTAATAGTAGGGGTGGCATTGCTGGTATTATGCCCCATCGTGTCAAGAAATGGGTTTGTCGTGATGGGAAGTGGGCGCCTCCTCCAGATGGGGTCCTGAAAATTAACATTGATGGATCTTCTCGTGGAAATCTTGGGCATGCTGGTATTGGGGGTATTGGTAGGAGTAAAGATGGTGATGTTGTTTTTTGCTTCTCTGTCTACAAAGGGCATTACTCTAATAACCTGATGGAGGCGCTTGCTATTAAGATTGCTGTTGAGCGGGGTTGCTATCTTGGTTGGAGGAGGATCATCTGTGAATCTGACTCTCAGATTGTTGTGGATATGTTGAACAACTAGAGATTGGATGGTGTTAGTTGGCATTTAGCTTCAATGGTCAGACAAATTTTAAGGATTTGTAGCTCCTTGGAATCTGCCTCTTTCTGTCACATCCCTAGAGAATGGAATAGCGTGGCTGACTACTTGGCAAACTGGGCCTTAGAGAAAGGGGATGGTTGGGATATCAGTGGTAGGGATGAGTTACCTTCTAATTATCTGGGGATTTTGGATAAAGTTTTATTGGAAGACAAAATTATGTAGTGTTATTGTTTGGGTTGTTGGCGATTATCCTTTTTTATTGAGCTTGTGGCTCTTGCCTTGTATCTCGTTTTGGATTGAATAATTTTTTTTCCCTTTAAAAATATATATATATATATATATATATACATATATATATATATATATATATATATATATATATATATATATATGTATACACACACACACACACACACACACACACATATATACATATATATATATATATATATATACATGTATACACACACACACACACACATATATATACATATATATATATATATATATACATATATATATATATACATATATATATATATACATATATATATGTATATATATATATATACACACACACATATATATATACATATATATACACACACACATATATATACATACATATATATATGTATGTATGTATACACACACACACACACACACACACACACACATATATACATACATACATATATATATATACATACATACATACATACATATATATATATATATACATACATACATACATACATATATATATATATATATATGTATGTATATATATATATATATATATATGTGTGTGTGTGTGTGTGTGTGTGTGTGTGTGTGTGTGTGTGTGTATATATATATATATTTGTTTAAAAAATAGTGAGAAATGTCAATTACAAGACATCTATTTTGGATTTGTAACATATTATATTGATTAATGATTTTATTATCTTCTTCAAAAATAAATTGTTGACTCGTGAAAGATAGCTTCAATTTCGTTACATCATTATGTCAAGGTCAAAAAACTTTGTCTTGAGAAAAGAAAGGACTCCAAACTCCATTGTATGTCTAAGATATTAGATTTTTCAATCGATTTCTCAAAACAAGAAGAATTTGTTTTATATGATAGTCAAATAGACATCAATTTTAAGGTAGTCATTAATTGTAAACATCTTAAGGATATTATAATCCACCACCCCATCCTTCCCCCACGCATCGTGCCATTGTAAGACACATATTAATGTGATTAACCCCTTTGAGATTGTATTTGGATTATTTATAGAAGATGGACATATTATTACTCCCAAGTACACTAAGCTCTCTTTTGGTTTAATATTTTCTTTGGGTCAATTACAAGTATGATTTCATTACCTTTGCATGGAGTTAGATCACTTTCTTCTATATTATCAATGTATATATAAATTTTACAATAATGAATCAAAATTAGAGGAACATTGTATATTTAGGTGTGCAATATATTATAAGATTCATGGTATGTTTTGATGCCTCTTTAGAGGAAATCTAGACTCTCTTTGACATCTTATTCCTTATGAAGATCAAATATATGTAGCTCCTCAAAGAGATGGCCCACACAAATATGGCCTCCTTAAGATTCATTAATACAACTCTTTGTTTCATGGTTAGCTTTATACTACTTTCTTCAACCTCAAATTTAGAGGTGGAAATAAACCCATTATTTTTCTCAATAGTCACAATTTGTCAAGGGAGAGATATCAAAAACTTAACTCATATTTTATGTTTTATGTCAGGGGATTTGACCAACTGGCCTGTTGTTATTGCTTTTCAAGGGATTTTTTACACAGCTATGATTCTTTTCCAATTATGGAAGGCCAGAAATAATGATTTTATTAACAATGTTGAATTTTCTTATCTCTTTTCTATTAATGACAAGGATTCTATTATATTTTAACCTAGATGCAAATTCAAGTCCAAACTAAGAAGGTTGCCCTAGAGGTTCGCCATCCACTAGGGGAGTTTTCCCTACACAGTGAGTCGCATCCTGCCTAATGGTCTGCCACAAGGTTTACTATCGCCACCTCCCTGGAGGCACATAGGTTATCCCCGTAGTCACATCCACTTCTCCCCTTGATTTTAAATAGGGGGATGGAGGTCATTACCACAACGTGAAAAAATTGATGTAGTTCCCTCCCAAAGGGGTTCTCCTAGTGGCACTACTACTTATCTGACTCAACCCACTAATGGATGGGTGATAGATATGTCTTTGGACACCCTAGATGGATGGGTGGTACTGGATATTCATTTTTTAGAGCCTTTCGCTTGGACTATTCTACCACCCAAGGACGATCCTCTGCCTCCTCCCTCGAGTGATCCGTCCTATGCTTAATTCTCTTTTGGGTTATAATATGATTTTGAGCATCATTTTTTGATATAATATGGTTTTGAGCATCATGTCTTGTTTGGATTTATTTTTTATTTCATATTTTTTTGGTGACGTATTCTGATCTGACATTTTATCCTCAGGAATGCAGTTTGGGCTGTGAATACCAACCCAATATGTTGCTATGTAACCTTCTCTACTTTTATTATTTTGTATAATAAATTTATATTGAAGCATTCCATTAATAAAAACTTGTAAATCAATTATATTAATTAGTATAGATTTATCTAGAATATATTTATTTGATTTTATTTTTTAAATTAATCATAAGACACCTATCTTGGATTTGTCAAATTTTATATTAATTAATGACACCATTACCATATTCATAATTTTCTCACTCACTGGTGAGAAATGGCCTCAATCTAGTTACATCATTATGTTATAGTAGATAAACTCTTTGTAGAGAAAAAAGGGCTCCAAACTCTATTATATGCCCAAGATATTAGACTTTTCAATTGACTTGTCAAAGCAAGAAGAAAAAAATCCATATTACGGTCAAATGAACATCAAATTTAAGGTAGCCATTAATTGTTAACATCTTAAAGGGCATTATGGTCCACCACCACCTTGTCTGCCATTGTAAGACACCTAGTAGTGTGATTAAACAATTTGAGATAGTATTTGGATTGTCTATAGAAGATATACATATTATTACTCCAAAGTACATTAAGATTTCTTTTGATTTTATATTTATTTTGGGTTAATTGCGTGTATGTTTTCATCAATGTTTCAAGAATTCATAGCACTTTCTTCTGCAACATTAATGTATATGCAAATTTTGTAATAATGAACCAAAATAATGGAAACATTATGTATTTAGGTGCCTAGTATATTAGGAGATACATGGCAAGTTTTACTACATCTTTAGAGGAAATCAAGGCTCTCTTCAACATCTTATTCATTTTGAGGATCAAATATGTGTAGCTCTATTCATTAGAGAAATGACCCAATATAGAGATGGCCTCCTTAATATTTTTTAGCATGACTCTTTGTTTCATGATTCAACTTTAAACTCTTTTTCAAAGTCTCAAATCTAGAGATACAAATGGACCCACTATTTTACTAAACAATTTAAGATTTTTCTGGGAAAAATATCAACATCTTAACTCATGTTTTATATTTTATCTCTTTTTTCTCTCACATGTCCTAATTTAAAATGTACTTTTGTTGTAATCCTATTACCCTATTATGATTACTATTGGATATAAATAGTATTCATATTCATATTCATATTGTCGAACATAAACATCAATGTGGTAGGAACTTAAACTAGCAGTTTCCCCAAAGGTGCAAGTTATGCTAGAAGGTGTGTAATTTTCTATTTTTGGTAAAGCGGTCTTTTGTAAAGCAAGAGAGTGTAAATCAACAAGTGAACCTCACTCAAAACCATGATGGTTAACCTTGTCTCAGATTTTGTGCATGAATTGTTCTATGAGAACCAGAAATAAATGCTTCAAAATCCCTCACTCAAGAAATTACTAGCACATATCCAACAATCCATCCTTCTGTTAATGGTTTCTTACATATAATAAGCTTAATGTTGCATGCATTAAATGTGAAATAGGGTCAACAGTCATGTGTTTTGTGTGATGTGCAACTGTTGATTTACACTCTTTTACTTTACACAACCTTGCATCACAAAATCAGAAAATTACCTTGTTTGTCATTTTAACTTATTTAATAATGTGATTATCCCTCATGGTTCCTTTGCCACGTGTGCACTTAAAAATCCACCTATTCCCATTCATAGCTTCATGGTAGCTATCTTAACCAGATTATGTGGTTAAGTTGCCCACCATCCCAATTCCCACACTCGCATTGTGATGCAATGTTTCTCAGAGGGATCATTTGTGTTGAAGAGACCATTGACTTCAAATTTGATCAAGTTAATTGCCCTATAAAAAGACAAATCCCTCTGCAAGAAATATTATCTCTCTATACAATCCCATCTTTGATATACTTCATGCACAATCACACAACAATTTCTCTCCTCTACTTTCCAAAGACAACAAATACCTTTCTTACTTTTTTCATTCTCATTTACGTAGAATATGGCTTGAAATTCAATGTTTTAATGATGAAGGTCGTATACTAGTTCCCACAAGATCATTGAAGCTCGATACTTCTTCAAAGGATATGGAAAACTAAACCTGGGAATACACATCTCCTCAGGACAATAACAGGCATGGCGTACATATGGCCTTTACTATCACAAGAGTTGTCATGGTTGGTTCTAATTTATTTGGTTTTTCCAATGGTATAGTTATAAGGATGGCCCCTCAAGTGCGGGATGCACAGGGTTGTTCTGGCTCATACTTATCAGTACCCTCTTTGTAGTATTTTATGGAAGTTTCCTCTCCCTATAGTGTGAAGCTCCATTGCTCTAATTCATCTGGACCATTAATTTATTGATTTTCACAACAATGTAACCTGACTATATAAGTGCCTTCAAAAAGTATTGGTATAAGATTACATGGATTTAGATCCGGGACATTCATTTTAGGCCATCATAAAATATATAATTAGCTCCGATGTCAATTATGGGAATTTGCCTTCCATGAATGGATTTGTCTAGAAAGTGACATCTTGAATCGAATAGAATCTGAATTGGATTCATCTAAGGTGGAGAAAACATTGTTATATTAGTGACAACTATTAGACCTACGCATTTTTAACCATTCCCTTTTGTAAACAATTGTGTAATATAGATATTTTTATATGAAATGAAATGCTACTAAAAATGTGGAATGGGGCCTCAAACATGCCAATACGGATCAGGATTTAGATACAATTTTTTTGATAGATCACATTCACACTACCTGACATTTATGAAAATAAAATCAAACTGGTTATTATAATTTTAAAAGAAAAAAATATAATATATTATAATTTTGTTTTGAAATTTTATTTGTGAAATAATTATTTATAGAATTGTTATTTATTTATCTAATTTTTTTATAATTATTTATAAAATTTATTATTTATAAATAAAATTATTTTTTATATTCTTATAATATTTTATATTTCAATTTATTATTTATATATTTAAATTTAACTTCGCTTTGCAACAAGTTTTTATATTTATAATCTTCCACATGTTGATGGTTTCACTCCTTCTCAATAGTCATACACCTAATCTCACTCATCCATGCAATTCTCTACGTGGCTCCACGACACAAAAATAAGGGGTGCACTTGCAATTTCACTTGCCCTCCCCTCTTTTGGTAAGCCCCTGCAGTATAACATTTTTTTCTAAGAAACACACTGGTCCTTAAAGTATATTTTATTTAACGATGATTTCAATTTTATACTGTATTATTATTGAGAAGAAGTTAGACCTCAAGATGAGTTCTTGCACATCATCCAAACTTCCCATCAGGAATTCATGTTGAAGATTACGAACCCTTAATTAGCTTTCTTCCTTGTATATTATGATCTCAAAATACATAGATGTGTGTGTTTTTATGTCTTGTATGGCATCATAAGCAAATAAGGATTGGTGTCCAATGAGAAATAAAGTGTGATGTATTATGGGAAATAAAGTGTGTGAGAGGAGACACTTTCCCTCCTTTCATTTGTTGAAATCTTAGAGTTAGGGTTTACTCTGCATGGTTGCATCTTTGAGGAGAGTGACTCTGAGAGTGTTGTGTGTTAGGGATGGAGGGCTCGGCCATGACTCCTCTGGAGAATAGCTTGGTCAATTATATTTTTATTGGCTTTATGGCTATGTGTTTGTGGCAATGGCATCTCTACGGTAGCCGATCTATGTTTGGATGACCCTATGTTTTGGTGATGACAACACTACACTTTGCTCATAGTTGATTTGAGTTTTGGCTTTTGTGTGTTATTTGTGATGGCTACTCTAGTCTTCAACCCCAGTTTGGTGGTCTACTTTTTGGGTCTTGTTTTTCATAGTGTGACAGAGTCTGCAACTTGGTCGCCATTATAGTGGTGGTGATGGTGAAGTGGTGGAGGTGTTGGATGTAGCAGCAGTAGCATTTTCTCTGTTTTCCCCTGCATTTGCTTTAGTTGTTTTTAGGTTTTTAGGTTTTTTGTCTTACCTGTTGGGGTTTGCTCAACCAACATGGTTGTTATGAGGGCTTATTATTAGTTTTCCCTTGCTTGGCTTTGCTCAATGTGCGAGAGGGTTGTGAATGTTGGTGGCATGTTTTGATCAACCGCTTTATTGTGTAACCTTCGATTTATTATTTTTTATAATAATTTTTTTTAAAGCGTTCCTATAATAATAAAGTGTGAAATTTTGTATTTCCATTTAGGTTAGCTAATTGGTTTCTATTTGTTGATTTCACATGCACCAAAATGTTAGTTTTTGTCAATAAAGTTTGACATTATTAGTTTTATATGAAGGCAGTTGCTCTTCCTTCAGACATTAATCTGCCAAGATCAGAGTAATAGTGGTAGGAAAGATGAAACAAATAACTTGTCAGTGATACTATTTTTTGTACAATAAGAAGGGCAAAGGATGCAATTGATAAATCGATCACACAGGTTGGCCCATATTCTCTTGTTTTATTGTTATCAGGGATTATGAAACTAAGATTATTGTATCATGCATACTAAATCTTGTTAGTTATCATAAAACTATAAAATTATTGGGACGAAATAAAATTTCCTTTGGCCGAATTCCTAGAGGGATACCTTTGCCTTCTTTATTTAATAAAGTTTCTGAAGAAAATGAAATTGAAAAGGTTGTGAAGAAGATTGTTTGTATTTTATTATTAATAAAATTAAATCATGCATGAGAGAGAAACTGTAGTTATTACCATCTTTTATAATCTATCTTGATTTTTACAAGCAGATTTAAGTTATTTGCCACAGTGTCTAATCAAGGGAAGGCAATGACATTGTCCACAAAAGCTGAGAAAGCGTGAAATTGTTCCATTCTCATGCATGACTAAAAATGTCACTCTTATTTCTCTCTAATGTGCTCACATCTCCTCAATAATCTTATCTCCATTTTCCCACCATCACCTTCATCGCATCTAAGACCCATCTTACCTAATTCAATCAAACACTATACATCTTATTCATCTAAACATGCATCAATTCTATTATATCTCATATCCCATCTACCTCAGACAGTTGTACATAACATCAAAGGCTCATCTATGGATAACAGTGGTTTGAATATCCCAAATGTGAATGGCTAACAAACCCATGGGAAGCACAAAAATGGAATATTCTAGCATGAGACGAATCTCGATACAACCCCTTAATAAAAACTCCTCCAGTATAATTACTATATTTTTAAGTTTGAGACACAAACATCAATATGGTAGGAATTTAAGTGTCACCATGTTCAAATTTTATATATTTTGTTTTGTGTGAAAAACAATAAACTATCTATTTGATTTTTTTGGCAAACAAATTTTAAAAATATAATTTGTAGCGTGCATTCAATCTTGTGCCTTACCAATATATAGGATAATGTGTTTGAATCTCAATGAGTGTAACTATAAACACAATTTTGGTGTATTATAAATGAGCTAAATACCTTTATTCAACCACCACTATAAACACAATTTTGGTGTATTGTAAATGAGCTAAATACCTTTATTCAGCCACCACTATAAACACAATTTTGGTGTATTGTAAATGAGTTAAATACCTTTATTCCACCACCACTTCTCTCCCCAATGAATTGTGTGTTTCTTCTTTTTACTCGTTGATTTTGACATCATGTCTTGTCCACATTTGGAGGACCTCTCACTAAATGAGACCATAACTAAGACAAGATCAACAACCTCTTCTACTTTAAACCACTCTTTGGTGGTAACGAGTGTGCATATCGTATTTTTTTAAGGTTTTAAACTTGTGACCAAACTCCCTATCGAACATACTTTTTTGGTCATACTTTATTTTTTTGGGTTTGAATTTGTGACTTCTTTTTCAAAAATAAATGTTTTTTTTATTAAGCTCATTAAATTTATTAAAATTAATATGTATAATTTTATATATAAAAAATATTTTTTAGAGATTAAAATTTTAACTCTTTTATTAGCATCAATAGGTGTTTTACAATGATAACATGGGGTGGATTATAATTTGTATTAATTTTTAAGAATTAATGATTATCTTAAATTTCATGTTCATCACATTATCAGAGAATAATTTAGATAATAAAATTTAGATCTTTTTTTCTCTCTTTTTTCAAACCTAATAAAATCATACAACTGAATTGAGGTCGTGTAAATATATAAATTTTAAAAATATATTAGAAGTTTTTATCATCATCAATGGTCAAATTTATACAAACTACCATGCCCTTCAAAGGAAATATTTAATTAGCAAAAGAAGTATAAATTCAAATTTCTGTTTTAAATATAAGTAATTTTTTAAAGTTCTAATTAAAACAAAATTTTAAAATTTTATATAGAAATGCTTACAATTAAATATCTTTTAATTTGTAATAATTTTTTTATTATAATTTTTTTTTTTGGGGATTTTATTGTGTTGTTTAACCTTAAATTTAGATGTGGGGGTTATCTAAGGTTAAGAATATTATATTAGTTTTTGCACAAATATAGTGAATTAATCTCATAAGTAGGCGTATTAATAGAAATTCAGACAAATAATATTCTAAATTTATACAACTAAGATTGCTAAAAATATTTAAGGACAATTATTGATAGATATTGCAATAAACTAAAAACAATGATACTTAGTTGGTTTATTTTGTGCATGTAAGTTTGAGTAGGAATAGGTTGGAAGTGGACTAGATGATGATCTTGGAGAAATCATTAGTTTCTAGAAATATCTCTTTTGTGGCCTTAGATGATTTCATCAGATTTGGATAGTTGCATCAATGTGGGTGTCTAACTCTGTTACAAGTGTCATGTACATATTATTGACTAGATATAGATGTGACCAACTAGATCCTTTTGGGCCTTTTGTCACTCTATTATAATGTCTTCAGATTGTGTGCACATGTTATTCTTTATCAAATTATTAAACCCTAGCTCTTCACCCTTGGAGTGATGGTGGGAAAAATGCATTAGTGGGCTCACTGTGTTGAGTTGGCCCTAAAGACCTCTCTGCCAATGGGCATTGCCTAACATATTCACTACTCCAAAGAGGGCCTCAAACTAATGTAGTTCTCCCCTATGTGTTGGCTTGTGTGTGTACAAGGGTGCAATGCATGATAATCAAATATATGAAATGACCTAGCTTGTAACTTAACAAATATGGCTCGTAGGCTATTCTTTGAATGCTTCAAACTTGTAGAAAATTGATGTTATGATTGATATGGAAAATGAGATAAATAGGGCACATTTGCTCACTTGAATTCTTTATTGAGTGCTTCTTGGTACATTACCTTGTGAGTTGTATGTGATTTTCAGGTGAGGAATGAATAAGGTTTGATCTTATATATATACCAAACCCTTTTAGAAATATCTTGCATTAAATCACTTAGGCTGATCTTTTAGATACATTTCTTCTACAAATTGGATGACTTTTGGGCACTAGACACTTTGTAGCAAAAAGGATAGTTACATCGATGCATGTGTCTGTCTACGATGCAAGTGTCTGAAGATATATAAAATAGGCACATGTCTAAAACTGACAGTGAAGGATAATAATCAAGTTTTAGATTTTTTTTCATAGTATAGAAGGCTTGAGTCATCATAATAATTGTTAGACTTAGAGATAAGTAATTTGGTACAAAGAGATAATGAATGCAAGCCTTTTAGCAATAGAAAAGTCTAGACATGAAAGGTACAACCATGATATGTATTTTCTAAGTGTACAAGACTAAGGTATTATATAAATCAACTTTTGTTGCATTTCCCTTCTTTAATTTAGTAATGAAATTTCTAGTTTAAAAGAAAGAAATATGTACTTAGATGTGTACAACATACCTTGTCTTTACATGAGCCCGCCTTGAGTGCTTTACTGGTGATTGACTTATAACCAAGAGCATGTTGCATTATATAATTGGTTTATAAAATTTGAAAGTGAAACAATTTGAAATGCTTTAAAGTAAAAAGAGCAAGGTTAGGAGTATTCTTGTGTGTTGATGTAACCATCTTTCCTTTTGAAAATTTAATTTGAAAGGATGCCTCATTATGAAGCATTGAACTAAGATTAAGATAATTCTAAACCTACATTTGAATGTATATATAGATATTATAAGATGGCATGCCCTCAATCTTGGTGTAAAGGTGAGTTACAACACTGCGATTGAACTTGTTTCATCTCAATTGTGCAACCCAAATATGTGCATAACTTGGTGAGTGTGAGTAATTTAATCAACTCACAACATACATCTGGTTAGGGTGAATGATTTAATCAAACCCACAATATATTTATAGTGAATTTATATGATTTAATCAAATCTAACTTATAAATTTGGTAAGATTGAGTGATTTGATCAACTCAACCTTCCAAAGGTGAACTAACTACTACAATAGATTGGATTGATAAAAATCTCTAACAATCGATCTTGGGTATGATAATAGTCCATAAGAGTATTTGAAATCTGAAAAATGTTTTGATTTTACAAATTTTAGGTGCCCCTTGCATAGCATATGCACCTCATACATGTCTCAAGCTAGAATCTGGGTATAATAATAGTACCAATGTATATAATGATGCCACAAATATGTATCTGAATCATAGAACTTTGAAATTTGGTGAATTATAAAAACTGGTGTAGATGTAGAGGATATATTTCTATGACATGCCCCCATTGAATCTGGAAAATATGAGAATTGGTGTAAATGTGGAGAAAATGTTTCTATAGCACACCCCCACTATAATATAAAATTGTGAAAATGTGGAAGTCATGCCTTTATGACATGTCCCCATAGATATGTACCCCCTTTTGAGGTGAGGGGAATTATAAACTAGGTGTTACCTTACCTCAAAAGGATAAGATAATTACATAATCTATGTATGAACTATGTAGCATATATGAGGAACATGTCTAGGTAGATATAGGATTGAAGCATGAACTATGTGATCACGTCAAATCTTAAGATGCATGATGTAGATCATGGCAATGTCTAGAGAGTAATAATACAAGTTCAACATGTAATCAAGCACACACACAATTTCACTCAAAAGCAAATCAAAATGAAATGGTCCAAGGAGACCTCATACAAGGGGAATTTTCAGATGTTGCACAATCAAAGGGACATGACTTAGTCTAATGTCCACAAAGCATATATTGACATATTCAAATGCCCATACAACAAAAAATGACATATTCAAATGTCCAAATAGGCAAACAAAGGCATAGGGACCACAATGAATGGAGCATATTCAAATTCTTAAACAAGAAAGACATGATTGGTGTCCACTGGGGAATAAAGTGTCTGTTGTATTTTATTATTTCCATTTAGGTTAGCTATTTGGTTTCTATTTTTTGATTTCACATGCACCAAAATGTTATTTTTTTCAATAAAGATTGACATTACTAGTTTTATATGAAGGCATTGGTTGTTCTTTCTTCAAGAATTAATATGCTAATATCACAGTAATAATGGTAGGAAAGATGAAACAAATAACTTGTTAGTTACACTTACTATTTTTCATGCAATAAGAAGGGGTGAAGGATGTAGTTGATAAATCAATGACATAGGTTGACCCCATCTTCTCTTGTTTTATTATTCTCCTATTATAAAACTAAGATTATTGTATCATGCATACTAAATCTTGTTATTTATCCTCAAACTATCTTTAGAATCTCTCTGTAATCTAAGCCATTGGTATCATTATTACTTTGGATTTGGGGTGAAACAAAATTTCCTCTGGTCGAATTCCTGGAGGTATACCTTTTCCTTCTTTATTTTAAAAATTTTCTGAAGAAAATGAAGTTGAAAAGGTTGTGAATAAAAACATTTGTATTTTATTATTAATAAAATTAAATCATGCATGAGAGAAAAAATGTAGTTATTATCATCCTTTATAATCTATCTTGATTTATATAGGTTGATGGAAGTTATTTGCCACGTTGTCTAAGTAATGGATGATAATGACACCGTCCATAAAATTTGGGAAAGCATGAAATTATTCCATTCCCATGCATGAATAAAAAGGTTACTCTTATTTCTCTGTAGTGTGCTCACATCTCCTAAATAATCTTATCTCCATTCTCCCATCATCACCTTCATCATAATCTAAGGCATGTCTTATCTAGTTTAGTCAAACATTATGCATCTTGTTCATCTAAACATGCATCAGTTCTCTTCTATCTCATGTCCCATCTACCTAAGATAATTGTACATAACATTAAACGCTCATCTATACGTAATAGTTATTTGAATATGCCAAATATGAATGGCAAACAGACCAATGGGAAACACAAAAAGGGAATATTTTAGCCTGAGATGAATCTTTGGTTATAACCCCTCAATGAAAACTCCTACGGCATAATTACTATATTTTTAAGTTTGAGACACAAACATCAATGTGGTATGAACTTAAGTTAAGTGTCACCATGTTCAAATTTTATATATTTTGTTTGGTGTCAAAAATAATAAAATACATGTATTTGATATATTTGGCAAACAAATTTTCAAAATATAATAGATAATGTGCATTCAATCTCATGCCTTACCAATTTATGGGATAAAGTGTTTGAATTTCAATTATTGTAACTATAAACACAATTTTGGTGTATTCTAAATGAGATAAACACCTTTATTCAACTACGACTTCTCTCCTCAATGAATTATACATTTACATCTTTTTACTCATTAATTTTCACATCATGTCTTGTCCATGTTTGTAGGACCTCTCACTAAATAAGACCACAACTAAGACAAGAGCAACCTCTTGTACTTTAAACCCTCTTTGGTGGTAACCTGTGTGCATACCATATTTTTGTAGGTTTTAAACTTATGATCAAGTTCCCTCTCAAAACACATTTTTGGTTATACCCTATGTGTATAGTCTATCTTTTTAGGGTTTGAAGTTGTGACTTATCTTTCAAAAAATAAATACTCTTAGTCATTAGCCCCATTAAATCTATAAAAACTAATATGTATAATTTTATATCATATATGAAATAAATTTCCTACTAATTAAAGTTTTAAATCTTCGATTTACATCAATAAATGTTCTACAATGGTAGCATGGGGGTGGATTATAATTTATGTTAATTGTTAAAAATTAATGGCCACCTTAAATTTGACATCTATTATGTTGTCAGATGGTAATTTAGATGATCAAATTTGGAGCCCTTTTTCTCTCTTTTTTCAAACCTAATAGAGTGATATAACTAAATTGAGGTCATGTAAATATATAAATTTTAAAATTATATTAAAAGTTTTTATCATCATCAATGGTCAAATCTATACTAACTACCATGCCCTTCAAAGGAAATCTTTAATTAACAAAATAAGTATAAATTCAAAATTCTATTTTAAATACAGGTAATTTTTAAAAGTTTCAATTAAAATAAATTTTTAAAATTTTATATAGAAATGCTTACAATTAAATATCTTTTAATTTGTAACAAACTTTCTATTAGAAAATTATGTTTTTGGAATTTTATTTTGGTGTTTAACCATAAATTTAGATGTGGGGGTTATCTATGATTAAGAAGATTATATTAGCTTTTGCACAAAGGTGGTGAACTAATTTAATAAGTAGGCCAATTAATATAAAACTTAGACAAATAATATTCTTAATTTATATAATTGAGATTGATAAAAATATTAAAGTAAAATTGTTGATAGATATTGCAATAAATTGGAAACAACAATAATTAATTAGTTTATTGTGTGCATGTAGGTTTGAACAAGAATAGAGTGGAAGTAGACTAGGTGATGATTTTGGAACAATCATTAGTTTTTAAAAATATTTCTTTTGTAACCTTAGACATTTGTTTCATATTTGGATAATTATATTGACTTACGTGTCTAACTTTGTTACATGTGTCCTATACATAATATTGACTAGATATAGATGTGACCAATTAGAGCCTTCTAGGTTTTTTATCACCTTTCTTCTGATGTCTTCAGATCATGCACATATGTTATATCTCTTTGTCAAATTATTAGACCCTAGCTCTTCACCCTTAGAGTGATGGTGGGAAAAATGGGTTAGTGGGCTCACTGTGTTGAGTTGACCTTAAAGACCCCTCTATCAATAAGCATTGCCTAAAATATCCATTAATATAAATAGGGCCCCAAACTGATGTAGTTCTCCCCTATGTGTTGGCTTATGTGTACAAGGGTACATTGTGTGATAAGCAAAGACATGCAATGACCTTGCTTATAACTTGGAAAATATGGCTCTTAGGTTGCTCTTTAAATGCTTCATACCTATATAAAGTTGTTGCTATGACTTATATGGAAAATGAAATAAATAGGGCACATTTTCTCACTTGAATTATTGATTGAGTGCCTCTTGGTATATTACCTTATGATTTTTAGGTGAGGAATGAATAAGGGTTGATATTGTTTATAAACCAATCCCTTTTATAAATGTCTTGCATTAAATCAGTTAGGTTGATCTTTTGGATATGTTTATTTTACAAATTGGATGACTTTTGGGCACTAGACACTTTGTAAGAAATAGATAGTTGTGTCAATGCATATGTCTATCTAAGATGCAAGTGTCTAGGGAGATATAAAATAGGTACAGGTCCAAAACTAATAGTGAAGGATAATAATCGAGTTTTAGAGATTTTTTCATAGTATAGAAGGCATGGGTTATTAGAATAACAATTTCTAGACTAAGAGATAATCAATTTGGCACAAATATATAGTGAATCCAAGCCTTTTGACAATGATAAAGTCTAAAACTAAAAAGTATAACCATGATTTTTATTTTCCAAGTGTACAAGACTAAGATACTATATAAATCAAATTTTACTATCAACATTTCCCCCTTTAATCTAGTAATGAAATTTCTAGTTTAAAAGAAATAAATGTTTACCTGGATGTGTACAACACTCTTTGTATTTGCATGAGCCCACCTTGAGTGCTTTGCTAGTGATTGACCTGTAACCAAGAGCATGTTACAATATATATTCAATGTATGAAATATGAAAGTGAAACAGTTTGAAATGCTTGAAAGTAAAAAGAGAAAGGTTAGGAGTATACTTGTGTGTCATGCAATCATCTTGCTTTTTAGAAATTTGATTTGAAAGGATACATCTTTATGAAGCATTGAACTGAGATCAGGGTAATTATACACCTACAAGTATATATATATATATATATATATATATATATATATATATATATATATATATATGCACTTGTAGGTGTATAATTATCCTGATCTCAGTTCAATGCTTCATATATATATATATATATATGCACTTGTAGGTGTATAATTATCCTGATCTCAGTTCAATGCTTCATATATATATATATATATTAGATGACAACATGCCCCCAATCTTGATGTAAACGTGAATTACAACACTGTGATTGAGCTTGTTTCATCTCAATCATGTAACCCAAATATGTTCAAAACCTAGTGAGCATGAGTAATTTAATCAATTCACACTATACATCTAGTGAGGGTGGATGATTTTTTCAAATCCAACTTATAATTATGGTGAATTTATATGATTTAATCAAATCTAACTTATAATTTTGGTAAGTTTGAGTGATTTAATCAACTTAACCTTTCAAAGGTGAACTAACTACTATGGTAGATTGACTCGATAACAATCCATAACAAACATCTTAGTTATGATAACAGTCTATAATAGTATTTGAAATCTATAAAATGATTTGATTTTACTATTTTTAGGTACCCCTTACATGGCATATGCACCTCATATATGTCTCAAACTAGAATTTGGGTATAATAACAGTACCAATGTATATAATGATGCCACAAATATGTATTTGAATCATATAAATTTGAAATCTGGTGAATTATAAAAATTAGGTTAGATGTGGAGGATATGTTTCTATGACATGCCCCCATTAATTCTGGAGAATATGAGAATTGGTGTAAATGTGGAGAAAATATTTCTATAACATACCCCCACTATAATATGAAACTATGATAATGTGGAAATCATGCCTTTATGACATGTCCCCACAAATATGCACCTCCTTTTGAGGTGAAGGGAATTATAAACTAGGATTACCTTACCTCAAAAAGATAAGATAACTGCATAATCTATGTATGAACTATGTACCATATAGGAGGAACATGTCTAGGTAGATATAACATTGAAACACTCACTATGTGATCACATCAAGTCCTAAGATGCATGATATAGATCATGGCAATGTCTAGAGAGTAATAATACAAGTTTGACAAGCAATCAAGCACACACATAAGAGCACTCAAAAGCAAAGCAAAATGAAATGGTCCAAGGAGGCCTCATACAAGAGACATATTCAAATTTTGCACAATCGAAGGGACATGACTTAGTCAAATGTCTACAAAGCATAGATTGAGATATTCAAATTCCCATACAACAAATAATAACATATTCAAATGTCCAAATAGGTAATAAAGGCATAGGGACCATAATCAACGGAACATATTCAAATTCTCAAATAGGGAAGATAATAGCAAGAAACACACTCAAGTAAGTGCAGAACTTAAATCAAGGAATAATAAGAAACCAATATAAACATAACATACTAGTTCCTGTAAATATGTGTTTGCAAAAAATGTTAAGTACATAACATATCAAGTACACTGTGAAAGGTATAAACATGGATACAGGAATGTGTAAGTATATAAGCCTAAACATGATAATGTAAAGTGATCATCGAAGAATATAACCTAGGTGTATTATGATAAAAGAAAAAGATTTCCCCAATGTACTTATGACTTGAGTAGAGGAAAGGCCCAACATATGTATGCATATATATCATGTATCTAGGTATGCCTATATCACACTCAAATGATGCATGAAACATATGTGTATATATTAAAAGGAATGATATGATATCTACTAACATGGAGCAAACAACATAAGTATAAAAAATAGTACAATTATGAACATACTAAAAATGTTTGGTATTTTTGAATTTATTTGATTGTTTTTATATTTTTGGAATATTTAATTATTTTGAATTTTTTAGAATATTTAGATGATTTCAAACTTAGTCTGTATCATTTGCATTGTTTGGGTCATGGTTAAAGGTGAAAATGGTGCATGGCACGCTCTTCCTCACAATGTACATGTGAAGCATAAGAACAATTACCATCATGTGGTTTATGGATCAATTTTTCCTTGTGAGAAAAAGACATACCTTGCTGATTTTAGTCAATTTTAGATACCATCTAATATAACCAAAGAGTTCCCAATGTGAATGAATATTGATATTTTTGTGGCATAACCCAAACCCTTGTTTGAATCACTTTAGGACCACAAACAACTGGGATTATTTTTTTACCTAAGGATTCTTTCTAACCTCTTTTATTTTTTAAATCTTTTAGATTAAAGCCAAATTGTTGCAATCAATTTACACTGAAAAATATTTTTTTGGTCTAAGATCAACATGAATATGCCAAAAATAGGTGCCACCCATGAATAATGTGATTGTTATATCTTATTGGTGTGGATGCTTTTTGGTTTGTTCAACTTGAGGTGTTTATTTTGGATATGTATCTTGGATTGGTCCCATATTGAGTAATATTTTTTAAGTTCCCATATGAATGCAAGGAACACCACACAATTACTCATAGTGATCATTTGGTAATTCATCTTCTTCATTTATATGTGGAATAAAACTTTTGTAGTTCAAAGGAGAGATGTTAAGTTTGTTTGAATACTTGAGTATGAATGAAACATATCTATGAACATCCGAGTATAAATAGGTAAATGGTATTATTTATGTAATGCATGTTCCTTTAATGGGGAAAGAATACCTCTACTAAATTCCAAATCTAAGGTTCTAAATTCTAAGGCATATAATGTACTTTTAAATCGAATAGCATAGTCTTGAAGGGATTCATTATCATGTTGTTTGAATTTTTTAAAATGTTCTAATGTAAGTATAAGCAGCTTGTGTATGTTTAAATTTAAAAAGAAGACATCTTCAAATTTTTAAAGAGTGGTTAAAGAACCCTTTGATAAGTTATAGAACCAAGTTTGAGCTTCATCGGTAATATTCATATGAATGACTTTTAATAATAGTGTGTCATCTTTCGCCAATTGACCAAAATAATGTACATATTTAATCATGTGATCAAAGGGATCTTTATGATGATAAAAAAGAGGTAAATTTATTAGTTTAAAACCTTGTAGATAAGGATATTCAAGTATACATTGTTTGTCCCAAATTTTGGCTAAGTATTTTGTCCATTTTGGCATGGAACCGACATGGCATGGAAGGACCATAACGTAGAAAGTCTATGGCATAGAACTTGATGGGTGCAAAATTACTGAGTCACAAAATCACTAGCATGAGAGGATCTAGTCAAAAGAGAATTAGTTATGAGGAACTTGAGAGCATAGGACTCAAAATGATAGCAGAAGACTTGGGGAGTGCATGGAAAGCAAGAGTGGTTAAGGAATGGTTCTTAAGGGTCACCTAGACCTTATTCATCAAAAGTGTTGCACTGGCCCATAAAGAGAGAAACACATAACAATAGGGATCAAAAATAGCATGAGTATATAGGGGGCACAAAGGCTCAGGTCACTCGAAAAAGTTAGTTGATTGAGCACCACAACTCATAGTCTGTTGAGATTTCATTGGATAATTATTCCTGTCATTATTGTTGTAAACACTTAGTCAGGGATAAACAAGTATAAATACCCCTATTGTAAAGTATTGTGAGGACAAAGTGTTGCTTATTTTTTATGCTTATGCTTAATAAATGAACTACGGATATGATACAACTTCTTGTGTTCATGATGAATGGTTGTGTTGTGTTGAGTCTAGCATAGTGATAAGAACTTAGTATAGAATCTAACCTATCTTTTATTTTTCTAAAGTAACAACTTTGTATGCACTAAAATGTGCTCACTCCACTAATTATCTGATTCTCGCTAATTTAACCTAATTGTCCTACGTCCTAACCATAACAAACCTTGGCCTGATTTCTATAATCACCCCCATATCCCATTTAACCTTTGTCCTGGCCCAAAACCAATTAATCCTAAACCAATCTTAATTATCTTTTATATGAGAATTTTTAATTTCCATAAGCCCACCTAACCACCTACTAACCTATCCCGTAGGTATTCCTACATTCCTAGGAATCCTAATCCTATCATTAAGCCTTAAACAAGGCTTGATACCCACTAAACCTCCCCTTAATCCCACTTGACAATTTAAAATTCAAGAAAATCCCAACTACCCACCCACCACCCTACACTAGCCTTTCCTAAGCACCTAAAACCCTATGAAGAGAATTCTAGAATCAGAGAGTTCTAGAAATCTCTCCATTCTAACTTTCTTCCTCTAGAATCCTCTATTCTAGAGGATTCCATGGAATTAAAAAATTCTATGAAAAATCCTCCACCTTAGATCTTGATGGCCCAAGTTCAAATTTGGACCATAGGACCCCCCTTCATGAATATATAAAACCAACACACCCTCCCTTGTTCAAGCTAATGGGCATTTGAATGAAGAAGTGAATGAATGCATGAAGGAATAACACAAGCAAGCCATTTTTCAAGCCTATCCAAGCCATTATCAAGCATCTCCAAGCAATCCATTAATCAAGTTCAAGCATACAAATTTTGGATCAGAATTATGAGAAGGTAAAAATGATGATAAGTAGGAGATTTGCATTCTAATTTGCCTTTTCTATGCCTTCCTATTGGTGTCATTATATTTGGGTTTCCATTATCTTTTTGATAATGTTGGGTAAATATTTTGTCAGTCAGTTGTCTGATTGAGCAAAATAGGTCTTATCATCCATAGCAAAAGAGATTGGTCAGCCCAGTGTGCAGGTTTACTACATCAGAGGTGGACAAATCTCTCCTCTCATCAAGGGGAGGTTCTCTATAAGTATGAGATGCTATATATATATATATATATATATATATATATATATATGCAGAAAATAAAACTTAGGGGTAGGATAAGCCATCCATCTCTCTTTTTTCAGAGATGATGGTAACAAACAGAGGAGAAAATCTTGGTGAAAACATTGAAGGCACTTCTCTTCTTTTAGAAGTGTTCTTGCAGGAAACAACAAGAGTTCTTTCAGGAAGGATAAGTAACTGATAACAAAGTGCAGAGTAACCAACAATCTAAGATGTAGCACAAAGTCTCCACCTTGATTACCCAAGATTGAAATACGAAGAACAATGGGGACACAAAGTCGTCCCAAGGTCCTTTACATAGGAACAGAAAATAAACACACATTGAAGACAACTATGAAAGCACAAAGTCTTCCCCTCAGTTGGTTTCAGGACACCTTCCTAATTACTTTCAATAGTTCTACTTGCCAAATTAAATAAACAAGAACACATTCAAAAGACAGGCATAAGAATAATCTCTTAAAATGATACAAGCTATGACAACACAAAGTCTGCAAACAACTTGCTTTCTCATTCAGATAAAATGATATGAATAACAATCTGAGTTCAAAGTCTTAGTATTCACCTTTCAATTTGGGTAGAGTTTTGCTTTTATTAACAGAAAGATCTCTTTTTGAATGATACAAGATATTACAATATATAGCAGCCAAGAAAGACTTGGCACTTTGTTCCATAGAACGACCCATGCTGTGCATTCAATGCCTGGAATGCATTTCCAGGTTTGTCAAAGGACTACATTGAAAATAGGGTGGCTATCTTAACTATGGCATGCCATTTCATCCCATATGTCTTCTCCTGAGTTTGGATCATCTGGTTTATCCCCTCTGACATTTGTGCAGCTGTCCATTTTGTCTTTACTCCAAAGGAGATCAACAGGCCGCGCCTTCAATGTTTGTAAGCTAAAAAATCTACTTTGCAGACTATTCCAGCTACCAGAATAACTTCTACGTAGATATTTTCCTCTTTGTCTCTTCTTGATGTGATTTGAGCTCTCAGGCTATCTTTTCAGCTAGTCACTTGGTTCTTCCTTTAAGTTCTGCGCTTTATTTGAATTTCAATAGATATTCCCTTACTTTAAATTTGACGTCTGTGGGGCTGTCAATGGTCTCTAGCCGCTTGAACCATGTTGAACCTTAAACCTTTGAACCCACTGAAAGTACATTGGTTCACTGGTTCATCGGTTCATTCTGTCCCTTTTGTTTCATCGCTTCCTAGTTTAATCACTTTCCCGCTCCTTGGTTGAACCATCCATTGAACCACCTGTTTGCTGCTTCTTTCCTTGACTGAGGTTGCCTTTGAACCTTTAAACCCATGAACCATTAAACTTTGAAATCTTTCGGTTCAAGGTTCAATTGGTTCATTGGTTCATCCTTTGTCCGTCACTTGTTCTTTCTAAGCTCTTTGATCTTCATCGCACTGGTTGAAGCTTTGAACCTATGAACTCATTGAACCTTTTGGTTTAAGGTTCAATGGTTTAATCAGTTCATTATTTTTATTTGGTTAAGTCCTTTTGATCTTTTTGAACCAAATGCATTGAACCTTTGACGAAGTGCTTAACTCTTGCCGACGACGTTGAACCTTGAACCCATTAAACCTATTGAACCAAAATGGTTCAAGGTTCAATGGTTCAATGGTTCAATCCTTGCTTAGAAGTTTGCTGAAGAACTCTTTTGGTTGAACCTTGTCATTGAACCAACCTTAAAATCACCTAAGTGTTGAGAGCTTGCTTCTTTCTTGCAGAGTCCATAGATTCAAGTTCGTAGAACTTGGGGAGTCTGTAGAAATGAGTTCATAGATTTGCTTCCTACAGAGTCCATAGATTCCTTCTTGTGAAATCCATAGAAATGAGCTTGCGAAGTCTGTAGTTTCAAGCTTGCAAAGTTCGTAGTTTCAAGCCTGCAGAATCTATAGATTCAAGCCTGTAGAGTCCGTAGATTTTTGAAAATCTTGAATAATGAAGAACTTGAATGCTCAGAATAATTCTTGAAAAGGGGAGAGAGTATTTTGGTTTGTTGAACCAAAATAGTTCATAGGTTGTTCCCAAAAAGAGTGATATTTTTGGGGGACAACAGCTGGCTCCAGTTGGGGAACTTCCCTTAGTTAAAATTTTGAAACAATTGAGGGGAGTAAAAACCAGAATCTCTGGTGCCTTGAAGTATGCCATTGGGCTATGGAGTCATGCTACCCAAAAAGAAAGGCTCTGAAAAAGGAAAATGAAAATCACAAAATAGAACTAAAGACTATACAAAGGTACATATGTACATGTGAACTTATCTGATACTTTAAGAATTGAAGTTATTCAGACGCTACCCATTGTGAGACAATAAAGATGGCGTTCTATCTTGATAAACCAATAGGAAACCATTTTGTCCCCATAATCGATGACAAGCGAATGGAACTCTCCACCAAGAATCACGTTTTCTATGCACTCCTTTTGGTTCTCTCTTCTTGCCCCATGGCAAGACTTGGTATTCAATCTGAAAACCACAAATCTTTGCTCTCTTGGTGAAGAATTCCTTTTGTTGACTTTAGAGTACAGTAGTATGGTCCACTACCATAGCTTGTTGTTCTGCTATTTTAGTCTAGCACATATTTTGATTGTTAGCATCAGACCCCTGACAAACCATTAGTTCAACATCTCCTTTGGCATGAAGGAGTTTAACATCTTCATCCTGAGCAGCCTTCAATTTGAGTAACAGAGATTTGTACTCAATAGTGTTGTTGGTGTTGTTGAACTATAACTTGTGTGAAGGATGAAGAATATCTCCTTGAGGAGATATCAACACCATCCCGGCTCCAGCACTGATAGAGGAATTACTACCATCAAATTCCCAGATCCAAACATCATCAGAAACTAATCTTCTATTAGATTTCTCTTTATTAGAGATGGAAGATCCTTTTTTATTTATAATGCACCCTACCAATTCTTCTGATGTCTTATTTGAATCAATTCTTGGATTGCCAGCTATAGGACTTTCATCTGCTGAAACATGAACATCCACTGTGGACAAAAAATAATTACCCCTGCTTGAAGACTCAAATAGAATCTGAGCTTCAGGTGTTGATGTCTGAGTGACTGAGATGGGCATGTTCCTTGCGGGATCATGAGTTACCTTTCTAATCTCTTGTCCTATAGGGACGGCTATAATCTTCACACACTCCACCAACCTATCCAACTGCTCAGGGTTGGCTTGTAGGAATTCAAATTCAATCATTTGGCTTTTAGTTTTCTTGACATGGTCAATTATGTCAAATGACTGAAATGGACTAGGAAGAGAGGATGGGATTTCATCTTTTTAGTTTTTGGGAGGGGGAGGACTGATCTACAAAGTTGAAGTAGAAGGTGCAGAGATGTTTGGGGTACTTACTTTTCTGGCAATCACCGAGTCCTTTGGCTGGAAAGGTAGAGTGGTTCCATGCTTAACAATTGAAATTGCTGATTGAGGTCACTCCTCTGCTTTCTCCTTATCAGCTGGTTGGGTTGACTGATTCTTAGACTGAGTGAATACCATGTATGATCCCTTAACTACTTCACCTTTACTTTTGGGTTCATCCTGGTAATTCAAGAAACTAATGTGGGAGTCGCCAGCTAATTCTTCTTAATCCTCCATGAAGAGACCAACGTCATTTTCTTGCTCAAACTCAAGTTGGAAAGAGAAATCATGTTCTATTTCCAGATATCCAACTACTGAGTTGGTTGGAGGTGCTTCAAGGGCAAGGTTCCTCTGTGGGGGAGGAAGATGATTAGTTGCCCTTAATACCTGGTAGTATTTCCTTGATATGGCTTGTTCTGAAATGTCCTCCTTAGCATATCCTAATTAGGAGGAGTAGACATACCTTGGGCCATTTGCCTTTTCAAGGCTATCAGTTCATTTTCCAGCTTTTGCACCATTTAATCAGTGGTGGTTGAAGGTGGATACTCAGAAGATGAAGTGGATTTACCTCTATTAGGATCTCTCCTTATCTTTCCTGCCAAGATAAGTTCATCTTCTAGCTTAGTAGCCAAGTCCTGAGCAGCAACAAGGTCTATGTGTCTAGCCCGTCTCAACAAAAAACTCATGTTAGGCAGCTGTGAGTTGATGAAAAAACACTTGATATTTGAAGTGTCAGCTGGGCGATCATGGGAATCTTGTGCCTCAGCTTGTTGAACCTGGCAATGAAGTCCCTCATAGGTTCATGGGGCTCCTTCTTCATCTATGTGAGCTGGGCCAGTAAGGCATGCACATCTTCTACAGGTTTGAACCTGGCTTCAAATTTATCTTTAAAAGTGTCCCAATTAGTCACTAATTGAGCTTGTAGATGGTAGAACTAGTTTGTAGTAGTGCCTTGTAGTGTCTTTACGAATAGCCTAACTGTTATGTCTTCATAATCCATGCTTATCACACTGCAGGCTATGTTGAACAATGCAATGTGTTCATCAGGATGAACTCTCCCATCACCAAAGAATTTGGGGAAATTCTTCCTTGAACTGCATGGGAGCTCATGTAGGGGTGGAGTTAGATTAAGTAGGCCAAATGAAATACCCCAAGGGCCTTGAACTGCCATGACTGGATTATGAAAAAAAGGGATAACAAATATGGGTGGAGGGAGATGGTAAGGTTATAATGATAATGGATAAGACACAGAATGGAGTCACCAGAGTCTATAATGGATAAGGGTAGGGACTGCTTCAATTTAAAACTTGAGGCTTTAGATTGCAGGTAAGTCCCTGGCGGAGTCGCCAAAAAACTGTTGGGTGAATATTTTGTCAGTCAAATCTTTGATTGAGCAAAATAGGTCTTATCATCCACAACAAAGGAGATTGGTCGGCCCAGTGTGCAGGTTTACTACATCAGAGGTGGACAAATCTCTCCTCTCATCAAGGGGAGGTTCTCTATAAGTATGAGATGCTATATACTATATATATATGCAAAAAATAACACTCATGGGTAGGATAAGCCATCCATCTCTCTTTTTTAAGAGATGATGTTAATAAACAGAGGAGAAAATCCTGGTGAAAACACTAAAGGCACTTCTCTTCTTTCAGAAGTGTTCTTACAGGAAACAACATGAGTTCTTTCAAGTAGGATAAGTAACTAATAACAAAGTGCAGAGTAATCAACAATCTAAGATGTAGCACAAAGTCTCCACCTTGATTGCCCAAGAGTGAAATACAAAGAACAATGGGGGTACAAAGTCATCCCAAGATCATTTACATAGGAACAGAAAACAAACACACACTGAAGACAACTATGAAAGCACAAAGTCTTCCCCTCAGTTGGTTTCAGGACACCTTCCTGATTACTTTCAGTAGTTCTACTTGCCAAATTAAATAAACAAGAACACATTCAGAAGATAGACATAAGAACAATCTCCTAAAATGATACAAGCTATGAGAGCACAAAGTCTGCAAACAACTTGCTTTCTCATTCAAATAAAATGATATGAACAACAATCTGAGCTCAAAGTCTCAGTATTCGCCTTTCAATTTGGGTAGAGTTTTGCTTCTGGTAATGGGAAGATCTCTTTTTCAATGATACAAGAGATTACAACATATAGCAGCCAAGAAAGACTTGGCGCTTTGTTCCATAGAATGACCCATGCTGTGCATTCAATGCCTTGAATGCATTTCTAAGTTTGTCAAAGGATTGCATTGAAAATAGGGCAGCTATCTTAACTATGGCATGTCATTTCATCCCATATGTCTTCTCTTGAGTCTGGATCATCTGGTCTATCCCCTTTGACGTCTGCACAGCTATCCATTTTGTCTTTACTCCAAAGGAGACCAATAGGCCTCGCCTTCAATGTTTGCAAGCTAAAAAATCTACTTTGCAGACTGTTCCAGCTACCAAAATAACTTATATGTAGATATTTTCCTCTTTGTCTCTTCCTGCTACGATTTGAGCTCTCGTATTATCTTTTCGATCAGCCACTTGGTTATTCCTTTAAGTTTTGCACTTTATTTGAATTTCAATGAATATTCCATTACTTTAAATTTGACGTCTATGGGGCTGTCAATGGTCGCTAGCCACTTGAACCATGTTGAACCTTAAACCTTTGAACCCACTGAAAGTACATTGGTTCATTGGTTCATCGGTTCATTCTGTCTCTTTTGTTCCATCACTTCTTGGTTCAATCACTTTCCTGCTCCTTGGTTGAAGCATCCATTGAACCACCTATTTGTTGCTTCTTTCCTTGATTGAGGCCACCTTTGAACCTTTGAACCCATGAACCATTGAACTTTGAGTTCTTTCAGTTCAAGGTTCAATCGGTTCATTAGTTCATCCTTTGTTCATCACTTGTTATTTCTAAGCTCTTTGATCTTCATCGCACTGGTTGAAGCTTTGAACCTGTGAACTCGTTGAACCTTTTGGTTCAAGGTTCAATGGTTCAATCGGTTCATTCTTTTTATTTGGCTAGGTCCTTTTGATCTTTTTGAACCCACATTGAACCATTTGGTCATTGAACCTGTTGAACCTTTGGCGAAGTGCTTAACTCTTGCCGACAACATTGATCCTTGAACCCATTGAACTCGTTGAACCAAAATGGTTCAAGGTTCAACGGTTCAATGGTTCAATCCTTGCTTAGAAGTTTTCCGATAAACTCTTTTGGTTGAACCTTGTCGTTGAACCAACCTTGAAATTGCCTAAGTGTTGAGAGCTTGCTTCTTTCCTGCAGAGTCCATAGATTCAATTTCATAGAACTGGGGGAGTCTATAGAAATGAGTTCATAGGTTTGCTTCCCACATAGTCCATAGATTCCTTCATGTGAAGTCTGTAGATATGAGCCTGCGGAGTCTGTAGTTTCAAGCTTGTAGAGTCCATAGTTTCAAGCCTACAGAGTCTGTAAATTCAAACCTACAGAGTCTGTAGATTTTTGAAAAGCTTGAAGATTGAAGAACTTGAATGCTCAGAACAATTCTTGAAAAGGGGAGAGAGGATTTTGGTCTGTTGAACCAAAATAGTTCATAGGTTGTTCCCAAAAAGAGTGATATTTTTGGGGGACAATAGATAACATTTTGTTTAAATCCCAAATTTGGTGCACGTTGTGGCGACCATGGTGGGACCAACCTCCCTTATTTAGTCTAACACTCTTGCTAGAAGCATTTTGGATGATTACAAGGGAAACTAGAAGTGAAACCAAGCATGAATTTTTGAGTTTTTCCATTTTTCCTCAGAGTCATGATATTTCTCTAAATAGCGATATTGTTAACATTAATCATGTTATTGAATGATAAAACATTATCAGTCAAGGTTTAAGTAGGGTTTTTTGCATTTGAACAATACCATTACTCCCCAAGTCACGGTATTGTCATGATATTAGAAGTATTGTTGATCCAAGTCACAATATTGTCATGATATTATTGGTCTTGTCAATCCAAGTAACGATATTTTAACTTAAGTTTTTTCACATTTTGACAGCTGACAGACTGATCATATTTCCCATAGGTGTGTTATTTTTGGTGTGTAGGAAAAACATTACTCCCTAATGAACCGTCAGAGGGTCATTAAACAATATCACCACTCTAAGACTAGCGATATTACACTGTAAGTAGTGGTATTGAAATTCTCAATAGCAGTATTGTGTTTTTGATACATGTAGGTCAAAACCCTTCCCTGTTGTCCTTTTTAGCTATTCTGGTATTCTATTCAAGTTGTGTGTTATAGGTGAAAGGGAACATCCACACTAATTGATGCTAATTTAGTCTTGTAGGATTTATAACGTCTAAACAAAAATTACTAAGTTTACCCCATTTTAACAATACTACTACTCCATCAATCATGAGATTGTCCTACGAGTAGTGAGATTATTATATACAGTAGCGATATTGAACATCTTCATTTTTGCAATTAATTTTGGGGATTTAAATAGTTTTGATATTAATAATTATATTAAAAATGAATCCCTGTAATCATTTTTAGTCTGATCTAACGCTTTTTAAGCTTAATTTAGGACCATAAATTTAGTTATGCAATACTGCTACTTACCAAGTCACGATATTTTCCTGCTAGTAGTGGTATTGATCTAAATAGTAGCAGTATTGTAGTTTTGAGTTTTCTAACCATTTTACATGTTTGGTAGGACTCTTGAGGCACCCCTAGTGAATGGATGACCTTTGTGTTACAAGGAGGGGTGCCCATTTTGATTAATTTCTATTAAATTAGTAGTTAATCATCAACTTTTCTTAATCCTTGTGTGTGTATATATATTTTGCTTATTTGTGTGCATGTACATGATTTTTCATATTGTGTGAAGCTCACATAAGTAATTAGACTAGTTAATTAATTGTATTATGTGTTTTCTTGATTGTACAAAGCTCTCCCTTAGGATAGAACATGATGTGGATTTCATCACCACCACACAACTTAGTCTTTAGGGGTTAGTATCATGGATTTCACCACCATGTGCTAGCCACACTTCATGTTTTGGTGGAGTATAAATATCAGGAGAGCATTATCGTTATGGCCTAAGCAAAATTCCCCATAAAGGGTTCCATGGAGTGAGGATGATTCAGTCCATATACCTAGGGCAATTAGATAGCCTCCTATATGGACTTGGGCCCCATTGTACCCTTATGTATATAGGGGACTCCCTTAGATCCTTGTATAAACCTTAGAATAGGAGCCTATGGTTATAACAAGTGTTCCACTATTGGTGTTAGTATCAGTGCCCAAGTGACCATTAAGAGCAAGTAAGGTTGAGAGGGTTTGGTTGATTTCGTAATGGGTCACTGACCTATAACCTCACTTGTGTATCTATTAGATTTACACTCCCATATGGTTTACTAATTATGGATATATATGTGCATGATTTATTTGAGTGTTGTGATAAGGCCCATTTCATTTATTAGCCAAGTCAGCCACACCCTTGAAATATTTGTGTACATACCTTAGAGATCTTATAGGATCATCTCCACCTATTTATTCATCTCATTCCTTATGCCACCATCTTATCTTGACTATCCTTGTACACATTATTCCTATCACCTTCCTTATCCATCCTAATACCATTATATACCCCATATTATCCTATCCACATCATCTTCCACTTTCTTCTCCCACCCGTATCTCATCAAATCCATCTCATCTTCTTTTCACATCTCCCTTTGCATCAATTCTTGTCATACTTCCATATATACCCATTTCATATCCTTGTCTTTTTCACTTCATACCATTTATCTCGCCCATCGGCTATCCCATCATATAGGCATCACTCATTTTCCATCCTCTCCTTCTTCACTTATTCACATCCATAATCTTATACCCCTCTACATCATATCCACCTTCCCATCTCATCTTAGTGCAATCATTTTATCTTCATATTCTATCCCTCTTTTACATTATCCATCCATTTATCCACATATATTGTGCCTATAGTGTTTATCATAATAGTCCATCATCCATATAGTCCATCCCTTTCCATATATCCGTCCATACATATTATCCCCATATCATTCTACATCTACATAGTTCACCCTCCACACTTATTGGTCCACCCTTTTAGTCTTCATATTTTATCCATATAGCCCCTTTTTGCATTTGTTATCCATTCACATTATCCACATATTACCCTATTTTACCATAATCCATCCTCATATCCATATAACACATCCTTCACATCATTCCTTGTTTATCCAAAAAATCCATCCTTCATAACCATCATTCATCTATATTATCCTTATACAGACTCATTCCCTTGCATGCACACACATGCGCGTGCGCGCACGCACACACACACACACACACACACACACACACACACACACACACACACACACACACACACACACATGCACACATGCACAGACACACACACACACACACACACACACACACACACACACACACACACACACACACACACACACACACACACACACACACACACACACACACACACACACACACACACACATCATCATCATCATCATCATCATCATCCATTTTTACCTATTTACACACACACCATCATCGTTACCTCATCTTTGTCTTGTACATATTTCTCCCACCTTCCTCCTATCCCACATTGAGTCACACTTTGTCATAGGACCATCTCCCACATCCCACTCAGATATTGTTTTATCCATTAACATATCATAGTCTCGATCATTCCCATATCACTTTCCATCCCAAAACCATATCACATATCCTCGAGAGTATCGTCCATCTTTCATCACCTAATTTTTGTCCATCCCACCTATTATTCATTATTTACCATCCATTGTCCATAAACATCATCTCATTTTTGGGGGGACACATTTATCATCATTTTTCCAATCCAAGTTAAGATCACTCATGTCTATCCATAAATCTTGGTGTCACCCATATCCATCTTGAGGGTCCTTATTCATCACACCATCATCACCCATATTTCTCCTCATCCCCCTTTTGGATAATTGGTTGAGGACAAAGGATTAAACTATTAGTGGTCATCTTTGTTCTACATATCATCATCATACTATCCTTACTTGAAATTATTGTGGAACATAGCCTTGTAAGATATCAAGCCAGTACCCATCATTATCCCTATCGAGTGTCTTTTGTCTCTAGCACCTATCACCTTGTCCATTTGCTAGTTGACAAGATACAACCACGTCATCCTCTTCTATCCTTGCTAGTTTGATATCTTAAAAGAGCTATTGTTCTTTTGATAATTTCTAGTTATCTTATCCATTAACACTATTCTCTTGACCATTAGTAGTTTCACCTTTTGGACTACAACCTAATAAGTCAAAACATATCCAACAATTTCTCATCACACCTCATCCACTTTCATCATGGTCATCTATACCCAAACTCAATTCCATCAAGGACAAGGTTTCAATCAAGAAGACCCTCTTAGGGGGAAACTCATAAACCCAAATCAAGAATATGAGGATTTTTATAGTGAAATCCCTACACCTCAGGGAGAAAATGATAATGCCAACCCTCTCAATAACCTCCTTAATACTGATGGTGTCTACCAACTCCTAGAATAATATGTTCAACAAAACCAAAATATGGAAATTGGAGGCACCCATCTAAATAAGATGGAACATCGACATAATGACCACCAAGAAGTAGACCATGGATTTCTAGAGGAAGGTGACCAACAACCACCCCTTATTAATCGACATGTTAAGGCTAACAAGAGACAAGCTACCATTGAGGATCATTTAGAACAACTCACACAACAAATTAACCTTCTCCTCCAAGTTTAATGCAACAACAACAATAATGACCATAGTAATTGTCACACCAATCATACTGCTCATAATAGCCATCATGTTCATATCCTACAAGAAATAAAAATTGAAGCTGTCAATCCTCTTGAGGATCCTACCTTCACCCAATAATGGAAGATGATGAAAGAAACCCTCCAAAAGGTGGACCGCAGGTCACAGGCCCTCAAATATAAATATGAGAATTTTTGTTTGTCACCTTTGGATAATAGTGTACTACAAGTTCCCTTCCCTTCGCACTTTGAAATACCCAAGTTTGAGAAATATAGGAGGAAAGGAAATATGAGGGATCATGTACAAGAATTATTCATTACTTTCCATGAAGTATCATAAAAAGAGGCCCACCTATTAAGGCTCTTCCCTAAAAGCTTGACTAGATGAGTATTAGAGTGGTTTATACATCTTCTTAAGGGATTAATCTCTAACTTTGGGGAATTATTAGAATAATTTTTCAGGCACTTCTCCTTCAACATAGAAAATGATGTGTCTATTATTGACCTCTATAACATAAAACAAAGAGATGGTGAAAATATGGTTTATTTCTTGCAATGGTGGCATGGATTGGCAAGCTGACTAGGATGCACCATACCCAAAAAGGAGATGGTGAAAATATTTGTGGACAATCTCAATACATAATTAAAATATCAGTTGAAGCTACAATGCACAAAAACTTTTGAAGAGATTATAGAAAAGGGGATGTAGATTGAAAAGGCTCTCATCAACAAGGGTATCATTAAGTCATTCTCTCGTAATGGGAACACAACAAATTTAGGAACTCCATTTTCAAATAAATCAAAGGTATTTAACAAAAATAAGAATGTTGTTGGGGATGGAGTAATAGATTCTAAACTACAAGAGAAATATATCCAAAATATTCAGAGAAAAGGGCCCCCACCTCAACCACATGCTTCTTCTATCAAGGTTCCTAGGGAACAACCAAAAACCCATACAAAAAGATGACCTCTTACAAATCTTGATATCCCTTTGACAACTTTGTTAGAGAAGTTAATTGTGGCCAACATGATTAACCTACTGGAGGTTTGACCCATCGATGATCACCATTTTAAGCTCGACGGGTATCATGAGAATGAGTATTGTAAGTTCCATAGAGTAAAAGGCCATGATATTGAGAATTGCATGCAATTCAAACACTATGTACAAAATTTGATTGAAAGAGGTGACATCGAGTTAGAAGGGGAGCCTACTTCTACCCAATCAAGAAATGGACAGTTAGGAATTTATTAATATCATATCCCCAAGCATGAGTAAAGAAATTAGAGACCACTAACAGAACAAGGTCAGGGATCCTATTCTAATTGTATTGATTGTCATAATGTGCCATATCACTACATCAATACCATCAAGCTTCACCATATTCCCACATCTGAAGAACCTCCTCCTTTGATTTTAAAAATAAATCTAGCCACATCTCATTGTATTGTAACTAGTAGGCATAATAAAATCATAACTCCCACAGTATCATCTCAACAACCATCCACTTCTTCCACTATACTGAGGGGGAATACCTATAGCAAATCCATAAATGTGCCTAATAAGTCTTATGACACTATTCAACAACTACAAAAGACCCCTACCCAGATTTTCCTTATGGAACCTCTAAAAACATCCACCTTACACAAGGAAATATTAAATCAAGTGCTTAATGACCTACAGGTACCTAGTGACTTGGACACCAATCAGTTTCAAGAATTAGTGGCTCATTTATCTCCCTCCTCAAAACTGACTTTTAGCACTCAAAATCTACCACTAGTTGGCCCTCATCATAATTACCCACTCTACATAGAAGTTTCCATTGCCCTTCACTGAGTCTCTTGTGTCCTTATAGACAAAGGATCAACACTTAACTTTTTTAATATGGATTTCTTGAAGAAGTTGGGGTAATTTGAAACATTTCTAGGGCCAAATCTCATCATGATCAAAGCATACAATGACAATGAGTAGCCATTTGTTGGGTCTATTTATCTTCCCATCATTGTGGGGCCTATAGTCCATCAAACTTTATTGCATGTGGTGAATGTGGACTTGTCATATAATATGCTTCTTGAGAGACCTTGGATTCATGAAATGCAATCCATCCCATCCACTCTACATCAATGCCTTTAATTCCCCCATTCAGTTATGAAAGTCACCATCCAAAGCGTTATTGACCATCATAACTACCAAATGGATCAAACCCCTTCTCCATTAGCATTTTGAGGCATTAAGAATTCCATCCTTAGTCCTATAGCAGCCGAATATGTCTCTCCTGATCAATTAGTCACTGCCTCTACCCCAACACCAGACCTTACCAAGTTAAAAATCACATCTAAAGGTTATGGTGAATATGAGTACAAAACCCTTTGCATTGGACATCTCCCATTATCTCCTTGAAGCTACGGGTCCCCTGCGATGAGGGAAGTTTAGACCATCAAATATCAATTTGGGCCAATAGCTTTTGAAAGTATTGGATTTCTATCAGATGAACACATTGAAGAGGGTGATGATTCATGGATCTTACCTGATGATGATACCTTCATCTCACCTCAACAAAAATATCCTATTGTCTATCACATGATGGAAAACATGAACTATAAAGGAAAGGGACTTGACATGTAAGAGAAGGGTCAGATAGAGCCTATTGATGTTCAAGATAACTCATCCTATTATGGTCTAGGGTAAGAACCATATGGTGATGACCCTCTTAATGTCATTGCAGATTCTATCTTGGCCAATGAGTCAACTCTCCTTGATGATGATACTGAAATAGAGTCTATTTGTAGTCAATTCGAAGAGCTAGTTGCCACTAACCTCTTTTTTGACACCTCCATATACATCATCAACATCTCCCTCTGTTATACCTCCCTCATAGATTGGGATGCCAAATAGGACCTTGCCTTTGACATGTTTCAAAATGATGAAGTTATTCTTGAATAGCAGGGGGCAAGGACTTTCATGCCATTAGGGGACCACAAGAAAGGGTTCTTGATCAATCTCTGCGGATCAACATATTTTGGAGAACAAGAGTCACTAAACACCCAAAGTGATGATGAAACATGTGAAGTAGAAGAAGAACCTTATATAGAACTTGATGACATTCTAGATCATCCTATTTAATTAGAAGAATATCTAGATTTTGATACTGAGTTATTGAGAATTACCACTTTTGACATGATGAAATTCAAATACCCCCCTTATCTATCAGAACAATTTCCCTCACTCATTGAGGAAATCATTGATGTAAATATTGGAATTGAAGAAAAACCTAAGATTTTGAAATTAAGGGCATCTCTTATGCAATCAGAGCGTGACATTATCATTGTTTTACTTGGATAATTTATTGATGTCTTTGCCTGGAATTATGAATATATGCCTGGGTTGAATCCTTCACTAGTTGTCCACCATCTTGATGTCCATCCTAATGCTAAACCCATCAAACAAAAATTAAGAAATATGCATCCAAAGGTGGCATTACTAGTCAAGGAAGAATTACAAAAGTTCTTGGATGCAAGATTCATCCATCCTATTGACTATTCTGATTGGGAATCTAATATAGTCCCTATCTCAAAACCACATGGCAGAATTTGGATATGTACAATTTTTTGTGACATTAATAAAGCATGCCCCAAGGATGATTTTCCACTTCCTAATATTGATATGATCATGGATTCAAATGTTGATTATGAGATGTTGTCTCTAATGGATGGTTTCTCTAGATAAAATCAAATCAAAATTGCTCCCAAAGACCAGCAAAAAATAGCATTTATCACTCCCTAGGGCACGCTCTACTACCAAGTCATGTCATTTGGCCTAAAAAATGCAGGGGAGACATATCAATGAGTGATGGCTATCATTTTCCATGACATGATGCATGATATTATGGAATATTATGTTGATGATATCCTAGGAAAATCCCACTCTCAAGCTGAGCATCCTGTAGTCCTTTGTAAGATCTTTCACAGACTATGAAAATACAAAGTATGCTTGAACCCTAAGAAGTGTGTCTTTGGTGTAACATCAGGAAAGTTGTTAGGGTTCATTATCTCTCAGAGAGGTATTAAGGTAGATCTATCAAAGGTTCGAGCAATCACTGAAATGTCACCTCCCTGGATGCTTAAGCAGTTGTGTAGTCTTCAAGGTAAACTCTAGGCTATTAGGCATTTTATCTCATAGCTCACCGATAAGTGTCATCCATTCACTCACTTGCTTAAAAAGGGAGAAACCTTTCACTGGGATGAAAATTATTAGAAGGCCTTTGAAAATCTTAAACAATACTTGGCAAATCCAGCTGTCTTATCCCTACCAGTTCTAGGCAAGCCATTATTGCTCTATATATATGCTACTCTTTATGCCATTGAATCTTTAATAACATAGCATAATGATCAGGGAAAGGAGTGATCTATTTATTACCTCAACCACACCCTAATAAAATATGATTTTAACTATACACTAGTTGAATGGGCATGTTTAGCTATAGTCTTTGCATCCCAAAAACTCTAGCATTATATGCTCAACAATCAGGTATACTTAATTGCCAAAGTAGATCCTTTGAAGTACCTCCTATCCAAAGTAGCATTAACATGTCATGTGGCCAAGTGGATTATGTTGCTTATTGAGTTTGATATTGGCTATGTTCATTAAAAAGCAATTAAAAGATAGGTCATAGCAGATAAACTAGTAGAAGTTCCACTAGCGTCCATTGAGCCACTTACCTCTCCTTTTCTAGATGAATCCATTATGAGCACTTCACGAGCAAAAAATTAGAAGCTATATTTTGATGGCTCATTCACTATTCATGGGTCAAGGGTAGGAATCATATTAGTCACCCCACAAGGTAACCTCATTCCCAAAGCATTTCATCTCACATTCCCTTGTACCAACAATATCTCAGAATACGAAGCCCTCATAACAGGACTTCATTTGGCCATACAATGGAACAATCAACATTTGCAACTATTTTGGGACTCTCAACTAATAATAAAACAAGTAAATGAAGAGTTTCAAACAAAGGATGAGAAGCTGCTCCCATATAAACAACTGGTGAACCAATTAAAATCCAGTTTTCAATATATCACATTTGAGCAAGTGCCCCGAGCTAACAATAAAGTTGCTGACTCCATGGCTAATTTGGGCTCCCTCATTGATCTACCTAAAGATGTTTTAGAGGGGAATTTTCTCATTGAACAACTAATCACCCTAGCTCATCATTATTTGGCCCTTGCATAAATTTGTGCCATTAATAATCCCAACATCTCTTAGTATCATGTCATCTACCAATACCTTTATGACAATATCTTACCTCCTGATCTCACTCACCATCAATGAAAATCCTTTCTCCATCAAGCTACTTGTTATACCATCCTAGGTAGCATGCTCTATTGAAGAGGTTATGATGGAACCCTGCTAAGGTGTTTGACCTCAGATGAGGTAGCTCAAGTGGTTGAGGAGGTCCACACTGGCATTTATGGAGGGCACATCAATGGGATGGCCTTAGCCAAGAAGCTCCTCTAGATTGGATACTATTGGCCAACCATGGAATGTGATACATGTCATTATGTGCAAAAATGTGGGGCATGTCAAAAGCATGGAAACCTTATCCATGCACTAGCACAAGAATTGAATCCTAGCATTTGCCACTTTGGCATGCCTACCAATATTATCATAAACAATGGAAAGTCCTTCAAAAATCAAGATGTTGAGGTCCTATGTCAAAAATACCATATCAAGTAGCATTTTTCTTCCCCATATTATTACCAAGGTAATGGACAAGTGAAATTAACAAATAAGACCCTAATCAAAATCCTAAAGAAGACAGTCAATCAGGTCAAACATGATTGACATATTCAATTATATGCAACATTATAGGCCTATCGTACCAACATCCCTACACCCACAGGGGCCACCCCCTATGCCTTGGTATATGGATCTGAAGTAATATTACCTATGGAAGTAGAGCTACCTTCCCTTTATCTCTCATTATGAGGGATAATAATGGATCACAATCGACGATGAGATTGCCTAAAAGAGCTATAACTCCTTGATGAAAAATGATAACAAGCCTTGAATCATTTGAGAACATATCAAAATAAGCTCAAGAGACAATACCACAAGAAGATGGAGGTGTGGGAGTTTGAAGTAGGCATCTTGGTCCTCGAATAAAATCAAAAAAATACTAATCCATAAAGATAGAAGGGACAATTTGAAGCCAATTGTTTAGGCTCATACATCATTATTGATATATTTGGCTCAGGAGCATACAAATTAGCCACACTTGAGGGAGATGAATTGGATGATCCTATGAACATCATGAACCTCAAGTGATTCTACACCTAATACCTATATCCTTTATCTATAGGACCCACTCATTCCAAAAAAAAATACATCCAATGGTGAAAATTAGCTCATTGGCACCTTGGGTCAGTATCATGGTGAAAACCAATTCCCAGCACCATAGTAGGGACTGCCTAACCTTGGTCTCAATCAATGGGAACCTAGAACATGGAATCAACATTCTCATCACACAAGTAACAAGGGCTACCTCTAGGATAGTTGTTGGAGGGATTTTCCTAAATCATCTATCTATCAGAGGAAATGTTATCCCTATCCCTAAATTTTTTTTATCACATTACCTACCTCCATCTGACAAATATCCCTATGACAATTGGGTCTCCTCTTAACCCCAAACATATCACTTCAAATTTTTACTATCCATATACCCATCCACTCCCACTATCACTAGAAATAGGTCACCTTAGTCATGGGATTACTATGATTCTAATTCCTTGAGAAATGGTCCAACCCCCTTTATTTTGGTCTTTCTGATTCACATCTTGTCCATGAATCCCATATCCTACATTCTCACCTCACCTACACTCAGTCAGCATTATCATCTATATTCCTAGCTGCCATCATCATAATCATCCCCCTCATCTTCATCCCCTAGCCATAACTAAATTGGCATGAGGTCCTTTGGTCTATGTAGGTAGCACTTGGTCACATTCTCATGTCTAAGGAAAGCTCATCCACCACCATTTTCCTCTCCCACACCATCTTTCATCATCCTCTTTGCAATTATTTTAAAGGAATGAGAATGTGTTTACTTATGCTCATGTGTGTGCTTTGAATACTAATTGTATGATTTAAATGTGAAATGAATGCTTGTATTTAATTTGCTTTCCTTTTTGAATGTCTCTACATATGGGAATGAGGATGGCACAAGAGTGGAACCTAGAAGTAATTCCTTTCGAATGGCTCCTCCCACTTTCAAATAGAGTTCCTATTATACATCTTTAGTATAAGTGTCATGGCCCCATCAATACCATTGACATATCTCATAAAGATGTGATAGTAAGATGGATTGCATAAATGCTTGACAATCTTCTTGCAACCCTGATCCTACCTGTGCAACAACTCCTAAGCCATATCCCCCAAACCACCCCTAGACATCCTAAACCGAAACCTTCCTATTCACTCTCATCATATAAACCCTTACCGTCATGAAGCAGAAGCACCAATATCCAAATGGATAGATCATCTACTCAAAATAGGGGCAATATCCATTATAAAATAAATAAAACAAATATATCTCATATGCATTACTTAAACATATGCATCCATTATTAGCCACATCATCAAGAACATAAAAAATTTCCATAATTTCATCAAACATATCCATCTCATTATGAACAATCTTAACATTCATACATCGCTCATAATATATTCATCCACATAAATAAAAGATACACATAACATAAAGAATATCACTATCATATTACCATCATCACTCATCGATAATGCCATCACATCCTGTCATAGTCAACATATCCCATTTCACATATACAATACATTGTTAAAAATTCATCATCATTACATGTATATATACCATCATATGCATCAAACATGTCCATCATGAGGCCATTATCATCACAAGATAACATGAAATACTAACAAACATCATAACATACATCATCATCATAATAATCATGAACTCATAATCATCATAAGTGCATAAAACAATCTCATAATCAACATATATCCACAAATAATCATCACATCACATAAATAACCATCACCATAAACATAAGAGACAAGAATGAATCATATATATAAATATCATCATGCCCATTTATATAAAAAGAATCCCTTATACAATATACAAAGGCATCTTAAAACTGTCCATCATGGCTAAGGTGCCGATGGTGGCCTCGATCCCCTACTCCTTGAAGGCTATCTCATCGATGACTAACTAGCCCAAAAAGATCCTACCTTATGCTCTAAGGGTACTGCCACCTCATAAAGAGCTGGTAGTACTGGGCCTCCCACATCAATAGGATGATCTAATCCATCATACCCATCAGCCCCTAGCCCTATTGGCCTACACCTACCAGATCCTGAGCACTCTCTACCATAGCTAGCTCCCCTTGTAAAGCCTAAATTTGTCCCTATAAAGTGATAATCTACAACTGTGCCTACTTAATCTAGGTGTCTTACTATTATATCTAACTCTATAACCCCACTACCTCTACCTACAATTGAGATAACTCACTCTCTAACTGAGCGACCTATGCCTATAAATTGGCCACCTGTCCCTATGCCTGGAATAGCCTCCCATCATCTTGGGTCCTAAAAACTTGTAGATGTGCATGGAGCTAATCCCACTCCCTACTAATGCCCCCAATATCTACAACTCAAGCTTAGAGCTCTACTTGTAATCATGAACATAATGCCTCATCATCATATCAACTAGGGCAAGATGGTCCCACTCCTCCAAAAGGCTACCTAGGCCTCTGTGGTGCTTGAGATGGTCCTAATCCTCTAGAAGGTTGCCCAAGTCTCTGTGGTTCTTGAGATGGTCCTATTCCTCTAGAAGGCTATCTAGGATGCTATGGTGCCTAAGATGGTCCCACTCCTCCTGATGGCTACATAGGTGCCAACCCCTCTGGCTGATTCATACTCCATCCTTGCTAATCATCATATCCCTACCCATCAATATCCATCACATATAAGGCTAGTCCCTATCTCTATTATCATTCCCACTCATGAATATGGGATCATGCTATAATCACCCTCTATACTACCCTTTTGATCATCACATAAGGTCAAGTTAGCCACCTCAGTCTCCATCCCTTCCACCACACCTGATACTCAACTGTGACCCCTAACTTTGGTATGACTATGGTAAAATCCCACTAAAATAGTGCTGGATCTTGATAATCAAAGATCACATCTAATCTCACCACTAGCCTCCCCCACTGAGGCCTCTCTCACACACTCCATGCAAAGATATGCTCAAGATCTAACATATCTTAAACAAAACCAAACTGGTGATGAACTTGATATGGTTTGTACCTCTTGATAATATAATCATGTCATCTAGTAATGTAACATGGGGTTAGCATGACTAAGTGCATGTCTCATCCCCCACCCAAAAATGATGCCTTGATATGTCATCCAAGTAATCTGCTTGGGATGTAAGCTATTAAATGCCTCCCTATATAAAAACAAATCAATCGTATGAGTTAGTGCCAACCCCACCACTACACACCATCGACACACAACACCTATCTTAGTTCTAGATCAGTAAGAACTCCTAATGACCACTGAATCATAATATGCTCCTAAATCCATATTTGTAGTAGCAAGGATGACACAAAGCTTCATTCACCTCTATACGTACCAAGATGTAGCTCCCTTTACAAATGTGCTGACATAAATGATCCCCACATGAATACTCACTTATCATGAACCATGTCAGCTACCACCTCCCCTAAATTGAGATGAAACCAGCTCTCACTCTTCTCTGATAATAAGATGCTAGATATCAGAGCCATCACTATGAATGTTAGTCTTTCCAATGAACCATCTCATTGACATCGATCTAGGTCAATCTACCCATCACGTATACCACTCTGTAGGCTACCACCTAATTTCTATAATATCTAGATCAACATATATGATCTCCAGTAGATCTTGGCACCAGTGATCAACAAATAAAAAATCCTACAAACATCCTCTAAGGTTATGGTCATCTCCCTAGTCATGAAGTGGAATGAACTCATCTATAAATACCATCACTCCACCAACATCATAATTAATGCTTGGTTAATCTAGATCAGTGGCATAGTCACTACATCATACAACCCTACCAACTCGAGCACTCTATACTTCTCCTCCATCACCTGCCACATCTCATGCAGTATCTTTAGATGCTTCAATTGAGATGTTAATATGCCTAAGCACTCTTGCATCATGAACAAATAATCAATTTACACATCCCCCCATTCTCCCTATCCACCTCATCTTGCCATTACCCTACTCACTTCACCTACTTCGTTGACCCCATACATCTACCCCTCAACTAGCCCTCCCCAGTCCTTTGACCCACCTATCCCATATCCCAACCCCCCTAACTTTTTTGCTCAACCCCCAGTCACAGTATTGTAATACCACTACTTCTCAATCATGGTATTACAATATCACTATTACCCTTTCATAGGATTACAACCTTGTAATTCTTTAGTAGTGAGATTGCAAACCTACTACTCCCCTAGTAGTAGGATTGCAATCTCACTACTCCCCTAGTAGTAAGATTTTAATCCTATTACTCCCCCAATCATGGGATTGCAATCTCGCTCCTGAAGGCACAACTCGTAGTCACAAGATTGCAACTCCACGGTGTCCTACTCATTTTTTACCCTAAAAAACTCAAAGTAATCAATAAAAACATCAAATTCAAGTTTACTTATTAGTGGTCCTACTTCAGGCTCCCTCTGGTATTTCTAGACTCACTCATTGTGATGTGAAGCTTGAGGAATACAAACCATTCTTTGTAGCTCTAGGTTTTCTAAAAGTAAATAGTGCAAATGACCCCACCCCCTACCCCATTATCTTATATCAACCCCTCCTACTAATTTTTTTTCCCATCCACCTAATCTGACCAATTTTCCTATCTTCTCATTCCATCCAACTAACATCTAATATCTCATCCTCATCATCATCATCATCATCATCATCATCTCCCAATTAGAACTATAATAGTTTGAGGTCTATTTAAACTATGTAGGCAACACTTGGCCACTTTTCCATAACCAAGGATATCTTGGCCACTATCTCTATCATCCATCCTTATCCCCTAGTATTTTGGTCACTTGATCACATCATTTATTCTTTCTCATCAACATCATCATATTGATCGACTTTAGCTTAGAGATACACCCATCATATCTTATCAAATCATCTTATCCTGGCATATAACTTTCCCTTGCATGCATCCTTGCTTGGGATACATCTAAAGCTTGTGGCCTTGTATCTTATCATCATTTTTATGGTTGATTCCCATGCATGTGTCCTTGCTTGGGATGTGTCTCCAACCGTGACACCCATCATCACTATTTCCTATGCATGTGTCCTTGCCAAGGGCATTGTTATAAATTTGTAGCTCATCACTTAATGCCGATCTCATCTTCTTCATCTTCTATCCCATATTCTAGTATCCCATCCCCTCATCTCTCCATCTTACCCTACCCCTCATTTTCTTCTTTCGAGTAGCCATCCGTCTCATTCTTCCCCACATGTCCCCTCGAGGGGGCATCATATCCCCTAACATCATATCCAACTAACATCTATCCATAACATAGTTGGTTTTTCTTTGAAAGACCATTACTCCTTCCACTTTGTCCACTCGCAATGCCCTTTCAAAGAGGGGCAAAATATATGCACTAAAATGTGCTCACTCCACTAATTATCCAATTCTTGCTAATTTGACCTAATTATCCTACATCCTAGCCATAAAAACCCTTGGCCTAATTTCTATAATCACCCCCATGTGTTATTTAACCTTTGTCCTGGCCCAAAACTAATTAATCCTAAGCCAATCCAAATTATCTATTATATGAGAATTTTTAATTCCCATAACCCCACCTAACCACCTATTAACCTATCCCCTAGGTATTCCTACATTCTTAGGAATCCTAATCCTATCATTAAGCCCTAAATAAGGCTTGTTACCCATTAAACCTACCCTTAATCCCACTTGACAATTTAAAATTTAAGAAAATCCCAACTACCCACCCACCACCCTACACTAGCCTTTCCTAAGCACCTAAAACCCTATGAAGAGAATTCTATAATTAGAGAGTTTTATAAATCTCTCCATTCTAACCTTATTCCTCTAGAATCCTCTATTCTAGACGATTCAATGGAATTAAAAAATTCTATGGAAAATCCTCCACCATAGATCTTGATGTGCCAAGTTCAAATTTAGACCATAGGATCCCCTTCCATGAATCTATAAAACCAACACACCCTCCCTTGCTCAAGCTAATGGGCATTTTAATGAAGAAGTGCATGAATGCATGAAGGAATAACACAAGAAAGCTATTTTTCAAGCCTATTTAAGCCATTTTCAAGCACCTCCAAGTAATCCAACAATCAAGTTCAAGCATACAAATCTTGGATCAGAGTTATGAGAAGGTAAAAATGATGGTAAGAATGAGCTTTGCATTTTGATTTGTCTTTTCTATCCCTTCCTATTGGTGTCATTATCTTTGGGTTTCCATTATATTTTTGATAACATTTTGTTTGAATCCTAAATTTGGTGCACCTACTCTAAACTAAAATGACATTAGTCTACGTAATCATAGTGTTTAAGCTTAGTAGTCCTAGAATCAAAGTGGTTTATCTATGTTTATATATTGTATCTATTTATTTACATACATAAAGAAAGAAATAATATGACTAAGTTAACATTACTACACAATAAAATCTATAGGAACCAGTCTCTAGCTACACACTTCAAGTGAGTGTGCAAGACCAAGATCTTGCATGAAAGGGCTAGCGTGCTAGCTTATTGGGCTAGACTTCAGTGCCAAAGTTATAATAACAATAAAAAACCCAATATTTTGTTTTCATTGTTGGGACTTGAACTCAGGTCTCTCAAGGGGGAGCCAAGTATCCTAACCAATGGGACACTCCTATTCCCCTAACCCCTTCCTATAAAATAAAAATAAAATATTGGTTTAATGGCATGAAGGAAGCATTCATAAATCAATGGTGCATCTCAAAATATCTACCCCTTTTGGTTACTAAGCAAGTACAATTTTTAGTGAAGCAACACTTCTCCCTTACGCACATTAGGATGATCCCTTTCAGAGAGCTCTCTACATGGTTGAAGTTAATTTATGCCTTCTCAGTGTGGTACTTTATTTACTCTATGAATGTATCTCTGATGCGTATCTCATTGCCTTGGAAGCTGAGAAGATTGATTTAGAGATCCATACCCTTCAAAAAATGTTTGTCTATCCAGGTAAGAAGTCCTACCAAGAGAATAGGGTTATGGACTTGACAAACATAAAGGTCAAGCAGATAATGGTGGGAGAATAAGTACACAACTTGTTTTATATGTTTCACTGCTAAAAAGATGTAAAGGGTAGAGGCCCTAAGGAAAATCTTCCATTAGATCCACCATTGAATAAGAAGAAGAAGAGGGATTAGCATGATGCCAGCGTAAGTGGTCAATAGGTAGCAAAAAAGTGGTATAAGACTGCCCAAGCTCCATAACTAGGTCCCTCATCTCCTCCACACCCATCTCCTCTATGCCCATTTCCACCTCACCCTTCCCCACTTCATTCTTCTCGATTACGCCCTTCTCCACTATGTCATTCTCCATCATGCCCATCTCTACCACACCCTTCACCTCCCCAACCATCTCCACCTAAATCACTGCCACTGCAAGTCACTCCACCTCCACCCTCTCCTTTATATATTCCTTTAACTCTACCTTCGCCCCCTACAATAACTCCATCTCCTTCAAAAGTGTCTATTTTAGGAGCTAGACAATAGTAGGCCATAAAAAAAACACCTGATTAGGATGTCCTTATAGTACAGGTGGAAGCATCAAATTTTGATTTTGAGAAGATACCCTCCCTAGTGTCGAAGGAGAAGGTTACCTTTGATGACTCATCGCTTGATGTTGAGCTACTCTATGGTGAAAAGGGGGCAGGTGAAGAAGATTAAATGGGTGAGATGGTCATCATTAGAATTGATGTAGAAGTTAATATCTTGGAATGTTACTCAAATAAAGGAAAGGAACTGATCAGGTCTGTAGAAGAGCCTAACATTGATGCCTCTACCAATATGTGTGACCGATATCAATCTGGCATCCTTGAAAGGATGTTATATTTATGGATGCCCTTCATTCTTTGTTATGCAAACTTGGAAATAAGGAAACAGGTATCATTTTTTCTATATATGTATAATGAAGAGTGTGAATTTGAGATCCCCTAAGATCAGCTCTCTTTAGGACCTGATGCTCCTGTGCTGCCTAAGCCACTATGGGTGGATCCCCAAAAGATCACCCCTCTTCAATCAAGCATGACATTTTTAAAGATGACCATAGAGGTCACACATTAGAACATTTTTTTAGATTTTGGTGCTCACAATACCAAGAGGAAACATACCCAAGTAGTGGGAATGTATAATAAGGAAGCTACCACCAAATAAGCACTCGTCGAGGAAGTGGCTACTCTAAAGCAACAGGTAAAAGAAGCCACAAAGGCAAAAACTAGAACATTGAACCTCTATAAAATTATTTTGGAACAAGAACCAACATTGGTAGATGTTTACCTCTCGATGGGGATGCCATAAGAAAATTATAAACCTTGGTGAATCTCCTATTGAAGCACTACAAGGAGTATCCTGCACTAAAAGATGAAAGACTGGAGCTAAAACAATAACTAACTAAGGAAGTTGAAGCCTGCAAGTGCACCTTAGAGAGAGTTGGGGAAGTCATCCCCATTTTGGATGATATTTTTGAGTGGCTGGTGCAACTTAATAAGATATTAGAGGCTCGACTCTAAGTAGAAGAGCCTTAGAGGTAGTAAATGGTAGATGTTGCACTCTTAATAAGGGATTGCACCAAGCACACCAAAGCATTCAAGGATGTGGAGATGATAAAGGAAATGCTCAACACACATCATCAATAACTGAATGCAATTTTTGTAGCCCCCTAAAGATATGTTGTCAAAGAAGTCTCAACACTTAAAGATGTCCAGAAGGATGCCATCACATCCTTGGATGAATTGGTCAAGAAGGCTAATGAGATATCTAGCCAACCTGAGGAGATAAAGAATTCCCAAGAGGTCGTAGAATAAATAACTACCAAGCTATTCAATGAATTTTTTCATTGGGACAATGTTAAGAATGAGATCGAGCAAATGCAACCTTAGTTTTTGGTAGAGGTCACTAGCATGACTTAGTATAGAACAAACTAAGAACGTAGTGTGGGGTGACATTGGCCCCAAATTTTGGCTAAGTATTTTATCCATTTTGGCATGGAACTAACATGACATAGAAGGACCATAACATGGAAATTCTATGGCATTGAACTTGATGGGTGTAGAATCACCATGACATGGAACCTATAAGGCATGAGAGGACAAAGGTGTGGAAGCACCAGTGTGAGAGGACCTAGTCAAAGGAGAATTGGTCATCTGGAACCTAGGAGCATAGGACTCAAAATGATAGAAAAAGACTTATGAAGTGCATGGGAAGTGGGAGAAGTTAAGGAAAGGTTCTTAAGGGTCACCTAGACCTTATTCATCAGAAGTATTACACCAACCCGTAAAGAGAGAAACACATGGCAGTAAGGATCCAACATAGCATGAGTATATAGGGGCACAAAGGCCTAGGTATTTAGGAGAAGTTAGCTAATTAAGCTCTATGACTCTTAGTATATTAAGAGTTCATTAGAAAATTACTCATGTCATTACTACTATAAACACTTGGTTAGGGATAAACAATTATAAATACCCCTATTGTAAAGTACTGCAAGGATGGATTTTGTTTACTTTTTATGTTTATGCTTAATATATGAACTATAGATATGGTATAAATTCTTGTGTTTATGATGAATGGTTGTGTTGTGTTGATTCCAACATAGTTATTGTAACTTAGTATGGAATATAACCTATCTTTCCTTTTCTAAAGTAACAACTCTAAGCTGAAATGATATTAGTCTACATAATCATAGTGGTGAAACTTAGTAGTCCTAGAATCAAATTAGTTTATTTATACTTTTATATAGTATTTATTTAGTTACATACAAAAAGGAAGAATATGACTAAATTAACATTAATGTGAAATAAAACTTGTATTAACCAGTCTTTAGTTATGTGCTTTGGGTGAGCGCACAAGACCATGATCTTACATGAAAGGGCCAGTGCACTAGCTCATTAGGATAGAATTCAGTGCCAAAACTATATTAACAATAAAAACCACAACATACATTGTGTAATAGGTTGATTATGGAATGAGGTAATATTGGCATAAGCATTATGGTCATCCATTTGCAATTGAAGTATATATACTTGTTTTTGAATTTTCCCATTAGTACTCATCATAGACATGAGATAATAATTAGGAATGGTGATAATTAGAAAATATCTTATTGTTGGTTATAATCCATCACCTCTTTTGAATTTAGGCATATTAGTATTATCATCCTCATGAATAACAAGTGCGAGTTTGGAATCTCTAAACTTAGGATACTTTGATACTGGTATTGGGTCTTTGAATTTTGTAACCTTTAGGATATCCTTTGGAGAATTCAGAACATTTTATATTATTATAATTTTTAAAGCTTTATCCACCTTTAGTAATGATAAGAAATTGTAAATTCAGGTAGCTTTGGTAAAAGTACTTCTTTTGGTATGTGAGGGACTTTTGGCATGAATGAATCTTTTGGAAGAGAAAGATCCTTTTGTTTAGATACCTTGGTTGATATTGGTAAGAGTGAATAGTTTGGAACATTAGGAGATTTTGCCACTTTAGGTTTATAATTCACCCTTCTTAGTGGTGCTTTAATGTTATCTGGTAGAGATTTCATGATGTCTATATTTACCTTTCAAAAAACTTCAATATCAAATGAAGGAACAAAAGGATCATCACCCTTAATGAAAGTAATATTATTTAGAAATGTTGGAATTATGGGAGTTTGAATCAATGTGCTTGAAATAAAATCCCATTATGATTAGTTTTTAAATCAGCCATGATATCCTTATGTATTTCACTAAATTTATAATGGTCGAATGAAGGAACATTTTGCTCGTATGTAGCCAATTTGGTTGTAAAAGGTAAAGGAAAAGGGTGCGTATCTTCCTTAATATTCTTCAACTCAGCTCTTCGATTGGTGGTGGAATGGACTTGGTTAGAGGGATTGTAGCCACCACCATTCAAATATTTGAGATGACAAGCTTGTGCATTTAGAAAAAGACAAAGGCATTTAATTTTTATTCCTTCCTTGATAAAAATTTGGATAGTTTCATAATCATGATACCCAAAATAAACTATATCATTTATGATGAGGGAATAAAACAATCTATATCATCCATGATGAGGGAAGTAAATAAAACAAAGATTAAGTCAAAATAGGTTAAAAACATCAAATATGGATTGCTTATGTAGTAATGAAATACATAGATCAAGTTTACCAAATGTTTAACTCAAAATTTAGATGTGGGGTTATCTACGGTTAAGAAGAATATATTAGCTTTTGCACAAGGGTGGTGAACTAATCTAATATGCAAGAAAATTAAAAAAAAAACTTAGACAAATAGTTTTCCAAATTTATTCAACTAAGATTGTTTAAAATAGTTAAGTATAGCTATTGATAGATATTGAAATAAATTCAAAATAATTATACTTAACTAGTTTATTATGTACAACAGATATGAGTAGGAACAAGTTGGAAGTGGATTGGAGGATGATCTTGGAACAATAACCAATTTATATAAATATCTCTTTTGTGGCCTAGGATGCTTGCATAGAATCTAGATAGTTGTGTCGATGGAGGTGTCTAACTTTGCCATAGGTGTCTTATACGAAATATTGATTGGATTTGGATGCAACCAACTAGAGCTTTTTGGGGTTTTTATCACCTTTCTTCTAATGTCTTCAGATCATGCACACAGGTTATCACTCTTTGTGAAATGATCAAACCTTAACTCTTCAATTTTAGAGTGACTTTGAGAAAAATGGGTTAGTGGAATCACGATGTCAAGCTGACCCCAAAGACCCCTCTATTAATGAGCATTGCCTACATAGTTTATAATCTGAAGAAAGCCTCAAAATAATGTAGTTCTCCCTTATATGTTGGCTTTTATGTGCACAAGGGTGTAATGCATGATAAACAAAGACATGAAATGAATTAGCTTGTAATTTGACAAATGTGGGACATGGGATGTTCTTTGAATGCTTCAAACCTGTAGAAAGATTGATCATATGACTGATATAGAAAATGGGATAAACAGGGTAGATTTTCTCAGTTGAATGCTTGATTGAGTGATTCTTGGTATATTTCCTTCTGAGTTGTATGTGATTCCTAGGTGAGGAATGAATGAGGTTTGATCTTATATATATATATATATATATATATATATATATATATACCAATCCCTTTTGGAACTATCTCGCATTAAATCACTTAAGTCAAACTTTTGGGTACATTTCCTTTATAAATTAGATGACTTTTGAACACTAAAGACTTTATAATAAAATGAATAGTTGTGTCAATGCACATGTCCATATGGGATGCAAGTGTTTAGGGAGATAGAAAATAGGTACAAGTCCAAAATTGGTAGTGAAGGATAATAATTAGTTTTTAGATATTTTTGTATATTATAGAAGGTTTAGGTCATCAGAATAATAATGGTTAGACTAAGAGATAAGAAATTTAGCACAAAGAGATAATGAGCATGAGTATTTTAATATTGGTAACATCTATAACTGAAGGGCATATCCATGATAGATATTTTTCAAGTGTACAAGACTGAAGTACTGTATAAATCAAATTTTAGTATATGCATCTGTGTGTTTAAATCATTTTAAGATGACCTTCATAATTATTCAATTTTTTTATTTTAGGTAATAATCATGATATAAGGGGACCCACTTAATATACAAATAACATAAACATTTTAAAAATATAAGGCTTTCATAATTCATCCATGATACATTATCACTAGAAAATATATCTAAGAGCAATACTTTTTCTATAGAGGTCAATAATGTTCATACCACTTTTCTCACAAGAACTAAAATGTTAAAATCACATTTACTGAGAGGCGGGGAGGGAGGGGTGAATCAATGTTTAATTTTTTTTTTTAAAATTATACTTTAACATTTATGAACCATGAAAGCAATATAGTGATATAACAAGGCATAAATAACCATTCACATGAGCATGAAACAAGAGAACACATATATGAGTGGGAAACCCTCAAGGGGAATAAAACCCACTATGATATTTGAAAATGGACTTTTTTCCTATGAAACAAAAGACCAAATTTAGTTGATCACCAACTCAATTTGGAGCACTACCCCTTATAAAGTCAAACACCCACTTGATTAGGTTTTAGTAGACATCTACTTGAAAGGAAGCACCAACACCCTAAGTGACTCAGCACCAACTCAACCACCTCAAATTTTTGATCACCTTCCACACATATGCTCTTTTATTATGGTCTAAAAATCATTTCAAGACCTCATTCTGCTCATCCATGAATCATTTTATTCTCTCATTTTCACACGCTCAAATATGCCTAAACTGCCTTGTATATATACTAGCCTCATGGTCACACACCTTCAACCTCTTTGGTTGGCCATAAAATAGGTATTAGGAATTATTATGAATATGTTTCAATCATAATTTTAACCCCTTTAGGTTTTCCACAACTCAAATAAGCCTTACTCCTCCTTTAGGTCTCATGGAGACCTAATTACATTAGATCTGCCCTCATAATGCTAAAACTTGCCCAAATGGCCTTATCCAACAATAAAAAATCCATTCAGCCAATTAGAAAATTAACTCTTCTAACCTCTTCCATGATTTATTAGACCTACATCTTTTTTTCATACCATGAAAGCTCCTTTAGGACAAACTGCCCTATTAGACTTGTGTACCTCAAAAGTTTGTCTTACAATAATGAAGATTAAACACCCTTAAGCTACTCAACCATGAAAAATGAAACATACATACATATTATCCATGACCTTAGGTTCATCACTAAATTCTTGAAACACCTTCACTTGAGAAATAAAGGGTCAAGAACATATTTGCAACTCGCTTACTCAAAATTGCCAAATCACCTAAAAAACTAGTCATGAAGAATCAAACCTACAATGCCTATGTAGACACTTTTCATGACTCCTAATGAATACAAATGTTTATATGATATATATATATATATATATATATATATATATATATATATATATATATATATATATATATATAACATCCTCATATTCTAAATTCATATAGTCTAAAGGTAAATATTGGTTTTGTAGACCAATTTCTTGATCTTATGTCTCATAGTCCTATCTAAAATAGACAAGCCATTTTGTGAGTAACTCTTTCACCACATATAATGACCTCCAAATATTATCCAAAGAATGATCATGACTTAAAATTCATAAATAAATTCTTCATTCACTTTATTGCATCAATCTATCATGCATAGACCCTCAAATTTATCTCTTCATCTCTACCTAGATTTTACATTATTCGCACCATTAGGTTTGTCTATGACTGGCTTACTTGGATGACCAATTTGGAGAAATTAAAGGATATAACCTATCTATAAAACATCATGGACATGTAAAATGAGTCTCTATCTTCTTCTGACATCCATTCACTCTTCTTGACCAATTCAACTTTTGAGAGCTATAGCAATTTATTGACAAATAAGCATGTACCTGTACATTTTCTCTCTTTTCTAACTAACCACCACCACCTAGAGGTAATTGGGATATTTGAATACATGATCCAATATATTATCTAGATGTTTTAATCCATCCTAATTTTATTTGAACAAAATGTTTCACATTGGGTCCTTATTAGGGTTTTAGGGAGATTTAACACATGTTTTGGTGTTAATACTTATTCATAAAGGAATGCCACTTGAATCTAAAACTAATGCTTAGAGATCTTATCTAGGACCCTTCCCCATCTCTCCTAAATATCTAAAAATCCCATGTAGAGGTTACACATGCCAACAAATGTCTGAAAGTGCATTTCAGGTTTGAGTACCTCATTATGTGAGCTTGAGAAGGCCTAAAACAATGATTCATACACTTTTCCTTCAAATATTGACCTAAAAATTTGTGATCATACCTATAATAACTTATCTCACCTTTTTCCATGCTCTCATGTGTGTACTTGCCTTGAAATATGATCTTCATACCTCACTAGACCAAATAAGGTTTAGGAGTGGTCTGGGTGCAGACTTAGACTGAAGGCCCTGCCCCAATAGGCTCACCCTAAAACTCTCATTAAATATTCTATACCTTACTCACATGATCAAAAAATTCCATATAACCTTCAAAAGCATGTGTCCATTCATTTCACCATGCACATACATCTTCATGTCATGACTATGCTTCCTATACACTTGACATCAATGACGTGTACCTTACATGCTGACATTCACAATGATATCAATTATGTAGACATAAGACATTAGTTGTATTTAAATTCTCTCTTTCTCTTTATCTCATGAAAACACTCTTTGTGCACCTTTTCCCATCACACACTTTCAACTATCTTTAATCACCTTTGACATCAACCTTCATAATATGCACCTTTGGCATCAATGACAATACTCAATAGTAAATCCCAAGCACTCTATGGTATCAAGGATTTTTTTTGGCTAAAATAATTTGGAAATATTTTAAAATTGTTAAAACATATCTTAGATGGGTGGGCGATGGTTTTTTAAATAACTTGTCTTTCAATGATCATAACATGTGGTGGTCTCCTATTATGACCAATTCCACTCTTCTCTTAGCAAAATTATTGGGTATGAAAGCTTTGAGGCTCTTCAAAAAATGTATTCATAAAGTTAAGGATTTTATTTCCTATCTTGATTGGGATCTTTGGTCTCTATGAAATTAAAAATACAAGTCAATGAATTCTGACTTACCTTCCATCTTGTGCATCCAAGAAATGATGTCCAATGTCATGCTACATAAAATGGGTTTATAGTCTCTGCACACTTAATGGAAACTCTGGAGATGGAATTGTGATACATACTTTAATAATTATTCTCTAGGTCTCTTTTATCAATTCATGAGCCCTTTCTCTCCAACTATAGACAAGTTAAATAAATGATGAAATTTTAATTCCTCTCCCAAAACTTGGCTTGCCAGACTTAATATAATTTAGGTTATGAAGATTGAGCCCAAGCTCACTCACTTTCTTTGTTTCCTAGTTAACCAAGGCCTTCTTCTTGGGGAACATCTCCTTCACATTAGGATTGCTTAACCTGAGTGCCTTGATTTTTCCAAACTAGAGTCTTTTAAACATATCTTTTGGACTTACCCCAAAACCAAATTTTCTTAGCATTGAATGCACATTATCTTCTAGTGCTTTCATCCAGAATCATTTTCTTAGTGAATGGCCTTATTCAAGGATAATGCTATGAGATTGACATATATAGATTTTATATGGAATTTATTCAGATCTATCATATTATTTCAATTATGAAAAGATATAAACTCAACTTTGTTTAATAATGAAGAAGCATCTTATCTCTATTCTAATAATGACCAAGTGGTTATTATTTCTTTGAATTTTATGTAGATACAAGCAAAAACAAATAAAGTGGCTCTAGAATTCTAACATTTGTAGGAGCTTCTCAACCATTGGGTGAGTGCTTCTTACACCATAATCCATGTCCCCCTATACCATCTAGCACACAAATCTCCTCCCTTAATGATTTGTCACCAACAAAGTCATTCTAATTGTAGAGAGGATTACATAACATGATTATTTAAACATTAGTCCAATAAATCAAATGAGGATTGCATAAGAGTAAATTGAATTAAGCCTATCTATTCATGTGAAAATTACAAAGGATAGCAAGAAACATATGAAAGAAAGCAACACCATATTACCTTTCCAAATGGATTCACCATACCAATGAGGCTCAAAAGCATGTTCTCCCTTGATCAAGAGATCTTTTCTTCAACAACAATGGTGGCTAACTCCTCCAATGTCTCAATAGCTCCTTGTAAAACCTAGGCTCATGATTTGGAATCACTAAACTATCCTATCAATGAAGCTTGCATAAAAAATAAATGATAAAATGTAAAGAATTGAGGAGATAATTTAGCATAATAACTTTTCACAAATCAAGCTTAAAAATGATGTCCATGGCCTCTCTATTTATAGATTTTTGGGATTGATCAGAATCAACTTGAACCATCCATCTCAAGATTGAGATGTGTGGCTAAGATTAATATAATTAAATAATTAAATCCATAAATATCCCTCATAAATATGTGGGATAGAGAGGAATTTAAGAGTCATGGAGGGTCTTAATGAGGCATGGGAGACCCATAATCCTGATATTTTATGCATTTATGACCTAGGGATGTCTTCCCAAGAAATGATGTCACCTGATGATGCAAATAATAGAAATCATTTTCCAAAAATAAATATTCAATAAATCTCATGGAAAATCCACTTAGAATATTGATTTGGATCAATTAACCTTAAACAAGGTTAATCAACATTTGTCCAATTATTTGGAAATTGGCCCTTAATTAATTAAAATGGTCAGAATGTCTTATTATTGGCTCAAAATTTGACTGGATTGGAATTGGAAGTCAATGTTATATGTATTGGATACATTATCCCATTTAGGATGTTGTCAACACCAAATAACAAGGTCACATGTCTCATGCAAGATATTTGTCAAAAAAGAGTAATCCAGGGCACCTAGGTGCAAAATTGGCATTTTGACTTGAAGTGATCTGATCAAAGTTAGTTGGCCCATAAATTACATTTCCCCATTTAGGCATATTTTGACCTAGGTTGACACTTTTAAATGAAAAGTTTAAACCATTTAGGGTTTTTTATGTATTTTGGCCTAAAATGTGCATTTGAGTGCAATTCGCTTAAGATTAACAATTTCAATACAAATGGTGTTAGGAATTGGATGTCTACATTTTGCCCCTATTTGAGAAGGCATAGTGAGACATTCACATTAAGTAACATCTTTTCAAAGAAAAGAGTTGTCAAGAATAAATTATAATAAACCCATGATGCCCCATTGAGAGGACATACCAGGATGAAAGAAAAGGATGGACTCTCAAAAAGAGAGAGAAAGTGAGAGATTAACCCATGGAATAGATCACATCCAGATGAGCTAAAGATTGCACACCTGATTACCGTCAATGATAAAAATATAACTATAGGTATAATAGGCCCTAAAGATGGTGGGAATGGGAAAGATACAATACATAAATGTAAGGGGCACACTATAAATGTACCCAATTTGAGAGTACAAGCTATGTGTTTATGACATTGATCAATCTCGAGACAAGTTGCACACTAAATATTGCCATCATGGGTAGTGGTGTGGAGAGCTTAGAATTAGAGGAAAAGAGAAAACATTCTAATTTAGGAAGGGAAACACCACTAGAACCAGATCTTCAAAGATAAGATAATAAGAGGTGCAATAGTAAAGCAAATATGATCGTGATAAAACCATTTTGCCCCAGTAAGATGAATTTTGATCATTGATAAAAAATTAAATTTGGTTTGCCCCGATAGGGATAATTTGATTTGGACATTGTTTAGATGGTGCCTTAACATGGGCAAGTGGAAAGCAAAATATCTCAAGGATATAATCTAACAAATAGGTTAAAGTGAGCAGGTGCAAACATATATGTGATTGTGTAATGGCTTGAAAATCCATATAAAACCTAGCATAAGAGAATGCACAAAGTGGTGAGAGAGGTGAAAATAAAAATGGAGATGATCGAGATAACTCCATATGTATAAGACAAGTGGATGCTACCTACATAGTTTCATGGACTCATGTTCCAACATGAACTTCAGGCCAATGTAGTTCACCCAAGTTTGGGAGAGAATGGAATGAGGAATGATGAAAATTGACCAAGAATTGATTAGACTCATAATGTATGCAAAGAGATGCACGTCTAAGCATAGAGTTGAGTGATAAAAAAACATGTTACCTAGATGCCTAATTCCATATCATGATCCTAGATTATGCAAAGTGTTCTTGAGAATCGTTCATCAGAGTTGTGTTGACATTAAGACATTGAAACCTTAGCACAAATTTTTTGCTATAGGCAAATAAATTAGGCATCATAAGTATTAATAACTTAGAATGACATAATATTCCAATTGAACTTAGCTAGTTCAAATGTGAATACCTATAATTAAGGATAATGGTAAAACAATGACCAAACCCAGAGTTACAACTATTTGCATTTAAACAAAAAAGCAAAGACAAAGAAAAAGAAAAACATAAATGAGCCTAACTTGAAATCAAGTTATGATGAATCAAGACTTAAGTAGGAACAAAAATGTTAAAAAACAAAAAGCAATAACATCTTAATGACATGAGACCGAGATATAAATAATCAAGATCCATGTGGACCATTAAGACATTCCTGAACACAAAATAGAAAAGCAAAATCAAATAGAAAATAAGACACCAGCAACAATAAAATACAAAAAATGGTCCAAGAATAACTTAATAACATAGGATCAAGATATAAATAATCAAGACCCATGCGAATCATCAAGATGTTCTGAAACACAAAAGAGATAAGCAAAAACATACAAGGAAACACAAGACCAAGATGAGACAAGAAGTAATAAAAAGAGAAAAGGAGAAGAAATAAAAGGAGAGGTGTGAAAGCACAAAAAAATGCCAAGAAAACTCAGATAAACACACACAAATAAAAAACCAAGTTAGTGCGGTTTAAAGACAAATGTTTATGCACGTGCGGTAGAGGTGTTACTTTATACGACAACATAACAAAGAATAATGACACAATAACTGTTCCCTAATTAAAGAGGTACAATGATAGAAGAAATGGGGAAAGAGAAGAAAAGGAAGGGGTTGGCCTAGATAACTCTAGATGTACAAGACAAGTGAATGTTACTTACATAGTTCCATAGATCCATGTTCTAACATGAACTTCAGGCCAAATGTAGTTCTCTCGAGAAATGAGATAGAAGAAAAATGATGATCAGACCAGCATGATGAATGCTATAGAAGAAATGGAAGATATGATAAACAAATGAGAATGGTCTTGCAAACAATAGGTTGATGGGATGAGAAATAATGATCTTAAAAAATGGCATGTGTGTGGGACAAGATGAACTGATGTTTCTTTGCTTGGAAAATGGTAGGAGCATAGCATGGTGGGATGGGAATGTACAAATGTACAGAAACATGAGACAATGTTTTTATTCTTTTATGGATCATGTTCTGATATTTTTAGTATTATAAAAGTATTTCCAATGTTTTTGGTGTTTTTGGGATAAAATATACACAAGGTGGGACCATCTAGTTAAGAAAATGCACGTCTAAGAGTAGAGGTTCCAATAAAATAGCTAAGACAACTGTAATGGCCCATGCTCATAAATCAATGAGAGTGAGGATCCTAATAAGATAACAAATGCTTACAAAGAGCAAAAAATGCAATATAGATAGCATGCAATATGAAGTAACTTTGAAGAATTATCTATGTTCATTGATCTGTAATAGTGTGGTAAAGGCCCTGAACTGAGAAGATGCTCTTTGTCACTTGTCTAAAGCTATAAAATACTATCCTGGCTAAACTAATTTGTAGAACTAGCATTGGAGGATGTTCATAATGTTCATGAGACATAATTGGTCGAGAGATAAAAATTGTTCAAGCTTACAACATGCCCAAGACATAATAAAGAATATAGTTCTCAAGGAGAATGGTCCAAAGAATAGGGTCCAACACATGGATAGTCTAGAGTGGGATAAATAACATGGTTCTCTTTTGAGAATGGTCTAGGATAGGATAAAATGTTTTTAGAGTGCTAACGATTCTAAGCCTTTACTGTTCAGAGTCATGAAGTATGGGCCAAGGTAGTATAAAATGTGTTCAGGGTAGGATAAAAAGGTGGGATGAAAGTACTTCAACACAAGTTACCCTAGTCAGGGGTCTTGTAAAAAATGGCTCAAATTTGTTCATGCGTAGAACCTATTAAGGTGTATGATGTTCATGGGCTCTGAAAGTTCTTCACCGTTAGGTTTAGCTAGTCGATATGCCCCTATTTCATAGATTATTGTGACAATATATGGTACTAACCAATTAAGCTAAAACTTACCTTTCTTTTTTTGTTTAACATTCATTTTATTTTGGTTCTCTTTCAGAACCAAGTCACCAATCTCAAACTCTCAAGGGAGAATGCACTTGTTGTAACTTCTCCACAATCTATTCTAATAGGTTTGCAAGTTTGCTAGGGCAACCAAATACTTACCATCAAGAAGTTCTAATTCTTAAAGTTGTGAGGCCCTATAGTCTTCATCATCTTCAATGTGCTCTAGTGAATTTCATAATGATGGTATCTCAATCTTGATTGGGATACTAGCTTCAGTGCCAAGAATAAGGGAATATGGAGTGGATCTAATTGGGGTTCGATGATTGGTTCTATAAGCCCAAAGGGTAGGAAAGAGTTATAAGTGCCAATTATGGCCAACATCATTGACAATCTTCTTTAAGATGGCTAAAATGGTTTTGTTTAATGCCTCAACTTATCCATTGCCTTGTGGCTTATATGGATTTTTTTTCTTGTGCTTGATCTTGAATTTCTCACAAAGAGATTTCACATCTTGGTTGACGAAGGACCTACCATTATCAGATATAATATGGGCTAGGATGCCATATTGATAGATGATATGGTAATGAATGAATTTAGCTATCTGCTTCTCAATAGCATAAGTGAGAGTAATGGCCTCAATCCACTTGGTAAAGTACTCAGTTATTGTTAAGATGTGTTTATGGCCATCTGAAGATGTTGGGTTAAATTTCCTGATGAGATCGAGACCCCATGTTGAGAATGGCCATGGTGTTGTAATCGGTTATAGTGGTAAAGAAAGTGCATGTATCAAGTTTCCATGCTACTGATAAGGAACACATTTCTTCACATAGTTTCAAGCATTAGTCTCTATTTTGAGCCAATAATAACCTGTTCTGAGGAGCTTGTTTGCTAGGACTACATCGTTAGTGTGGGCCCCACACATTCCTTCATGAACCTCCTTTAGTGCCAGCTTGGATTCTCCTAAAGATAAACAATGAAGAAGTGTTCCATCATAGCCTTTATGATAAAGTGTGTTTTTAAGGAGAGTATAATGTATTAAGCGATAAAGGAATAATTTTTGTTGGTTGTTGGAAAGGTTGGCGGGGAAGACATGACTATGGAAATAGTTATTAAAATATTGGTACTATGGTTGCTTAGGTGGGGGATTAGGACTAGAAATGGTGCATACCCTCTCTAAATTAGTTATAATATGCATAGGTTGAAGAAGATTTTCAATCATGAACTGATACTCTTTAACACTATCATACTTTTGAATCATGAAACTAATTATTGCCATTGCATCGACAGATCTATTGCTTACTCTCAAAACTTGTTCAAATTACAACGATTTAAAATGTGTTTTGAGTTTATCGATAATTTGATTTTAAAGAACAAGATTGTCATCTCTTGTTTGATATTGATCAGTGGTTTGATTGATGATTATCTATGAATCTCCATAGACCTTTAAGCTTTGAATATCCCACTGTATAACAAGGCAGAACTTTGCAATCAATGCCTCATACTTAGCCATATTATTTGTATAATGAAATTATATATGGAATGCTTTGGGAACTAAATCCCCTTATTGTGTGATCAATAATATGCTTGCACTAGATCCATGGGATGTGAAGGATCCATCAAAATAGAACATCCACTGTTCAGGTTCCTAGGATGCTTGTTATATTGTCATGATAAAATCATCTAGAAAGTCAAACTTGAGAGGTTGAGTATCCTCAATAGGAGCTTCTACAAGTTGGTTAGTAATTACTTTCCCTTTGATTGCCTTTTGATTTTGGTACTCAATATCAAACTCACTTAGAAGCATAACCCATTTAGCCATGCATCTTTGAAGATCTACTTTAGATAAGAAGAACTTGAGAGGGTCCACCTTGGTGATGACAATACTTTTGTTATTTAGCATATAATGTCACAATTTTTGAGTGGAAAACACCATATCTAAACATGCCCTCTCAATAGTTATATAATTATGTTCATAAGTCACCAAAGTTCAACTTAAATAATAAATAGCATGTTCCTTATCATGATCATCATGTTGGGCCAAAAGTGCCCCCAGTGCATGTTCTATGGTTGATATATAAAGAAGTAGTGGCTTTCCTTGTGTTCATAGTTTTAAGACTAATGGATTGGCCAAGTATGCTTTAAGATTTGCAAATTCTATCTAAAAATCTTCATCCCATTTAATTGTTACCCTTGCCATCAAAAGATGAGTAAAAGATGAGTATAGACTGGATCTTTCCTTGCAGGCTTCATAGCTGTTTAAATTTTTTTTGTGGAGGCATTTCTATAATAGCCTTGGCCTTGGTAGGGTTGACTTAAATTCCTCAATGTGATATAATGAACCCTAGTAATTTCCTTGATGTGACTTTAAAGACATATTTCTTAGGATTCAAGCAGACTTTATATTCATGAAACCTCTCAAAGATTTTTCATATAACATCATGATGTCCAGCTCTTATTCATGATTATTCTAGTATATCATCAACATAATATTCTATAATATCATGCATCATGTTATGGAAGATGACAGTCATTGCACGTTGATATGTTGTTCCAACATTCTTCAAGCCAAATGGTATGACTTGGTAACAAAATATCCCCCATAGAGTGGTGAACATAGTCTTGTGTTGGTCTTTAGGGGCTATCTTGGTCTTATTGTAGCCATAAAATCCATCCACTAAGGACAACATCGCATACCCAACTGTTGAGTCGATGATAATGTCGATGTTGGGAAGAGGAAAATCATCTTTGGGGCATGCTTTATTTATATCTCAGATATTAGTACAAAGACGTATGCCCAAGGTATTTTTACTCACTAGGACTATGATGGAAACCCATTCAAAGTAATCTAGTGGTCTAATAAAATTGGCTCATAACAACTTTTTTAGTTTAATTTTAACCAATAGGGTGATGCATGGATGCGTCTTTCTTAGTTTTCACTTGACTGGTTTGGCATCGATATTGATAACAAGATGATGCACAACCAAATTAGGGTCCAAGCCTGGTATGTTGGAGTATGGCCATGCAAAAATATCTATATAATCCTTAAGGATGGATATAATATGCTCATGTTTTGCTTCAGTAAGGGAAGCTCCAAGATAAACAATTTTGGGATCCTCATAGGTTCCTAAGTTTACTTTTGTCATGTTTTCCATAAGGAGTGTGGATCCATCTTCCATAATTATAGGTAAGGTATAATCATGAGTATCTTCTTTTACCACATCTTTTTGTTGTTCCTCCCAAAGATCCAGATAGTATGAAGAATCAAAATCTCTGATCTCAGGTAAAGGCAAATTAGCAAAAACCTCTAGAAACTCAAAAGCAAGATGCTCAAACATTTATTATTATTCTGAAGAGATGCTTGTAATAGCTATGGAACTTGGGCTAGATGGACCTTCTGTGTCTTGAGGGGATGAGCAAACTTTCCCACCTAGGAACACCTAAAATAGGTTTTCAATTGAAGGATTGTCTTTTTCTTTACTTTTTCCCTAATTGATGAGTGCCTCAAAGAGGTTTTCACCTAAAGATCTCAATGTTTATTCTTTGTTATGACCAAAAATGTTTATCTGCTCTTTAAAGTAGGTAGAAGGATCTAATGAAAAATAAAATCCCTATTTGTGATCACCAATGGGCAATCCATCTCATCGGCCCATATATCTGTAATTGATTCTTCATTTTAAAACTTGTTGAGGCATATGATCAAATTTTATTGGTCCCAATCTATGAGTTTAACATGGCAAATGCATAAGCAATAATGAGGTTTTGATTCAAGATGGGAGGCTATAATGGTAAAGATATAATGTCCTACTTTAGGAAATGAAGCACCACTAAGATGGGTTTCTACTTCAGGATGGGAAGCTCTAATAGGTGTTATGGTTAACATGGCATTTGAATCAAATAAATCTAAGTCAACAAGCTCATCAAAAAGGATATAATGGGACACTATGTCATTGTTAGGAGTCTCATCACTAGTCACTTCGTAAGAGTCACTATCAAAAGTCATGAGGTCACCCTTTGGTGGTTTAAATTTGAGACCTTGATTCCAATTGACAACTCTGGCTGCTAAGGGCTCTAAGATTCCTTACGCTTGTGGGCTAAGGCCTTTCCTGTATAGTCAAGATTATCCATTATCTGGTTAGGGATAAGATACATTAGATTATGAAAGAAACTAGCAAGGTCTTCAAAATATAACCAATCTCCCTCGATAAAAGCATCTCGATCTTTCTTCGATGCAATTATAGGTATGAAAACCACAGGTGGTTTTGGTTGTTTCTTCTTTAGCTACCAAATCTAGTTGGGTATGTTAGGAGCCTTGGATGGTTTAGGCTTTCCATATGATTTAGGGGATTTAGGCAATTTGGAAATATGGAGGACATCCTTTAGATGGTACATGGAAATACCAACATCTTTAATAATAACTTGCTTTGTAAGAGTTGCAAGAAATACATTAGTCGAAGTGGAAGCTAGATCACTAGGTTCAATATAATTATATGGATATGGATGGGAAAAAATGCCTTATTCTTCTTCATAATGAATTCATAACCTAGGCAATAGTTATAATTATGAAACTCTGCTTTAATATGTTTGCAATATTGATATGGATGCTGATCAAAGGAAATAGTAACCTCGATCCCACCATGGGAAAACTTAAGGCACTGGTGAAGAGTGGATGACACTGCCTGTACTTCATGAATCTAGGGATGACCAAGAAGTATGCTATAAGGAATTTAAATATCTATAATATGGAATAATGCATGATGAGAAATAGACACAACCATGACTGGAAACCATATTATACTTGAAGACTCCCTCTCGATGTTATCGTAAGAATTGATTGTAATAGTTTCTAGCTGAATGTCTTTATCCATGTAGCCCAATCATCATACCAGTTTGAAAGATATAATTTTCATCCCTAAACCATTATCTATAATAAATCGCTTGATCTTATGAGCTAAAATGATTATCTCAATGTATAGTGGGTTACTGTGGTTTGGGCCAAGAGTGGACATGTCTTTTTGGTCAAATGTGATTTACCAAAATGAAGACAAATATCCAACTAGGTTCTGGAATTGATTAGGGTTAATATCATTAGTCACAGTAGATTTTTTTGAAAAGTTGTTAATAATAGTTCTATAGACATTAGATGTCTTGAAATATGTACAAGGGTTTTGTTCAATTGGTCTGCTAAACTATAAGGCTTTTCAATTATGGAGTGAGCTAGTTTAGTCTTTATTGGCACAATATTCAGCTTTGGAACCATTGACACAATGTTCTCATTGGGTTTTATGGAAGAAGTAGGCAAAAGGCCTTGAATGGTGACTTGCCAATGTCTAGTTGCAACTGCACAACCTAGAGTTGACAACGAGTCACTATAATTAGAAGAGGAAGGCAAAGGGCCTTGGATGGTGACTCATGGGTGTCTAGTTGTATTGTTATAGTTTTGAGTCAATGAGGAGCCTTTATAGTTAGAAGAAGGGTGTTGTTGTTTACAAATAGTAACCCATGCAAATGGAGTCATAATATGATTATGCAAACTTGACATGGTATTACTAGGGGGGGAGGGTGTTGACCCTATAATGATGGGTCATGTGCTGTGAGGAACACAAGATTATCCACATGGTTTCATAGTAATAGTGGAAATGTGGGTATCAAAAATGTGCCCCATAGTATTATTATAGTCATATGACATGTTTTTATAAGCCACATTGTTAGTATGAGCATTATGATCCTAACTATGCTCATTATGATTATGACCCTAAGGTTGCTTTTGATTCTACCTTTGTCCTTGATTTTGACCTTGGTTTTGATTATTTCTTGGTAGAAGTGGATTATGTTGAGGAAAGGGGTCCTTATAGATCACCATATCCTAATTTGTGTCCTGATTAGGGGCCAACTTAATCTCTAGTTCACCACTTACAATAATGTCTTCAATAATGTGTCATAATTGGACACAATGATATGCACCATGCCCATAAACATGATGGAAGTTGCACCATTAATTCTCTTTGTACCAATATGGTTTTGGTTGATCTTGAGGAAATGGCCTTGGTACTGGCCATACAATCAAATTAGCAGCGATGAGTTTTTGTAACACTATTTCAATTGGCTCTCCTAACTTGCTAAAGACTATAAAATTATTATGAAATGTCCTTCATGGAGGCTATCTATACAAAGTAGGTGGTGGATTTGGGGGAGATAATTATGCATTTGGGGAGGCATAGCCTACACCATTTATATGTGTCTTGTTCTAGTCACCCCATTTCCAACCATGTTCTTATTTTTGTTAAATCCCTTAGGCATATCCTGCGTAACCGATTGAGCTTGTGATTGAGTCTGATTAGATGCTTGACCCTATGCAAAAATCTTGACAAGGCCTTTAGCAATAAGAGCCTTCTCAATCTACACTCCTTTGTCAATAATTTCTTTAAATGAATTAGCACAAGCTAACCATAGATTATGCATGACTTTAGGATGGTTGAAAGTGGCCCACCAATGCTCTCCACCTTTGCAGGTATGTGGAAAAACTTTCACCATCATGTTGTTTGGCTTTGCATAAGTCAACAATAGTCAATTCATGTTTTATGTTATATAAGAAATGGTTAACAAACTTTTTTGATAAGTTGTTCCAATCTGTGACTGATCCCTTAGGTAGTTTAAGTAGCCAATCTAAAGCATGTTCAACTAAAATTCATGGAAATAGTTGAAGGCAATACTCATTACTATAATCAACCTCTTGACATAAGACAACAAATTCTTGTATGTGCTCACATGGATCTCCCTTTCCTTTGTACTTGTTTAATTTGGGTGCCTCAAAATGAGGTAGAAAAGGGTTTTAGAGAATAGATAAATGAAATGGATATGGACATATCTCATCAAATTTGTGCTTTTAAACTCTATTATTCATCTCCAAGCTCTGAATAATTTCCCTCATAGAATTCCACTCTTGCATGTTTGGTGCATTTGTGGATTGGAAATGATGTTGTTAGGGTGGAATGTGCCCCTAATTTTATTGTTTTTGGGGTGGTACGTGCCCCTGATTTATTATTATTGGGATGGTATGTGTCCTTGATTTTGTTGTTGTTGGGTTGGTATGTGCCCCTAATTTTATTCTTAGTGAGGTTGTATGTGCCCATAACTTTTTTGGGATCTATATGTAATATATACCTTTCGATCCGTACCTTAGTTCTGAGTCAAGAAAATAGACCATTGATTCTTGGAGTGTAGAATATTCCCTGAATTCGGTTATTTAGCACCTTCTTGATTTTGGGAAGTTCTTTATTTGTTTACCAATTTTTGTGTTGGTTGGAAAGAACTATCCAAATTATCTTGAGGGATTTCCTTGATTTGAACTGTATGTTTGGGTCTTTGATTTTTAAAAGTAACAAGAGGTTATTGATGATTGAAGAATATATGCTCCATGTCAAATGGAACATTTTATAATATCTCTTTTGACTTTAACTATTCATTTAGATTACCTTGATACACTATGGTTATGTTCTCATCAAATGTTTGTTGCATACTTTCAACCAAATTTCCATGTTCTTTGGAAGCATCATTGTGAATTGAAGTCGAAACTAATGAGTCAATTAAGTCTGTGATAAGTTGATCTGCATATCATTGACTTATTATCTTGATCTTAGCTAGAAGATCTAGATTTTTGGGTTTTGACTTTTTTTGTATCTCTTTTCCTTTGTTATAAGAAGGTGTGTTTATTTTTGCAAAAGCATGTTCTTGCCATAGTTGTTATCCTTCTCTAACTAAAGTATGCAATTGTTCTATAGGAAAGTCTGAAGGTAGTCTAGCACCTGATTCTATCAACCTAAGAAGTGCCTCATCTTGATTTTCTTGGGGTTGTTATGTATTATGATCATCTTTAGATCTTACTATTGTGGGGATGTCATAAAAAACAATGGGGTTATCTTGACCATCATAAAATTACTCATCCTCGTAGCTAAGGCCATAAGAGGCCCCACTATGAATGAACCTTTGAGTCATGTCTAAAAGAGTTATTCTCTGTGTTTAACTAGATTTATATCAATGTTTTGAAAACATTCAAACAAGGTAAGCTTGGTTCTCTTTAAACAAATGACTAAGGTACCAAAGAGACTATAAAGGAGGGTGGCTTGGAACCACACACAATTATCAGATTTAATCAACCTTTGGTAAAGTTGAAATTGTATAAATTGGAAGAGAGTAAGGTAACTCAAAGATCCAAAGTGAAAACTAGTACACTAAAGCCTAGATCTTTGTGAAAAACCTATACTATAAAAGCTAGTTTCAACATTGATGAGTTGGCCCTAAAAAAATAGAGGAAAGCTCTCTAAATTATGAAGAAGATAATATGAACTAAGCAACTAAAGATGTAAAAACATACATGAATCATTAAGTACACAACTAGGACCAAATGGGTAGCACACCATCACCACATGGTTTTAGTAGAATAAAATATGTTCTACGACTCAAAGCATGAGTGATACACAAGATGAATTGAGTCCATCAAGATGATAATGTGATTTTGAGACTAATAAATAGCCCTTAATCCAAATAGAAAATTGAATCCAAGTTAATACAAGTTTAGTGTGTAAATGGTGAAACCAATTTAACACACCAAGCCTTAAAACTTAGAAAGGTTAAATTTCAAATGTGGATTATAAATGAGGGAGTTAAACAAATTGGGTAAAAGGTATAGACTCAATTGGACAACATGACTTCACTAAAGGGGGTGATATGACACAATGTTTTTTATAATAATTTAAACAAGGAAATGATAAATTTTCCATTTGGATATTGTAACTCCTCCCTTGCTCAAGAATTTTGAGGACAATGGGATTTGGTTAAGTTTATTGAGTTAACAAGTAGTTTTAAACACAAATCAAGACCAAGTAAGCCAATGACAAAAAATAATGATCTTAAGTCTAAACTGACAAGATATGGTAAAGTGGGGTTAACTAAAACTAGAAAGTTTTTGAATGTTTCTAGGGGGATCAATTACACAATGAATTTCACATCATGATGAAAAATAAAAAGCATATAAATGGGTGTCCATCACACTTGGCTTATTACAAAAAGGTCTATTCCTCTTTTCAACCACTACATCCATCACTTGCTTAGTGTAGTACGATGTCCAAAGTATAGATACATCCTGTGTGCAACTCCATCACTAGAAGGTGGTTTAACCACTCAAACCCCTGATCTTGGTGGGAGTCATTGAAGTCAATGTCAGGAGGTGAAACCCTGGGTCAAAGCTTCCCTAAAGAACTTGAGGGAGTTGATGAAATCTCCCTCGCAAGCTAAGTTTGCATGAAATAAAAGACATAATAAAAAGACTTTAAGGCCATTTCAAGGTCACCCAAATTATTACGAGTTTTTGGGGAGTGCTTTAGACAATATCCTTTCTAGGCCTTGGACTAGGCTTAAATTACGATGAGATGGCACTTTTGATCCCAAAATTTTCCTAAAGGGGATGGATAGGAGAGTATACATGCACATCTCTTTTCTCTAAAACAAGCAAGTTTATAAATAATTTGAAGTAATGTTGATTTGTTGCACTAAATTTGAAATGTGTGATTAGGTTTGTTTTAAGCCCAAATTGAAGATTCAAGACTTAGCCTAGAATCATGATTAAAACACCAAATTTAAAATGTCGCAAAAGTTATGATGTGTTTCAAGAACTAAATGAAATGTATCTAAAGACTTAGCCAAATATTAGGTTCATTTTAAGTACTAATTTAAATATGTGAAATCAAGCATGTTCTTTGTAAACCCAAATGAAAGTGTGTTTGGTTAGTCAAAAGCAACCAAAACAACTTCTAAACTAGCCCCTCAACCTACAAAAACACAATTATAAGGGCTTGCTTTGAAGCACTTAAGAGTTTTGAGCAAACAACATTAATTTTTTTAACTCTTTATTATAATCCCACTGTTACACAATCAATCCTACTGTTTCCCTACAAAATCACAATTACCAGACAACAATATCATTGTTACAGATTAGTTAAAAAAAAACACAATATCATTATTCTTAGATGAAATTGCTGGCCAAATCAATGATATTATTGCACATTACAATAATATCATTGTTTTGAAAAAAAATGTTGTTATCAGATAGAAAACACATAAAATACAAAATCATTGCTCAGATGATAAAATCACTGCACAGAATGATGATGTCATTATTCTAGAATGATATCACCATTTTACAACAAGATCATTGTTTTGGATGATAAAATCATTGCAAGAATGATGATATCACTGTTCTTGAATGATATCGTCATTTTACAATGAAATCACTAGCCAAAATGATGAAATCACTACTCATGTCTACAAAATCATTATTTATCAAACAATGATTTCATTTACATAAAATCACTATTGTGTAACAATGATATCATAACAATGAAAAAAATTGAGGCTTTTAGAAACAAAAATGTTGTTATAAAAATGGAAAATTAACTTAAACTTTCAGTCTTTTTGGCCCTCTCACTCCAAGATCCTGCATGGAAAAGATTAGTGAGTTGCTTGAACGAGATTTGTGACCAAATTTGTCGGGTGTGGTCCCATCAGGCGTGCCAAAATGTAGATAAGATTACATAACATGATTAATCAAACATTAGTCCAATAAATCAAAGGAGGAATGTATAAGCGTAAATAGAATTAAGCCTATCTATTCATGCATGAAATACAAAGAATAAAAAGAAACATATGAAAGAAAGCAACACCATATTACCTTCCCAAATGGGTTTACAATACCAATGAGGCTCAAAAGTATGTTCTCCCTTGATCAAGAGCTCTTGTCTTCAACAATAATGGTGGTCAACTCCTCCAATGTCTCAAGAACTCGTTGTAAAACTTAGGATCATGATTTGGAATCAATAAACTAGCGTATCAATGAAGCTTGCATATAAAATAAATTATCAAATGTAAAGGATTGTGGAGATGATTCAGCATAATAACTTTGCACAAATCAAGCTTAAAAATGATGTCATGGCCTCTCTATTTATAGATTTTTGAGATTGATCAAAATCAACTTGAACCGTCCATCTCTGGATTGAGATGTGTGGCTAAGGATTAATCCAATTATATAATTAAATCCATAAATATCCCTCATAAATATTTGGGATAGAAGGGCATTTAAGAGGCACTGAGGGTCTTAATGAGGCATGGGAGACTCATAATCCTGATATTTTATGCATTTATGACCTAGGGATGTCTTCCCAAGAAATGATGTCACCTGATGATGCAAATAATAAAAATCAATTTCCAAAAATAAATATTCAACATCTCTCATGTAAAATCCACTTAGGCTCTTGATTTGGAACAATTATCCTTAAATAAGGTTAATCAACATTTGTGCAATTATTTGGAAATTGGCCCTTAATTAATCAAAATGGTTATAATGTCATGTTATTGGCTTGAAATTTGACCAGATTAGAATTGGAAGTTGATGTTAGATGTATTGGATCCGTTATCCCATTTAGGATGTTTTCAACACCAAATAATAAGGGCACATGTCTCATGTAAGAGATTTGTCAAAAAAGAAAAATCTAGGGCACCCAAGTGTAAAATTGGCATTTTGACTTGAAATGATTTTATCAAAGTTAGCTGGCACATAAATTGCATTGCCCCATTTAGGGATACTTTAACCTAAATTGGCACTTGTAAATGACAAATTTTAACCATTTAGGGTTTTCTATGGCATTTGGCATAAAATTTGCATTTGAGTGCAATTTGAGTAAGACTGATAATTTCAACACAAATGGTGTTAGGAATTAGATGTCTACACTAACAACCATTACAACTTCTCCACTCCTCTTTTTCATCATGAGGGGTGTGTTATGTTGTGGAGCTAAAAGCTTCACCAGGATGTGAACAGGAGGAGTTGCGGAGGTTGCTGAGTTGCAGAACAAGTTGTAGGGCAACCGACGTCGGTCATATTACAGTGCAGAAGCAACTGACGTCGGTTATGAGTCAGCCGACATCGGTCAGGAAGGAGCCGACGTCGGCAACCTATGTGTGTATGTGTTTGCATGCGGGTCGAGAATTGGTCTTTTTTTGGACAGTCAGTTTGCATGTAAAGACTTATTTTAGTCTTGGAGCTGTGCTTCTAATTATTGTAATTAAGAATGTCTAATTATTGTATGCATGAGATCTATATAATAGACTCATGGGTTGTATTATAAAATTGTACTAGAGTGAGAGAGCAAAGATTAGCTCCTTCAAAAGAGAGAGAGCAAGAGTGTTAGATAGCCAAGAGGGCTTGTAGAAGAGAGCAGGGATTAGCTCCTCCTAGTTCCAAAGGGGTGCCGAGTGTGTATGATCAGGGAGAGTTGCAGGTTGTGCAAGTTTTGGTATAAGATCCACCGGGGTACTAGTTGAAAAATCATAAGGACTTGGTGAGGCAAGGACAAGGGTTCTTCAGGGTGTAGAGATATCTACATGGTAAGGTCTGGTGATTTGCAAGTTGATGCAAGAGCAGGGAGATCTACTTGGAGTACAGTTGTGTACTTGGTGTACTGGCAGTGTTGTTACTGACTGGTGGAGGTGAACAACTCTGTGTTTGAGTTGATTGTTGTGACCGTAATTGAGAGAGTGAACTGTTGAAGGAGAATTACTGGTGAGCTCTAGAGGTGTGGGAAGAAAAAGTGTGGCATCTTCTTTATTGTATTTTCTTCTGAATGAGTATTAATATAATTAGGTATTGTCTCTCATATTTCGTGTTGTTTCATATTTCTACTTACTTATCATTCTAGTTAAATTCTGTGTTTAGTTGCTAATACAAAGGTAATCAAGTGTGCTCTTAGTGGAGCAGAAGGATCTTGACAGTTGGTATCAGAGCCAAGTTGCAGGTTCATCAAAGGGTGGTTAAGTACACTAACAGGTGGTCAAAGTGTGTTAAGTGTTTTGTTGATTACAGGTCACTCACAAGGGTTTTTGATTGAGTGGGAGTATAACAATGGCAGAAGAAAGTAAGCTATGAATGGAGAAACTGAATAACATGAATGGTCAATTACAGATTGATGGAAAGAAAGAGCAGGTAAAGAAAGATTGATGGTTGGTAGAAGATCAGCATGAAGGAAATGAAGAAGAAGATGTTGCAGGTGTTGTTGCACAGGATGCTCTGGATAAAGTAGAATCTTGGTCTAAAGATTTTGTTGCCTCTTTCCATGCAACCCAAAATAGAGCATCTTTTCATGAGTATGTCCAGGGAGACTTTGGAGATATTTATTTAGGGGTTGGTGAGCCTTGTCACATGGTTGGCAAAGGGGAAGTGAAGCTAAAATTGTAGATGGGTAACACAGGTGTTAGAGGATGTCATGCAGGTCCCAGTGTTGAAGATGAGTCTAATTTCTTTAGAAAAGTTGGGTGATGAGAGATGCACAGTAACTCTCACAATGGATGCACTTGAATTAGATGGTGGTAAGAAAGTAGGTATCCTTTATCTATCTACTTATATTATTGATTCACCTTCTGTTGCAGAGATGTGGCTTTATAGGCTTGGTCACATGTGTAAGAAAGGAATGCATGTTCTTAAGTAGAAGATAGATATTTTTTACAAACTTAAGAACTGGAAAGCTTTGGTGTTCATGGAGGAGATGACAGATAGAGATCAGCTGAGGAGACTGAATTATTCTGAGCAGGGCTATGTTGATTTGGATAGGGTTTTGATCCAAGGTGAGCTCGCGAGTAAAAAGTCATCACTCACAGGAGAACACAATTACCAGCGTCAGTCAAGAGAAATTGACATCGAACAGATAGGTACCAACATCGGTCATGTGCAGACCAGCAGAGTTGGTGGTATTGGGTAGGTTCAGACCAACATCGGTCAGGGGAAACCGATGTCAGCAGTCAGGGTCAGTCGCAGGGAACTGACGTCGGTCGGTTGCAGATTGGGAGATGGTCGAGATCGGTCACTGGAATGGATGTTGGGCGGATAGCAAGCTGTCAAGGAGTTTCAAACGCCCATGTAGAGGACTGAAAGGGTAAGTGAACCTCATATTCATTGTTCACCTTCTTTATATTACTTGTTGCTCACTAATGGTCAAAAACCAAGAAGATGTAAAGAGGGAATGCAGGTAGAATCTAGGAAACAGTGGGAGCATGGCATGAATTCTTTGGAAGAGAACCAAGTGGGAGTTTTGGTAGAGTTGCCAGCCAGGATAAAAGCACTGACAAATGAATGGATTCCCAGGTTAAAGAAGAGAGTGGATGGATACGTGAGATGGAAGGCTAGGGTATATGGTCTTGAGCAGGCTGCAAGACAGTGGTACAAGTTTGACAGGTGTATGACTAAGCATGGCTTTGGTCAAGGTCAATGTAACTATTGTGTTTTCTTTACCAGGTTGGATAATGGTCACAACATTATCCTATTACTGTATGTGGTGTGGTTGCTTGTTGCAAGGTCACACATGCAGGGAGTTTCTGAGCTAAAGATAAAGTTAGTTCAAAGGTATGTCATGAAGAATTTGGGAGCAGTGAAATTCTTTGGCATGAGAGACATGGAAGATCACAGGTTGATTTTGTCTCCAGAGGGAGCTAATGTGAAGGAGGTGTTGGTGAGGGTTAATTTTCAGGATGCAAAACCAATAAGCACATCGAGGGCTGGACAGTTTAAGCTGAGCATAGAACAGTGTCAAAAATCACATGAGGTTGAGTGTAGACCTGAGTTTTCCCAAGAAGTGGGAGTTGTCAGAGAGTTCAGAGCCAATTCAGGGAAGAAGCACTGGAAAGCATTTCAATGGGTTCTCAGGTATTTGAGAGGGACCAGCAGTAGGGATTCATGCTATGTAGGGTCAGGGACTTCACTACATGGGTTTATAGGCTATGATGGGCAGGTTACTTGGATGATAGGAGGTGCACCATAGGTTGTGTGGTGGTTGGTCTTCAGGATTGAGCTTGAAGAGGGATACAAGCCAGGAAACAAATTAGACGATGTACAGGTATCGATGCAGCTATTTATCTCTAAGTGGGAGATTGTTATGTTGTGGAGCTAAAAGCTTCACCAAGATGCGAACAAGAGGAGTTGCAAAGGTTGCTGAGTTGCAGAACAAGTTACAGGGCAATCGACGTCGGTTTGATCAATCGATGTCGGTCATATTATAGTGTAGAAGCAATCGACGTTGGTTATGAGTCGGCTGACATCGGTCAAGAAGGAGCCGACGTCAGCAACCTGTGTGTGCATGCATTTGCATGCGGGTCGAGAATTGGTCTATTTTTGGATAGTTAGTTTGCATGTAAAGACTTATTTTAGACTTGGAGCTGCGTTTCTAATTATTGTAATTAAGAATGTCTAATTATTGTATGCATGAGATCTATATAATAGACTCATGGGCTGTATTGTAAAATTGTACTAGAGTGAGAGAGCAAAGATTAGCTCCTTCAGAAGAGAGAGAGCAAGAGTGCTAGATAGCCAAGAGGGCTTGTAGAAGAGAGCAGGGATTAGCTCCTCCTAGTTCCAAAGGGGTGCTGAGTGTGTATGATCAGGGAGAGTTGCAGGTTGTGCAATTTTTGGTAGAAGATCCACCGAGGTACTGGTTGAAGAATCATAAGGACTTGGTGAGGCAAGGACAAGGGTTCTTCAGGGTGTAGAGATATCTACATGGTAAGTAAGGTCTGGTGATTTGCAGGTTGATGCAAGAGCAGGGAGATCTACTTGGAGTACGGTTATGTACTTGGTGTACTGGCAGTGTTGTTACTGACTGGTAGAGGTGAACAACAACTCTGTGTTTGAGTTGATTGTTGTGACCGTAATTGAGAGAGTGAACTGTTGAAGGAGAATTACTGGTGAGCTCTAGAGGTGTGGGAAGAAGAAGTGTGGCATCTTCTTTATTGTATTTTCTTATGAATGAGTATTAATACAATTGGGTATTGTCTCTCATATTCTATGTTGTTTCATATTTCCAGTTACTTATCATTCTAGTTAAATTTCGTGTTTAGTTACTAATACAAAGGTAATCAAGTGTGCTCTTAGTGGAGCAGTAGGATCCTGACAGTTGGTATCAGAGCTTTGTGAGCCTAGGTCCTATCAAGTGGTATCAGAGCCAGGTTACAGGTTCATCAGAGGGTGGTTAAGTACACTAACAGGTGGTCAGAGCGTGTTAAGTGTTTTGCTGATTAGAGGTCACTCACAGGGGTTTTTGATTGAGTGGGAGTATAGCAATGGCAGAAGAAAGTAAGCTATGAATGGAGAAACTGAATAGCACGAATGGTCAATTATAGATTGATGGAAAGAAAGAGCAGGTAAATAAAAATTGCTGGTTGGTAGAAGATCAGGATGAAGGAAATGAAGAAGCAGATGTTACAGGTGTTGTTGCACAGGATGCTCTGGATAAAGTAGAATCTTGGTCTATAGATTATGTTGTCTCTTTCCATGCAACCCGAAATAGAGCATCTTTTCATGAGTATGTCCAGTGAGACTTTGGAGAGATTTATTTAGGGGTTGGTGAGCCTTGTCACATGGTTGGCAAAGGGGAAGTGAAGCTAAAATTGCAGATGGATAACACACGGGTGTTGGAGGATGTCATGCAGGTCCCAGTGTTGAAGATGAGTCTAATTTCTTTAGAAAAGTTGGGTGATGAGAGATGCACAGTAACTCTCAAAGCGGATGCACTTGAATTAGATGGTGGTAAGAAAGTAGGTATCCTTTATCTATCTACTTATATTATTAATTTACCTTCTATTGCAGAGATGTGGCTTTGTAGGCTTGGTCACATGTGTAAGAAAGGAATACATGTTCTTAAGCGAAAGATAGATGTTTTTGACAAACTTAAGAACTGGAAAGCCTTGGTGTTCATGGAGGAGATGACGGACAGAGATTAGCTGAGGGGACTAAATTATTTTGAGTAGGGCTGTGTTGATTTGGATAGGGTTTTGATCCAAGGTGAGCTCGTGGGTAAAAAGTCATCACTCACAGGAGAACACAGTTACCAGCATCGGTCAAGTGAAACCGACATCAAACAGATAGGTACCAACGTTGATCATGTGCAGACCAGTAGAGTCAGTGTGTCAGGCAGGTTCAGACTGACGTTGGTCAGGGGAAACTGACATCGGCAGTTAGGGTCAGTCGCAGGGAACCGACGTTGGTCAGTTGTAGATTGGGAGATGGCCAAGATCGGTCACTAAAACAAATGTTGGTTGGACAACAAGCTGTCAAGGAGTCTCAAACACCCATGTGGAGGATTGAATGGGTAAGTGAACCTCATATTCGTTGTTCACAATCTTTATATTACTTGTTGCTCACTGATGGTCAAGAACCAGGAAGATGTGAAGAGGCAATGCAGGTAGAATCCAAGAAATAGTGGGAGCATGCCATGAATTTTTTGAAAGAGAACCAAGTGGGAGTTTTGGTAGAGTTGCCAGCTGGGATAAAAGCACTGACAGATGAATGGATTCCTAGGTTAAAGAAGAGAGTGGATGGATACATGAGACGGAAGGCCAGGGTATATGGTCTTGAGCAAGCTACATGACAGTGGTACAGGTTTGACAGGTGTATGACTAAGCATGGCTTTGGTCAAGGTCAATGTAACCATTGTGTTTTCTTTACCAGGTTGGATAATGGTCATAACATTATCCTATTACTATATGTGGTGTGGTTCCTTATTACAGGGTCACACATGCAGGGAGTTTCTAAGCTAAAGGTAAAGTTAGTTTAGAGGTATGTCATGAAGAATTTGGGAGCAGTGAAATTCTTTGGCATGAGAGACATGGAAGATCACATGTTGATTTTGTCTCCAGAGGGAGCTGATGTGAAGGAGGTGTTGGCGAGGGTTAATTTGCAGGATGCAAAACTAGTAAGCACACCAAGGGCTGGACAGTTCAAGCTGAGCATAAAACAGTGTCAAAAATCACATGAGGTCGAGTGTAGACCTGAGTTTTCCCAAGTAGTGGGAGTTGTCAGAGTGTTCAAAGCCAATTTGGTGAAGAAGCACTGGAAAGCATTTCAATGGGTTCTCAGGTATTTGAGAGGGACCAACAACAGGGATTCATGCTATGTAGGGTCAGGGACTTCACTACATGGGTTTGTAGGTTTAGATGTGGCAGGTTACTTGGATGACAGGAGGTGCACCACAGGTTGTGTGGTGGTTGGTCTTCAGGATTGAGCTTGAAGAGGGATACAAGCCAGGAAACAAATTAGATGGTGTACAGGTATCGGTGCAACTATTTATCTCCAAGTGGGAGATTGTTATGTTGTGGAGCTAAAAGCTTCACCAAGATGTGAACAGGAGGAGTTGCAGAGGTTGCTGAGTTGCAAAACAAGTTGCTAGGTAACCGATGTCGGTCTGATCAATCGAAGTCAGTCATATTACAGTGCAGAAGCAACTGACATCGATTATGAGTCGGCCGACATCGGTCAGGAAGGAGCCAATGTCGACAACCTGTGTGTGCATGCATTTGCATGCAGGTCAATAATTGGTCTATTTTTGGACAGTCAGTTTGCATGTAAAGACTTATTTTAGTCTTGGAGCTGTGTTTCTAATTATTGTAATTAAGAATGTCTAATTATTGTATGCATGAGATCTATATAGTAGACTCATGGGTTGTATTGTAAAATTGTACTAGAGTGAGAGAGAAAAGATTAGCTCCTTCAAAAGAGAGAGAGCAAGAGTGCTAGATAGCCAAGAGGGTTTGTAGAAGAGAGCAGGAATTAGCTCCTCTTAGTTCCAAATGGGTGCCAAGTGTGTATGATCAGGGAGAGTTGCAGGTTGTGTAAGTTCTGGTAGAAGATCCACCGGGGTACTGGTTGAAGAATCATAAGGACTTGGTGAGGCAAGGATAAGGGTTCTTTAGGGTGTAGAGATATCTACATGGTAAGTAAGGTCTGGTGATTTGCAGGTTAATGCAAGAGCAGGGAGATCTACTTGGAGTACGGTTGTGTACTTGGTGTATTGGCAGCGTTGTTACTGACTGATGGAGGTGAACAACAACTCTGTGTTTGAGTTGATTGTTGTGACCGTAATTGAGAGAGTGAACTATTGAAGGAGAATTACTGGTGAGCTCTAGAGGTGTGGGAAGAAGTGTGGCATCTTCTTTATTGTATTTTCTTCTGAATGAGTATTAATACAATTGGGTATTGTCTCTCATATTTCGTGTTGTTTCATATTTCTAGTTACTTATCATTCTGGTTAAATTCCGTGTTTAGTTGCTAATACAAAGGTAATCAAGTGTGCTCTTAGTGGAGCAGTAGGATCCTGATAGTTGGTATCAGAGTTTTGTGAGCCTAGGTCCTATCAGGGTGGAATCTATCATCACCATGTGTAAAGTCTATTATTGGTTTATCCTAGTGGAGTTTGCATGTGCAAGGGAGAGGTACAATTGGTAGTGTTGTTTGACCACCTTTGGGTTGTGAGAGTGAGACACACTTGAGGATCAACAACTGGATATGATCGAATGTAATAAGGTGAAAATGTATGAAGTAGTGAGATCATGAACACATAAGAGGAATAAACTTTATAATGTACAAAATTATTTATAAGTTGGCTAGCCAAATAGCTTTAGGAAAGGTACATATATAGATGAAAGATAAACATGTCCTCACATCCTCATGAATGTGTTATTATCATCCCTAATGACCTTTATTAAACACCTAAATGATACCTAAGCAAGCTAACTAGATCATGTAGGTAAAACCACATGGTGGGAAAAAAATTATACCAATACCCCCTTTAAACATAGGTTAGGTGGGTAGAATAATTGGGTCCTAATAATGAGGCATGATAAGGTACCTAAGTACATAGTGAATAGACAACTAAGAAGACCCCATACAAGATGTTGAAGCTACTTGCAGTAGATCTCACTAAATGACCAAGGTCGATGATGAGATCCTTTATTTGAAGACTTGAGAATATTCATCCACATCAAATAATGTTTCTTCCGTTTATCAGAGGAAGAACATGATATAAAGGTCCAAGGTAATAATATGTAGATATCTAAATATGGTCCAAAAATGAAATGTGGTAAAGGTCTGGTGAGATCATTCATAAGAACTAAATGTAATTCCATTGAAGTGACACTATCAGAATAATGGCAAGGAACATTCATTGAAAGAATGTCTATGTGAAGTGTGGAGTATGACTTAACAACTCTTGAAACTGAAGAAGAGACTATAGGTGAAGCACATAGATTTATAGAATGAATATCCATAGGAAGAGATGTGTTGTTGATATTTTTAATAGGTGTACTCTCACTAATATACTCCTCCAAAGTGAAAATACGCGATGGTTTTAGAGGGCAACATTCTTTATAGGAATGGATGTGGATTTATTAATAGGATAACTGAGGTCAGAAATAATCATATCTTGTAGTGGTGGATTGATAGAAAGAAAAAAATACCCATATATAATTAATCATCACAATAAATAGGAGTAGGAGGAGGGAGTACAACAATTTATGAATAGACAATAGGAAGAGGAAGAGGAAGAGGAGAAGTGATATAAATCTCAACATGATCTCCAAAAAGAGTTTAAAGGGTTGATGCAGGGGCATCTATATGGACCCCAAAATAAACTCAATTTTGGCTTGAATTTGTCTTTCAGGTGTTTCATTGGTGCTTTAAGTCCTAATTTTGTCTTAGGTGTGATCTAGGTTAGCAAAAGTTGCATAAAATTTGAATTATGGATTTTCCCTCTAAAATGCTACTATTTGAAAATTTGAATTTTTAAACCTTGTGGAAGGATTTCCATGCATTTTATAAAGGTGGAAAGGTATAGGAACATGTATAAGAGGTGACCAATAGGTATTAATACTATTTAAAGGTCCTAAATATCTTCTTTAGTCTATAGGCATGGTCATAAAGCATTCATATTGGAAAAACATAAACAATGGTAATGTAATTCAATGACCCCAACGTGGGAATGATTCAAGATTCAGTTATGCTTATTGGAGTAATTTTTTAGAGTTTTTTTTTAATGTGGTATTGGTGATTTCCATTCAAAAATGATAGATAATGGGATGTAAACAATGAAAATTCATGAATAAGATGACTGTGATAATGAAATTCTGAGTGTATGGGAAATGGCATGACCGAGACTAAGCAATTTTGATTGTTTGAATCTTCAATATGGTAACTGATTGGCTTTTTAATTATTAAAAATGTCTAAGAATAAATTATATTCTCTTTTGTAAGGCATGGAACTCTAAATTGAAGGAGGAAGCTACTTTGCAAAGACAACTAGGTCTAAAACATGGTATGGGTTTATATAGTCTTGTTCCTGCAATTGAATGAACTTTTGATCCTTTTTAGTATTGAAATCTATGGATGGTTGGAATTGAGACACTCATGGTAATTTAAAGAGTGAAATTTATTCAATACATAACTGATAGAATATTGAATTTGTTTCATAGTTGTGATAAACCCTGTTCATTACTAACACTGTCTACAACATAGAATCTTGTAGACTGAGATTCTTGATTTTGACAATTGTTTTGATTAAAATGTGATAGAATTAGATTTAATAAATTCATATTAATTGGGAATAACCTTATTTAACTTTTTGGATATTGATGGTGTTGATGGATAGTTTAAACCCTATATGTACCATGTTCTTGTTGACAAACACAGTAAAAAAAGACTGAGACATTGTGTTTGAAAATGCATTGTGGATTATGGTGAATTAATCATCGAATAATAAAGGTAAAACAAGGTTGGACATACCTTATTAAATTTATTAGACACATTTAAAGTTTGTGAAATTTTCTCTATGTAATTTTCTATACCCTCAACCTGCATAGTCTCCATAAACCCTGACAACTAGGGTTTTGACTATTATGAGAAAATTAATATTTGAAAATTCACCAAAACATGTAATACTATGTACTTTTACATGACATAATTTAACCACACATTTATAAGACTATATGGACCTATTAGTATGGATTTATAGATAGAGGAGTTGAGAAAGGGCTAAAAGAGGCCTATTTGAAAGGCTACAAGAAGGAAAGTGGACTTGGGGAGTGAGATAGATTCTCAAATTCGACATACATGTGTGTATTGATGAGACAAAAAATAATATAAGCTTGAAAAGACATAAATCTTGGTTATTTTTCTATACAACTTCATTTTCAGTCAAACAGGGCTATAAGGAAAGCTAATTGAATTGGCAGAGTTGCATAAGTAAAAGGTAAGTGTTTTAGATTGTTACAAAAGGGGTATAGAGGGTTATTAGAGACTATTTTAAGGAATTTAAAGATTTGGTAATCTTTTAACAGTCTAGATAACTTATACTTTTACATGGTGGATGAACTCTTGAGCCTAAAACTAGAGAAGTGATTCTTTGGTCAAGGACAACAGAAGGAAAGTTATGAAAGCTCTGCATCATTTAGTATCAGAGCATAAGAAAGGTAAGAGGATAGTATTAAGAGGATAAAATGGTGGCAAGGCAAAGACAACCTATATAAACTCAAAGAATGCAACAAAATATGACAAATTTGGTCATTGAAATGAGGAATATGCAGGCAATAATGGTAGCCATGGAGACAACTCCAAGAAGAAGGGTCATAGCTGAAGATGATAGTGACATATAAGAGGAAGCTCCTAGAGTAGAAGAGGAGGAAGAAATAGAAGATATATTGGAGCAAATATTTCTCAAATCCATGATGAATATGGGTTTGAACCAAAGCTAGATGTGCCAATGTACGAAGGCAATCTTAATGTGGATGAATTTTTGGATTGGATAGTAGTCACGGAAAAGTATTTTGAGAATGAGGATGTGGATGACACCAAGAAAGTTAAATTTTTAGTCACAAGATTGAGAGGACATGCTTCTTTGTGGTGGGATGAAATCTAGGAAGAGAGAAGGAGAAGAGATAAGACAAATATCCAGTCATGGGATAGTATGGTGATGAATATGAAGGAAAAGTTCATTCCCAAGGCCTACCATACATATTTGTTTATGAGATTATAAAATCTTAGACAAAAGGAGCATTCAGTGAAGGAATATACTGAAGAGTTTCATAGATTGACAATCAGAATAGGACATTTGGAAGAAGATGATGAGAAGGTAGCAAGGTATTTGCATGGTCTCAAGTTTTCCATATAAGATTATATTAGGATATTGAATTTGAAAATAGTTTAATAAGCATAAAAAATAACCTTGAAATCTAAGGAGAAGTTGGCAAGAAGACATACATAGTAAGCTAGAGGAAGAGGTAAACAACTGAGAGGAAGAGGAAAGTATGACAACAAGAATGCATATGAGGAAGGTGAAAGTAGTGGACAAAGACATGAAACACAGCCAAGAGGTTGTTATAGAGGTAGGAGTCCATATTACAAAGACAAATTTGACTATAAAGGAAGAGGGACTAGTGGGTTCACAGGAAAATGTTTCAAATGCAACAAGTATGTAAGTCATAAGTATTGGGAGTATCCAGAGGAGTGGCAAGAAAGAAGTTATAGAAATGACAGAAAAAATCAAGTGGTGTAGCCTATAGAGGAAGAGAGTGCTGGCTCAGTTTCACATATAGAGGCACCTAAAGAAGGAGAGTCAATCTTGATGAGGAGGACATTGCTAAAACCACCAAAGGAGAAATAACCTGCTCAATGGATAACACTCTTCAAGACAACATGTAAGTCCCATGGTAAATGTTGTAAGATGATAATAGACTCAAGAAGTATAGACAACTTGGTTTCAAATGAGATGGTAAGCAAACTTGGTCTCAAAAGACTACCTCATCCTGCACCTTACAAAGTTTCTTAGCTTCAAAAAGGATATCATGTGCTTGTTATGAACATTGCTTAGTATATTTTCATATTGGAACCTATGGGGATCAAGTCATGTGTGATATCATCCCCATGGATATTTGTCATGTACTACTTGGAAGGCCTTGGCAGTTTGACAGGTCAACTAGTCATGATGGGGTGAAGAACACCTATTATTTGGAGTATAAGGGAATCAAGCATACATTATTGCCTTTATATAATGGTGAAAAAGTTGTTAGTGTTTTTTCTAAGGTATTGGTTGTAGGTTACAAGGAGTTGGTGTAGCAACAGGATGAAGATGTGAAGATGGAAGAATAACATAAAGAGATTGAGGCGGCTCAAGATGAAGAGTGTGAACTTTTGACAAGTAAGAATTTTCCAAGAAAGTATGTGAATGATTTATTTTTAAGTTTGTCTTAGAATTTGGTAAATATTTATAGATGTGAGTTGATTGAGGGAGTAATAGGAAAGCTCCAATGCATGAGAGAAAGTCTTGAAAAGATAAGAGATGAAAAAGAGATGAGTAGTGTACAACAGGTCTATGAAGGATAACCAAGTGAAGGCAATAGCATGAGAGTGTCAAGTTAAGAGAGTGATAATGTGGAAAACAACATGCATTCCTTGGGTATAAATGAGGTAAAGAGTAGTTATGAAGGTGATATACAACAAAAAACCAAACACTTATTCAAGTAGATGGCATTCAAGGTCTCAAAATTTGATATGCATGAGGTGAAGTGTCCCAAACAAGGAGAATGGGTGAAGGATAGAGAAGACATATTTTCAAAAGTATCATCTTATGGAAGTAAGGTTGTGATGGATCAGTTTGAAGGAGTGGGAGCATGGTTTGCACATCCAAAGAAAGCAACAAAATACATTAGTTTTGATTTCCTTAACAAGTTTGTTGCATATGCAAGTACACCATTGAAGAAGAAGAACCAAAGGAGGCCTAATTGTGGGGCCAAGGAAAATGTTGACCTCTATAAAGGGAAAGTAAAATCAACAACCTTCTATCAGGAGGTACAATGCAACTAAAGAGGAGCATACACCAACTCGAACCCTATAGCAAAATTTCTTCAGCTTGGTAGTATGATGTAGGGGCATCCTATATGGACCCCAAAATGAACTCAATTTTGGATTGAATTTGTATTTTAAGTGTTTCATAGATGATTTAGATCCTAATTTTATCCTAGGTGTGATCTAGGTTAGCAAAAGTTGCATAAAATTTGGATTATGGATTTTCCCTCTAAAATGCCACTATTTGCAAATTTGAATTTTTAAACATTGTGGAAGGATTTCCATGCATTGTATGAAGGTGGAAAGGTGTAGGAACATGTAAAAGAGGTTACCAAGAGATATTAAGACTATGAAAATGTCCTAAATATCTTTTTTAGTCTATAGGCATGGTCATAAAGCATTTATATTGGAAAAACATTTAAAAAATGGTAATATAATTCAATGACCCCAATGTGGGAATGATCCAAGATTCATTTATGATTATTGGAGTAGTTTGGTAGAGTCAATGTGGTATTGGTTATTTCCATTCGAATATGACATAGAATGGGATGTAAACAATGAAAATTGATGAATAAGATGACTGTGATAATGAATTTTAGAGTGCATGGGAAATGCCATGACTGAGACTAGCAATTTTGCTTGTTTGAATCTTCAATATTGTAAGTGATTGGTTTTTTGATTATTAATAATGTCTAATAGTCTATTATATTCTCTTGTGTAAGATAGGGAACTCTAAATTTAAGGGAGGAAGCTACTTTTCAGAGACAACTAGGTCTAAGATAGGGTATGGGTTTATATAGTCTTGTTCCTGCAGTTGAATGAACTTTTGATCCTTTTTAGTATTGAAATCTATGGATGGTTAGAAGTGAGAAATTCATGGTATTTTAAAAATTTAACTTGATTGAATACATAGTTGAGAGAATATTTAATTTGTTTCGTAGTTGTGATAAACTATGTTCATTGCTAGCACTATCTACAACACAGAATCCTATAGACTGAGATTCTTGATTTTGACACTTGTTTTGATTAAAATGTGATAGAGGGAGATTTAAGACATTCATAGTAATTAGGAATAATCTTATTGAACATTTAGGAGATTTTTGGTGTTGAAGGATAGTTGAAACCCTATATGTACCTTGTTCTTGTTGACAAAACACAATCAAGAAAAGACTAATACATTGTGTTTGAAAATGCATTGTGGTTTATGGTGACTTGATCATAAAATAAGAAAGGTAAAATAAGGTTAGACAAGCCTTGTGAAATTTATTAGACACCTTGAAATTTTTTGAAATGTTCTCTATGTAATTTCTATACCCTTGGCCGCACAGTCTCCATAAACCCTATCAACTCCGGTTTTGACTATTGTGAGAAAATTAACCCTTGAAAATTCACCAAAAATTGTAATCTTGTGTATTTTTACATTCCCTAATTGAATCAAACATTTACAAGATAATATGGACCTGTTAGTATGGATTTGTATCTAGAGGAGTTGAGAAAGGGCTAAAAGAGGCTTATTTGAAAGGCTACAAGAAGGAAATTGGACTTAGGGAGTGAGATAGACCCTCAAACTTTACACACAGGTGTGTATTGATGAGACAAAGGAGAATATAAGTTTTACAAGTCATAAATATTGGTTATTTTTCTATACAATTTCATTATCAATCAAACAGGGTTATAAGGAAGGCTAGTTGAATTGGCAAAGTTGCATAAGTAAAAGGTAAGTGTTTTAGATTGTTCCAAAAGGGGTATAGAGGGTTATTAGAGACAATTTTAAGAAATTTAAATATCTTTTAACATTCCATATAAATTATACTTTTGCATGGTGGATGAACTCTTGAGCCTAAAACTAGAGAAGTGATCCTTTGTTCAAGGACAATAGAAGGAAACTTGTGCAAGCTCTGCATCATTTGGTATCAGAGCATAAGGAAGGTTAGAGGAAAATATTAAGAGGATAAAATGGTGGCATGGAAAATTCAACCTATATCATCTCAAATAATACAAAAAAATATGGTAAATTTGGTCATTGAAATGAGGAATATGCAGGCAAGAATGGTAGCCATGGAGACAACTCAAAGAAGGGTCATAGCTGAAGATGATAGTGACAGAAAAGAGAAAGAATAAAGAGAAGATAGAGTGGAGGAAAGATTGATCAAAGCCATGATGAATATGTGTTCAAAACTAAAGCTAGATGTGCCATTGTACGAATGCAATCTTAATGTGGATGAGTTGGTGGATTGGATAACACCCATGGAAAATTATTTTGAGTATGAGGAGGTAGATGACACCAAGAAAGTTAAATTTTTAGTCAAAAGATTTAAAATACATGCTTCTTTATGGTGGGATGGAATCCAATAAGAGAGAAGGAGAAGAGGTAAGACAAAGATCCAGTCATGGGATAATATGGTGATGAAGATGAAGTCAAAGTTCATGCCCAAGAACTACCATACACATTTGTTTAGGAGATTTTAGAATCTTAGACAAAAGGAGCATTCAGTGAAGGAATATATCGAAGAGTTTCATACATTGACAATTAGAATAGGACATTTGGAAGAAGATGATGATAAGGTAGCCAGGTATCTGAATGGTCTCAAGTATTCTATACAAGATGAGATCAGTATATTGACTTTGAAAATAATTGAATAAGCATACCGAGAAACCTTGAAAATTGAGGAGAATTTGGAAAGAAGACATACCCAACAAGAAAGAGGAAAAGATAAACATTTGAGAGGAAGAGGATAGTATGACAATAAGAATTCATACGAGGAAGGTGAAAGTAGTGGACAAAGACATGAAACATAGCCAAGAGGTGGTTATAGAGGTAGGAGGCCATATTATAGAGGTGAAGTTGCATCTAGAGGAAGAGGGACTAGTGGTTTCACAGGAAAATATTTTTAAATGCAACAAGTCTATAGGTCATAAGTATTGGGAATGTCTAGAGGAGCAACAAGAAAGGAGTTATATAAATGAGAGTAGAAAATAAGTGGTGCAGTCTACAGAGGAAGAGAGTGTTGGCTTAGTTTCACATATAGAGGTACCTGAAGAAGGAGATTCACTCTTGATGAGGAAGACATTGCTGAATCCACCAAAGGAGAAAGACCCTACTTAATGGAGAACACTCTTTAGGACAACATATAAGCCCCATGGTAAATGTTGTAAGATGATAATAGACTCAATAAGTACAAACAACTTGGTTTCAAATGTGATGGTGACCAAACTTGTTCTCAAAAGATTACCTCATCCTACACCTTAAAAATTTGCTTGGATTCAGAAAGGATATCATGTGTTTGTTAATGAACATTGTTTAGTAGATTTTCATATTGGAACCTATAGGGATCAGGGAATATGTTATATCATCCCCATAGATGTTTGTCATGTACTACTCAGAAGGCCTTGGTAGTTTGATAGGTAAACTAGTTATGATGAGGTGAAGAACACCTATTATTTCAAGCACAAGGGAATCAAGAATACATTATTGCCTTTATAAAATGATGACAAAGTTGTTGGTGTATTTTTTAAGGTATTGGTTGTAGGTTACAAGGAGTTGGTGTAGCAACAGGATGACTATGTGAAGATGGAAGAACAACCCAAGGAGATTGAGGTAGGTTAAGATGAGGAGTGTGAACCTTTGCCAAGTAATATTTTTTCAAGCAAGTATATGAATGATTTATTAGTAATTTTGTCTCAACATTTTTTAAATATTTCTAGATGTGATTTCATTTAGGGAGTAATAGGCAAGCTCCAATGTATGAGAGAAAGTCTTGAAAAGACAAACGATGAAAAAGAGATGAGTAGTATACAGTAGGTCTATGAAGGACAGCCAAGTGAAGGCAATATCATGACAGTTTCAAGTCAAGAGAGTGAGAATGTGGAAGATATCATGTAGTCCTTTTCTATACAGGAGGTAAGGAGCGGTTATGAAAGTGATATACAACAACAAACCAAGCACTTATGCAAATAAATGACATGCAAGGACTCAAAAGTTGATATACATGAGGTGAAGTGTACCAAACAAAGAGAATGGGTGAAGGATAGAGAAGACATATTTGTAGAAGTAGTGTCTTATGGAAGCAAGGTTGTGATGGATCAGTTTGAAAGAGTGGGAGCATGGTTTGCACATCCAAAACAAACATAAAAAAACATTAGCTATGATTTCCTTAACAAGTTTGTTGCATGTGCAGGTACACCATTGAAGAAGAAGAACCAACAGAGGCCTAATTGTGGGGACCAATAACATGTTCATCTCTATGAGAGGTAAGTAGAGAAACAACCTTCTATTATGAGGTACAATGTAACTAAAGAGGAGCATACACTAAGTTGAACCCTATAGCAAAATTTTTTTAGCTTGGTAGTATGATGTAGGGGCATCCTATATGGACCCCAAAATAAACTCAATTTTGGATTTTAGATGTTTCATATGTGATTTAGGTCCTAATTTTGTCTTAGGTGTGATCTGGGTTAACAAAACTTGCATAAAATTTGAATTATAGATTTTCCCTCTAAAATGCCACTATTTGAAAATTTGAATTTTTAAACCTTGTGGAAGGATTTCCATGCATTGTATGAATGTGACAAGGTGTAGGAACATGTCCAAGAGGTCTTAAGACTATGTAACGGTCCTAAATGTCTTCTTTAGTCTATAGGCATGATCATAAAGCGTTCATATTGGAAAAACATAAAAAATGGTAATGTAATTCAATGACCCCAACATGGGAATGATCCAAGATTCAGTTATGGTTATTGTAGTAGTTTGATAGAGTCATTTTTTGATGTGGTATTGGTGATTTCCATTCGAAGATGATAGAGAATGGGATGTAAACAATGAAAATTGATGAATAAGATGACTGTGATAATGAAATTTTGAGTGCATGGGAAATGGCATGATTGAGACTAAGCAATTTTGCTTATTTAAATATTCAATATGGTAAGTGATTAGTTTTTTTATTATTAAAAATATCTAAGAATCAATTATATTCTCTTGTGTAAGACTGGGAACTCCAAACTGAAGGGAGGAAGCTACTTTGCGAAGACAGCTAGGTCTAAAACAGGGTATGGGTTTATATAGTCTTGTTCCTGCAGTTGAATGAACTTTTGATCCTTTTTAGTATTGAACTTTGTGGATGGTTAGAAGTGAAAAAATTGTGGTATTTTAAATATTGAACTTGATTCAATACATAGATTACAGAATATTGAATTTGTTTCATAGTTGTGATAAACCCTGTTCATTACTAGCATTGTCTACAACATAGAATCCTGTAGACTGAGATTCTTGATTTTGACACTTGTTTTGATTAAAATGTGATAGAAGGAGATTTAAGATGTTCATAGTAATTGGTAAAAACCTTATTGAACTTTTAGGATATTTTTGGTGTTGAAGGATAGTTGAAACCCTGTATGTACCCTATTCTTGTTGACAAAACACAGTAAAAAAAGACTAAGACATTGTGTTTGAAAACATATTGTGGCTTATGGTGACTTGCTCATCCAATTAATAAGGTAAAATAAGGTTGGACATAATTTATGAAATTGATTAGAAACATTGAAAATTTGTGAAATGTTCTCTCTGCACTTTTTTATACCCTCGGCTTGCAAAGTCTCCATAAACCTTGATAACTAGGGTTTTGACTATTGTGAGAAAATTAACCCTTGAAAATTCACCAAAACTTGTAATCTTGTGTATTTTTACATACCCTAACTAAATCACACATTTATAATATCATACGGACCTGTTAGTAAGGAATTATAGCTAGAGGAGTTGAGAAAGGGCTAAAAGAGGCCTATTTGAAAGGTTACAAGAAGGAACGCGGACTTAGGGAGTGAGATAGACCCTCAAATTTGACACACAGGTGTGTCTTGATGAGACAAAAGAGAATATAAGCTTGACAATTCATAAATACTGGTTATTTGTCCATACAACTTCATTATCAGTCAAACAGGGCTACAAGGAAGGCTAGTTGAATTGGCAAAGTTGTGTAAGTAAAAGGTAAGTGTTTTAGATTGTTCCAAAAGGGGTATAGAGGGTTATTAGAGACTATTTTAAGTAAGTTAAAGATCTTGTAATCTTGTAATAGTCCAAAGGACTTATAATTTTGCATGGTGGATGAACTCTTGAGTCTAAGACTAGAGAAGTGATCCTTTGTTCAAGGACAATAGAAGGAAACTTGTGCAAGCTCTGCATCAAGAGTGCTCCAAATAGTGGAAGGATACTCTGTGTGATCCACATGGAAATGAAGTTCCCATGAAACATGCATCAATAAGTAACCATATACATAGTCATGAGTTGAACCAATTATTATATTGACTTGGGTTAGTGGGAGCAAGAATTTATCCATATAGAGATGAAATAAGGTCCTATCAAAAGCAAGCATTCCATGTACATCTACCATGAATCATAGTTGGTCTTTCTAAGAAGAAACACTAGAGTAGAATCAACTATCCTCATCTGGTATCTCCCAAATGGAGATAGGTGAGTCGACATGACTATAAGTAACCATGCATGCTCAATGTGATGAACGTTAGACTCAGCCAAAAAATGCATCCAAATGAACAATCTATGTAATAGTTATCAAATTTTCCTTGATATTATATGGTTGGCACTTTATATTTGAGTGCGTACACAATCAACACATTTAAGTGCATATATAATCATCACATATACAAAAGCAACACATGTGCATAAAAAATGAGAAGAAACAACATCTTGAAACTATAGAGGATCAATGTTACAAGGCTCGAGAATAACATAAATTCATAGAGCTTGAAAAAACTCGCAATAAAAAAATACACTTTAAAAGGAGCTATATGCTGAAAATTATTGGACTATTAAATTCTTTAAAAAAAATACTTTGTAAAATGAAAAAATTGAGTCAATTTTTCATGGAAAAGTTAAGCCCCTTTAGATTGGTTGCAACCAAGGACTAAATTATCATGTGCCCAAGGGCTAAGGGTGATGATGACTCATGAATATGGGATTATCTTCCCCAATGACCTTTATTAAACACCTAATTGACACCTAAAAAAAATAACTAAACTATATAGATAAAACCACATGGTAAGAAAAAGTCTACACCAATGTGGGTTGAGGTATTATTATATCTTTGACTCCCCCAAATCCTATTCAATATGGTTGGGTGGCACGAGATCTTCGTTCTGTTGAGCCTTCCGATTGGAGTGCCCAACCTTCTAAGGATAATTTGCCACCTCTTCCTTCTAAGGTAGTAGCTCGTGCTTAGTTCCTTGTCTTTTATGTTATTGATTTGAGTTGTTTAGTTCTCTTGTTGTCGTACTTTGTCTTATATTTATGTTGATTTGAGTTAGTCCCTTTTAACTGGTGTGAAACTAGATTGTGATTGTTTATTGGCCACCTTATTATTTAACTTATGCATTTATTTATTTTTTGATTAATAATAACTATATTAATGTGTTTCAATAATAATAAAATATTTATTTATAAATAATTTTATATATATCACTCTAATTAATTATAATGAAATACAATAAAATGATTTTAAGAAAAATTAATCAATTTTTCTACTATTAATTTAATATTATAACTAATTAATTATAAAATAATAAATATTTATAAATATCTAAGCATGACTTAAGCATAAATCCTCATCTCTATTTAAATTTAGAGAATGTTTGTGAATTTATATTATCTCTTTCAACCAACAAAAATATCTATACTATAAACATTTCTTAGTAGAAAAGAGAAATCTTAAATATAATCCATGGTTTTGGGCTTTTTCCATGTTAACTTTTTTTATTAACTTTTTCAAATTTAATGAGTTATTATTATATCTTATAATTAAATTTATTTGAAAACTAAAATAAGATTTATTTTTTAATTTAAAAAAATTGTTAAGAAATTAAAAATTATAAAATTATTTATTAATAAAAAAATATTTTAAAAAGTTGTGTAAAAAAAATTTAATCTATATTTTAAATCAAATCTTTTATCAAAAAAAATTACATATTTTATATAAAAATATTCTCTTCTTCATTTTATTATCCATATCAACAATATATATCCTATATTACTTATGTTCTATGTAAAAATGTTAATTTCTTCATCTGTTATCCATATCAATAATATTTAATTATATATATTCTGTTTTATTTATATTTTTTATAAAAATGTTTTCTTCATCCATTATTCATATCGGAAATATTTAATCATACATAATATATTCATCTTATCTTGTCTATAAGAATGTTTTGAAGGTATAATTAAAAACAAATCCATAGATCTTTGTGGAATGTGGAAAGGAGACAAAATGTGTTATAAATGGACAATTAATATATGTTGTTTTCAATATGGCCCCACATGCTTCTAAAGTTAGAAAAATGCTACCCTAGGGAATCCCAGGGACCCATGTAAGCAAAAGTGTTTTAAAGCAAAAGGGAATTGATTGGGGCTTTCAATGGCTACCAAGGCACTTGTTATGTTTACTTTTTTCACTTTGTGCTTTGAATCTGCTTTTATGCATGTTGTTATGGAGAAAAATCTCCTTTTATGCATATACCCATCTTTTTCATTGAAACAAATCTGCTTTGAATTTGATATGATAGGTATATAATGGAGTTTGTAGGGTTTTTTTTGGAAAGATATTTTAAAATTTAATAGAGTGATATAATTACATTTAGATCATCTATTACCAATCAATTATATATTGATGGATTAAAAAATATAATTATTAATCAATAAAATGTGTGATAAATTTAAGATAAGTACTTTAAGATAATATTTATTAGTGTTTTTTAAATAAATATATTTAAGATATATGTATTAATTTATTTTAATTAATAAATATGATGATAAATTTTTAATAAAAACTTGCAAATAAATAATATTAATTAGTAGAGATATCTTAAATATATTTATCTAAAAAATGTTGAGAAATATCAATCATAAGATATCTTCTTTAGATTTGTCATATGCTACATTGATTATTTATGATTATATTATCGTTTTCACAAATTTCTTATTGATTGGTGAGAGATGGCTTTAATCTAGTCACATATTATGTCCGGATCAAAAAACTCTTTCTTGAGGAAAAAAAGGACTCCAAACTCCATTGTATGCCTAAGATCTTAGATTTTTCAATCGACTTCTCAAAACAAGAAGGAAAAAATCTATATGACAGTCAAATGGACGTCAAATTTAAGGTAGTCATTAATTGTAAACATCTTAAAGATATTATGGTCCACCACCCCATCCTCTCTCTCCCCACACCCTCCTGCCATTGTAAGACACATAGTAGTGTGATTAAATCCTTTTAGATTTTATTTGGATTGTCTATAGAAGATAGACATATTATTACTCCCAAGTACACTAGCCTCTTATTTGGTTTGATATTTCCTTCGGGTCAATTACAAGTATGCTTTCATTACCTTTGCATGGAGTTAGAGCACTTTCTTCTACAACATTAATGTATATGTAAACTTTACAATAATAAACCAAAATTAGAGAAACATTGTGTATTGTATTTAGGTGCCCAATATAATATACAATCCATGATAGGTTTTATTGTCTCTTTAGAGGAAATCAAAACTCTGTCTGACATCTTATTCCTTATGAAGATCAAATATGTGTAGCTTGATTCATCCGAGAGATGGCCCACATAAATATGGCCTCCTTAAGACTCATTAGTACAACTCTTTATTTTATGGTTCAACTATAGACTCCTTTCTTCAACCTCAATGTAGATGTGCAAATGGAGCCATTATTTTTCTCAACAATCACAATTTGTGAGGAGAAACATATTAACAACTTAACTCATGTTTTATGTTTTATCTCTTTTTATCTTACATATTCTTATCTAAAATGTCATTTTCTTGTAGTCATATTAGTTCCTATTATGGTTACTATTGGACATTAATAATATATTAATATTTATATAATTATTGAACACAAACATTAATATGGTAGGAACTTAATTTATTATTTCTGGACACTTTTTTAATTGCATCAAAGGTGTTTCATTGTTGCACCTATAGCGAATATTTGTCTCTACATATAAATATTTGTTTTCAGTCACGTCGGCGTCTAGTTGTCATTATTTTATTATTATTTTAAGCATACAATTATGGTATGCCTTGAAAATATTAATAGATCTCAAAACATTTATGTGGTTGATACGTGTCATGTATGCACTGTTAAGAAGTTGAATCCATCATTAAAAAAATTATTGTCACCTTGTTCCACTATCTTTGCTAACCGTTTAAGCCTCCATATTAGGATTCATCTTTGTTGTTCTTTGTTGAGAGTAATGAAGAATGGAAAGAATTAAGTGATGTGTAGGCAAACACTGTTGGATCTCTTTCAACCTATAAGAGATGATTTTTTATGTTGTTTAGTTCAAATTATTTTCTAATTTAATACAGGATGGGTTTAGTATCCACTATGTATAACATTATTTTCAAGCTTCAAAGAGGTTCCTTATTTTCTTAATTTAAGATCTGATGTAGTTACTTTAGATTTTCTTGTAGGATCAGCAAGAACTAACAAGGAATGATAAGATTCATAGGAAATTATCAAGAGTAAGACTTTTCGAATCCATTTGAAAATATATTGCATAACATACCCACCCCTAATTATATACTATTTAATTTAATACCTTTCTAGATTCCAAAAATAGCAACAATATTTGACATACTCATTATTTTATTTCTTAGCATTGGTGCAGCTTATTGTAGTTACGAGCTTTCTCCACAAATAACCAAGCACTAAAATTAAATTACTAGAGAGGATTTAACCAACCCACCTTTAAGTTATCCTTCCTTTGCTAATTCAATGTGACTTCTTCAAGTATACTCTTCTTTAAATATATACCAAGCTAATAGTATTGATGACATGCGTATCATAAATTTGATTGTGGCTTGTATAGATGGTTGTGATGCTATATCCATAAAATTTTGTTATGAGTTGGAGGAAACGTTTATTCATTATTTTGAGAGGGTCATCATGAAGCCTATGCTTACAGTGGGTCCTCTTGTTTTGAAAATGCAAGGAGGTAGGGCTAATAAAGGGACTCTGACTATTTAGAATGGTTAGAAAAATAATGCGCTAGTTCAGTTATTTTTGTGTGATTTTAAAGTGAATGTTTTTTTGTCAAAGCAATAGATCCATGAGGTGGCTCTTGGACTAGAAACAACTCATCAACCATTTATTTTAGTGTTTCACGTACAAATCAGGGCACCTATTTTCTTTGAACTGGATTAAAAATATGAATTGAAGACAAGGCATTGGTATGAAGTGGGTAAGCACCTCAAAGGAAGATTTTGTAGCCATTTTTCAAACACAATATGGGTGAAATTATGTGATGAAACGAAAGAGTGATGTATTGCATTTGACTGCATTACCAATGTGGTGGGAGCAAGAGTTGAATGGATATTCATTGTTGTGGAATTGAAGGCTAGATTCGAGGTGGAATGTGAAAAATATGGACTTACTAATAAGGATCAAAATCACATAACTATGAAAATATTTATGATGGAAGAGGAGGGCCAATAAATTAAGCATAATGTTGAGGGATATAGGGAAATTGTGGAAAATATTTCCGATGTGGTAATCAATAATATATGTGAAGTTGTGGAAAAGGCTTTAGCAGAAGAAGAGAGACATGGCATGGTTGTCGCTTAATGGTGTGGCAACTATGTGCAAGTTCCTTAATTAGAGGCCAACTATTGGTCTTGTGTCCACATATTAGCATATATGATTTTCAAGGTGAATGAGATATATTTTCACTTTGTTTTAATTTAAAAATATATGTTTATTATTATTAGGTGTAGACATAGGTGTTAAGTATAGCTACTTTAGATTCTTCTCAAAAAAATAACTTCCTAAATCATTTCATATTTATTTATTTAGTTGTGTATTGGTTTTTCTCATAACTACAACAACACCCAACTTTATCAATATTATTAATCACTGAATCAAATTTTATAATTTTTTATATATTTTGCATCACACATTTTCAAAAAGGAAAGTGATCTTAGTGTTTTTCCTTACAAACTTTTCTTTCCTTTTAGATTGAATGTTTCCTTGTTAATTTACAATAAATTCAACTATTAATTGTATTCTTCTATTAAAAATAAAAGTAAATCAAAACTTAAAAAACTCACAATCCTTATAATATAAAAGCGAAGAAAAGACACATTCCATATAGTTAGTTTGTAAGGGTAAAAGCAAGCAAATACATCGACTTGCAATGATATCCTATCCTGCTTTTTTTTGTTTGAGTTCAACATTCTAGAATGATAAAAATTATGTTTTTCAAACCCAAGACATGGATAATATGTAAGAAAAAGATATTACCCTTGACAAATACCATTGACTTGGGGCCACAACTAGAGGTAAGCCAAGAGGTTGGGACCATCTTCTTCGATGATGGGGCCTAGTCCATCACCTCATGTAGAGGTGAAGACACCTATATATGACTACTATTGGGAGCATCCATTGTTGTCCTTGCTAATAACCTACCTAAAAATACCACCCAAGTTGTTGTTGCCAATGAGGTATTTTCCTTAGGGGTTTCACACGTGCCTAGACATGAGCAATGAGGAGTGTAGAATCCATACCAACATGATGATGTTAACTACTTTACCAAAGTTGGTTATTGTTCCATTGATTGGAGAGATTATGGTCAACTACTTTACCAAAATGGTCGTGCCACACTTTCATTCAACCTTCTAAATGTCTATCCTATAGATTGGTAAACTCTACTCTTTCTTCATTTTTATGAATATACACGACCCACATTATAAAGACATGAAAATGTACAAAATTTAAACAAGAAAAATGAGACAATTATGATTATCAACATACCACGCCATGAGATTGGATCAGGATTCTGTTGGTAGGTACATTCAGTTAGTCTATGTAGTTGATTTCTATGAATCATGAATATGAAATTAGTCCCAACCTATATAACCAATATTTTTGGCAACACACAAATCCTTCTCTGTTGTAATCCAATTTTCATATTTCTCATTCGGTATGTTTTTATAGTAGTAGTTTCATTTTTAGAGCTACACTTCATGTTCAAATTCTCCTTTAACTTGAGCAATAATGTTCAGAGTACTGCCAATATTAATATGGTTTTCTAGATTATCAGCCTTAGCACCAACAATAAATAATTTGAAAAACTATTTGATACATTCTTTGACAAACCTATAAAGGTCGAGTCGTAGGTGTTTGTCAGGGTTTTGGATTTCCTCTACAAAATAATAGATAGTCATCCCTTTAAGAAGGATTTTCTACCTTGCTAAATGGTGTGTAAGCGATGGCTAACTAGTCTAAGAAGATACACATGGCTAGGATGTTGATGATATATTATTACAAACATCTTTGTTTATAATAATAAGCCAAAAAGGACACCAACTTATGTTATGGATTTATAGATTGTTTATGGACTCTCTTATATTAATATGTAATTTTTTTACCTATATCAATTGTGCATCATATCCAGTAAGAGGGACTAATCATTATTAATATGTAAATTTTGTTTTATTGCTATATAACTTAGTTTCTAAATGATTTCACACATTTTCCAAAACCTAAAAAATTAACACAATTAACATTACAAATTTTATTACAACTGATATAATAGAGATAATGAAAAAATTAAGACAATTAATAGTACAATTTTTATTACAGTTGGTATAATAAAGGCAGGACTAGCCATGACATGGCCCTTGTTATTTATAATTGATACAATGCCATTTTAGTTTGAGAAGAGGATATTTTGATAATAGACTATGGGAAAGTATATTTTAAACTGTATATGGTTAAACATGCACTATAATTTTCTAATTTTAAAACATAGCATAACTTTGAATAAATGTAAATAAATATATTACCAATGGTTCCTTTACAAAGGTTTTAGGGGTATGTCATAAGTACAATCTAGTGATTTGAGTGTTGTTTAAAAAAAATAGACTGTACTCAAAAAAATTATTTATTAAAAGATTTGTACATCAGATACAACAATAATAATTTGATATTTATGGTAGAGGTGATAGTGAAAAATGAGGTGGTGTGTTCCTTCATACAATGTGGTAATGAGTTATGTAGGGAGGATACATTTCATTTAATGGTGAGCTTGAGAAATGACAAGCGGATACACATGCAAATTTTAGTGACATGTCACATTTGTGAATGTAATCTGTAGCTTCCACCAAAGCTCCAAGTGCAAATTTAGACTAGTCTAAAACTAATTAGACAAAATTTATGACTATTAAATATAAAAAAATAAATTAGATGAATTAAAAAAAAATAGACAAAAAATGGAAAGGTTTCATCAATGAGCATTGTCTCCTATATAATTTACTTTATCGATGCATGATGCCATATGCAAATAGATATGGATACATATATGTCCATGTTGTGTGGAGAATTCCTAAGTTCCTAGGAGTCATTCAATATCTAACATACATTTTCATGGAGATGACCCATGTTTTGATCATATATTGGGTAATTAAAAAAAATTGGTGGAAGATACAAATTGCATTGACATATGTGACATGCCACTAAAACTTGGACGTATATCTCCTTGGGCTTCATCGATATCATCCATTGAAATACCATGTCATTGGCCCTCACCATCACCACCCAGTGCACCTAGAAATAATTCACTCCTTTCATGTTTCGTATGGCCTTGCCCTTCCCCACCACTTTTCCATTACTCAAGTTTGCCATGAAATGTAAAGTCTCCTCCCCACATAACTCATTGTTATGCCAGATGAAGGAACACACCTCCTCATTTTACACCATCACCTCCACTAGAAATATAAGATTATAAATTTTTAATGCTTTGTACCCAAAAGGTGAGATGAAATTAGTGATCATGGGTTTTGAGTGAATACGATTGCAAAGTTACACTATTTTGATTTACACAATCCCGCTTTACCAAAACATATATCCACCACTTATGTGCAACTAAATAATACATATTTTGGATTAAAAAATGATAATAAAATATTAATCACAGTTTTTATTCTACAGTTAGAAATGCAAGACCGTGTGGATAAATTTAACAATGGTCATGGTCATGGTCATCAATTATACAATGTGTTAGTAGGGATGAGAAATTGATAAAATAATATATAATTTATAATATTTATACTATTAGTAATATATGTAATATTATTTACTTATTATTATTTATTATATTAAATATATATACATATTAATATATTGTATGAATAACATATTTTGTAGCATTGTGTGTGTGTGTGCGTGTGCATGCCCTATAATTAATTTGAATTAATCAATTAACTATGAATAAACTATAGAAACTTGTATACAAAAGTATATAATATAGTATAGTAAATACAAATTTGAAATTAAGATATAAACATTGGATTATAAAAGATGAAATATGTACTTCACTTGATATCATTTGAATCTTAGATATATAGACTGTGAGATGACTGGGAACTAATCAAATAAAGCTCTGAGTTGTGTTGTTGCAGAAATCAACACTCTATAGGGTAAAGGGACTAAGTGCACTAGGAGAACAAGGATGCAGTGCTGTTATGTCCACTAATGTTATGTTTTCAATGTTGATTATACAAAATAATTTAAAATTTGAGAGCGTGTGGCTGCCTACAAGGGTTTTATGATCTGTACGAGAGTAAAAAAAACACATGTAAGACCTGTAAAATTGATGCCCTAGTCTTACACAAGCACACAAAATTGATCAAATGCAAAAGGAGGAAAATGGGGAAGTGTTATAAGGCCTAACAATCCTCAAAAAACCCCTTGTTAATGGAGTGTTGCCTACATAGTCTAAGTGGACCTCATGCCAATGTACTTCTCCCCTTTGGGGAAAGTAAAAAATCTGTGATGAACACAACTAAAATATTGATTAGAATATTTGATAATAGATACCCTTGACTTGCAATAAAAGACTATTAATCTTGGCCTATAACTATAAGAAATCATCAAAATTTAAATTAACAAAAATAATGCTCTTTTGTTGAAGATAAAATGCTTTTGAAATCAGATTACAAAATGCTTGCTAGGTAATGAATTGAGTGGATTCAATGTGATTTTATAGAATATTATTTCAAGTATTTTCATGAGATGACCTTATGAAAAGTGATATATAACTATTATTAAATGTCTTTATTTTAAAAAGTGTTTGTTTGAGGTAAGAGGACAAGGGTGCACTAGGGGATAGGGATGCACTACGTCCCTGTCCACCTTATGCAGTCTTATCCTAGAATGTCAGAAACTACCAAAACTTGCTATGAATGATATGTGAGCAGAATAGGAATGAAATAGGGATGTTTTCATGTTATTTTATCAGTATTTGTAAGATAGTGAAGGTTCCTCTAATGATTTTGGCTAATGATGTGGCAAAAAGACTAAGTAAGGTAAGGATGTAAAAAATAAATATTTCATAGCATTTATTGATTAAATTTATGTGTCTACATTTACCCTCATTTATTCTAGTGATGTAATAAATTAAAATTACTAGAGTAAATGAGAAAGAGATGAAACTTGGGTGTGACACTTTGCCTTCAGAGGAAGAGTTTGGGTTACTAGCTAATCCAAGTAGAGATAAGGTGCTTTAAAACTTATTTTCTTCCTGGCCAGGGAGACCAAATAATTATGAAAGTGGTAATAGGATGAGTGGAAGTCCATTGGGTGTCACTAAAACCACAACAATACCAAATCATGATATTTTAACCTATGGCAAAATCAAGAGTGATCAAATCTTGAAGAGTAAATCTTTTGATTTAAGCAAGGTATGCTTTCACTTGTGAAGAACATGCTAAAAATAAATAACAATGCTTTCTGTTGAGTGTCACTAAAATCTAAAGAGAAAATTTTAAAAAAATCATGGGGGAAGGGGGAACCAGTACATGGTTCTCTAAAGTGCATCCAAGATGTGAAGCGTCAATAAGCTCAAACATGGCTAACTTGTTAAACTAAAAAGAAGAGGTGGAAGCTAGTACATGGCTCACTAAAGTACAACCAAGATATGGAGCATCATTAAGCTCAAATGTGGTCCACTTAAAAAATATGAATCACACCACTATAGATGGATCTAGATTCAAACCGTAAGTTATTTAAAAATTGTTTATTGAAAAAAATTAAAGAGGGCAGTACATGAACCAACATCATGTGTCCTGTATTGTATCGAGTGCTGATTTAAACTTTGTAAATGTTTAAAACTTTGTAATTTTCTTGTATATGGGTATTTGTGTTCAAGTATTTTTAAGAGTGGTGTATATATGCATGCCATATGCCCCCATAATTTTAAAATTCTGAGTCACATTGATAATTTTCATAGTGTACGTTGTTATAAATTTAACATATATTATTTGTATGGGCTTGAATTCAAGATCAGCCCAATATGGTTCCCCCATTTTGATATGAGGCATGAAGCTTGAAAATCACCCATCTCAAAATAAAAAGTGAGAGCATATGTGAACTATATAATTATGTAATAATATTTTACATACTTGTAATATTGAAGCATATCAAGAGTTTGTATACTACATTGCATCATGTAATTGAATATAGCATTGAAGTAGTTTATGAAGCATGTAGATAACTTTGCAAGTGTTGAATATGTATTGAAACATAGAATTTTTGAAAATAGTGAAGCATTGAAACACATAAGTAGGATGTGTATTAGAATTATCATGGAACCATAGTAACAAGCAATATCACATAGAAGACTCAAAGGCCACATATAAGGGACATGTAAATGTCACACAAACAAAGAATTCCAAGTGTCACATGCAAATAAAGTATGTTGAAAGAAACATGAGGTAGAAGGCCACATATAATAAGCAAGCAAGTTCAATCATATTACATAATATGAAGGCAAATGAAACTATAATATGTCAATTATATGTATCAATGTCAATGTTTAACAAATAATATATCCATTTTAACACATGTAAATTATGAGTGAATAACAAGACATTTGTGTAAAATATAGCCCAACATGGAAAAGAGGTTGTGGATATATACAACCTATAAAAGTCTTTGTATAGAATGATGAGATGCCCCCAACTTGGTAAGGTTTTTGGGTAAAAAGACTAGCCCAACATCAAAACCATGTAAAATTATGTCATATATCCCATTCATATAGCTTGTGAAAATGTATTATGTATTTAAAAGTGAATGAAATATCCTATCTACTTAACATAAGATATATGACATATAAATATAGTAAACTATCAACCTGAGTAACATGTAATTTATGAATGTTTGTGTATTTTGCCATATTTAAAATATAATTTTGCAAAATTAAAATTGGTAAAGCTTTGAAAATAATAAATAAGTAAGGCTTCATACATAGGAGTAGGAAATATTGTATGAAGGTTTTAGAGCCTGGCAAAAAGGAAAGCAAGTGAGATGTTCCCAAATGTATGTGTAGGGAAAGCATGGCATAGATTATAAACATGGTCATGTATAAGTAGATGGGAGTGAAAAATAATCTGTATTGAAAGGTTTTGTATAATAATTGGCTTGGATTATTCGAATTGAGTTAAAAAAGAGGAGGGATCAAGAGCTTTTAAAAAGATAGAGCCAAAGGCTTAGAATAAAATTTGGATAAGGTGCAGCAAAATGAGCAATCATACAAAGAGGTTATGAATTATGCCAGTAATTTAATCCATAGAAATGATCCAATGAATAGGTTGGGATGATATAAGGAGCATGTGTTGTAATATATTTTTGTGAGTCATTGCTAGTGTTCAAGGACCGATTATTGACTAATGATGCATGTGTTATGAATTTAGTAGTTACGTGAATTTGAAATTTTGAATTATGTTATTTTATTATATTGATATACATTGTTGTATTTTGCATTGTTTAACTTTTAACAAATTAGCCGACTAGATGAATATAAAAATGCAAAATATGGATTGAACATATGAATATTTATAGTTGCATTATCTGATTTATCATGTGTATGTAATTTATCATGTTTAACTTGTAGTGGTGTTAGCTTTGAAATCCATATTTGGGTTGGTACCTTTTGAGTTATAGTATTAACAACTTATTTCGTGTAAATATTTGTTTAATTAAGATGAGTGTGGGAGTTATTATCTTTGATATGATTTGGATATTGACATGAACATATTTGTATGTTTGGAGTTTTGAATGATTTTTTGATTATGTTATGACTCTTTTGAAAGGAGGAGATTCCTTGATTTTCAAGTTCACTTAACTTTTCTCTTAGTACATAATAATTGCTATCATAGTGCCCATTAATACCATGGTAAGTAAATAATGGTTTCCCTTTGATTTTTTCAAAGAAATGTGGAGGATGATAGTCATTATGGCTTAATTTGATTAGCCTTTTATCCAATAGTTTGGGTAAACTATCATGTAGGCGTTCATTTAATAAAATATTAGTGTTGGTTCTTTTCTTATGCAGAAAGGGCGAGTATGATTATTAACTCTAGGATTATAATGTTTTCCTTTATGTAGGACTTTGACTTGCTCAAATTTAGATTCAACATTATGTAATGAAGTATTTATTTGTGTTGTTTGATTAGTGCATGTATTATCATAAGATAAATGATGATGTGTTTTATTAGAAGTAGTTGCATTATGTGTTTTATGTTGGAGTGTTCACATTAGACTTGGTGGATTTATTAATTTAAGATTTATTTAAGGACATAATTTTAACCACATATGTTTAGTACTTAAATCTTGTGTTCACTCATTCTTAGGTTGGGCACATATATTGGACATTTCCCTATGAGGTTGTACTAACCAACTATGAGTTGTCTAAGCGCTCTCTCTCTCTTATATATTGGGCACTCATGTAGTGCATATGTATGAGATGTGGAGATATTCTAGGATTATAATAATCTCTTTGAAGCAATAGTTATTTTGATTTTTTCATAGCTTGAGTGTTTTTCTTCTTGGCAAAAAAGCTTGCTTGATGCGGTTTTGGTATTCTAGATAGATCATGCAAATATCTGTAGCCTCCTTGCTCATAATCAAGATATAGTATCAGAGCTTTAGATCTATTCGATAATCCTTTACTTGTAGCTTATTACCCACACTCTATTTAGATTCTCCCTAATCTATCCATATGACTCTTGAGAAATCTTGTTTTTTGTAAAGTTCATTTTATAGATCTAGTTTATTTTTGGTATTTCCATGCCTTTGATTTTAATATTACATCAACATTAATTTAATCCATTGGAGTTGGATTTGTTTCTAGATTTGGGTTGTGACCATTGGAGATCTAAAGCCTTGAGATAAGGATATGTATGAATTTGGTTTGTTTGCATTGACTTAAATCTGAGATGAAATCAACATCTACTTAGTCTGTCAAGCATTCTACACCTCTTCCTAGGCTCCTACTATCACATCCTCACTTAGTGCGGGTTGGTCTTCTCCATAAGATTTCATTTACCCTCTAAACATCTTCTATTTGCTCAACCTAATCAAATCAAAAGTATTACCATTGGAAAATATCTCCACTAGCATAAACATCAACATAGAACACATTTGGAGGTCATTTTCATGGAAGATCTGAGCTTCCCTTGACCCCTTCATGAATCAACCTATTTGGTGACTCTTCTCTTTAGATGATAATTTTTGTTTTTAGATTGGTGATTTTGAATAGTTTATTTGGCTACCCTCCAATCATATTTTACCTTGGCCCTAACCATTCATTGCTTTCATCATGGTCTCAAACACCAGTCTCAAAAGTTTTAAAATCTTCAAAAACTACCTAACACCTCCACATAGTTGAGTGCATGAGTTACCACATGATAGTGTCCTTGAGAGCCTCAGACCAGTCTCCACATGGTCCCAATGGCGTCATTAGTTAATGTAGCTTGTTGTTTGCTACACTAAGATCGTTCTATAGTTTGTCTCTTATGGCTATGGAAAAGGATTGATCATCCACCCCTCATGGCCATGGCACCAGAACTTATCTCCTACAACTCCACAACATATCTATCAACTTCATGCCCTCTACTCTAATGCCTTCACACTGAGCTCAAAGGTTGTGTTTTTGAATCATATTATTCAAGCTAAAATTGAAAGGAATTGAATCATCTTGTTCAAATCACTACACACTCTTTAACGTAACCTAAAAGTAAAGTCTTGTTCTATTCCTTTTATTTAAAAAATTCACTCAACAAATATTCAAATAAAAACTATTACATTGTAAGATTTGAATTGATCCATAGCCCTAGTTACTAGTAACTATTTTATTAAAACCCCTCTATAGTGGAGGTTATGGGTTGAAGCCCCTTCCACTTCAAAGTAGTCACTTTTTCAGAGGAAGGGAAAAGTTTTAAATTGTTGATGATTTTTGAGTGGAGGCTTATTATGGTAGTATGTTTTAAGTGATTTTTAAAAAAAAGAGTGGTGAATTATTTAAAAAGGTGGAGGGTGACCTTATTTAGGAGGACAAGAGTTTTGAGGATGGATTTATTTTTCAATTATATGTTTTTTTTGTAATAATACCATATTGAATTGTAATAGGAATTTTATAAATAAAAGAGGGTATTTTTTCGTCAAAAGATGTTAAATTGTAAAGGGGTATTTTTTCATCAAAAGATGTAAAATTGTAAGGGAGGTTCAAATTTAATTTCATTTTTTGTACAAGGAAGAAATAATTTATATTTTTGTGGGGGGTATATTCATTTTCTAATGTGAAGACTCTTTTATTCCTCTTCTACTTCCTCTTCTTTGACAATGGACACCTGATTCTTTGAGCCCCTCAACAGCTCCAACTACCCTGTCTAGAAAACAAAAATGCAATAACTCCTCTAGTAAAAAGTCTTGTGGATAATATTCCAGGTCTTACATTAGAGAAGGATAAGTATGCCTATGCCTGCAAATAGGATGAAGCTCTTGGGTTGACCAGTCTCTATGTTTCAGATAACCTCCAATTCCACATTACAAAAGCCAAAAAAATAAAAGAGGTATGGGACAAGTTCAAAAATTTGTTTGGAAAAGTAAATGAATTCAATATGTTATAATTAGATTCAAAATTGAGTGCTTTTTCACCCTATGATTTTCCCTATATTGATGAATTTCTAACAAAATTTAATTTTCTAAGATTACAATTAAAAGCTAGTGATAAAGAAAAGAGTGAAAAGGAGTGTATTTTTTTTTTTTAAATCAAAATTAAAAGGTCCATTTATTGTCTTTGCTTATACTTTGTATACCGTGATGGATACTTTAGGTGATGAGTTTAAATGGCCTTCCTTTGAGGTTTTTTGAGAAAGCACTACTAGAGAGCAAACTAAGGTTATGTCCCTATATGCTCTTCCTAGTGCTAGTCATGCACTTGTTTCTAATTGATCTAAAAGTTAAACCTCCACCTAAGCCTAAGCCTAATCCAAATACAATGCCTTCAAACAAACCTCAAAAATATACCTCCCAATATGCTACATCTTCTAAGTCTCCTAAGCTTAAACAATAATTTAGAAAAAAAAGACATATGATCCTTGTGGTTTTTGTGGTAGGACAAATCATTCTGAGTTTAGATGTTTTAAAAAGATGGAAGCTTTGGAAACTATAATATAACAACCTAATATTTTTATTTATTCTTAGTCTTCTACACACATTCATTAGACAAGGCAAAAACACTTTCAACCAAGGCTACATCTGCCTCACATGATAATTGGATCTTGGATTTGACTACTTCACAACTTCTCACTCATTCTAAGGATATTCTTACTTCTCTTTCTGATTGCAGTACCTCACATATTTTTATGGGAAATTCTTCATTAGTTGAAGTTTTGGGCTCCAACACAATTGACATGAAGAATATCTGGATTAATAATGTTTTGCTTGTACCAAAAATATTTTATAATATTATTTTTTGTATATCAATTGTTTAATTTTGGTACTAGAAAAATTATGGAGTTTACTCTAAATGATGTTGTAATAAGAAAATATAGTGATCCCAGTGAGATAACAACTACCTGAGTAGTAGATCATGTTTCTAGGATCTACACCTTTGAGATATTTGATATACTTCTACTTTTAGTTCATATATTATAGCTCATGGTGATTCAGTGAGTAAATTATGGCATGAGAGGCTAGATCACTCAAACTATAGATATATGAAACAAATGAGTGTTAAAAATCTTATAAATGGCCTTCTAAAGGTCGTTTGTATTGATGGAGTGTGTCTTAGATGTCTAGTTGGAAAACAACATCAAGATCCATTTATAGTAGGTAAGGCCACACATACACAAGTATATTTAGAGTTAGTTAATATTGATTTGATATCTCTTCTAACTCGACTCCTTCTTAGGATTTAAGTATGCATTCACTTTCATTGATGACTACATTCAATGAACTTGGGTATATTTTCTCAAGTTGAAAAGTGAAGTCTTTGACACCTTCAAGGCCTTCAAATCCTTTATGGAAAAATAATCATCTCTTCCTCTTAAGAAGATGCACACTGAAAATGGAGGGGAATATGATAGTAATGCCTTCCTATATTTTTATATTGAGCATGACATCCAACACCACTACATTATGTTATATACTCCACAAAAGAATGGTATATCTGAGTGAAAGAGTAAATCTTTGAAAGAGATGGAAAATTGTATGCTTCATTTTAAAAATTTGGGACCACAATAGTGGGTTGAGGTAATTAATTGTGCTAATTACATCTAAAAATGCATGCCATATAAATGTGGAATATGACACCTTGGAAGCATGGTTAGGCATCAATCTTGATATTTCTAATTTTTTGTGTTTTCATAATTATGGCATGGGTAATTTTTATATGACAATCATAAATCCTTGGAGAAGAAGATCCAACCACTCATTTTTGTTGGATATTGTGAAGATTTAAAATCTTATTGACTTCTTGATCCTATCACAAAAGATGTTTTTTTGACAGGATGTATGTGTTGATGAACAACCTAATCCATAACAGTCCACATCTAGCTCTTTTTCATCTCCTCCTTTTACAGTTGTTTATGATTACCTAATTCCTATTATTAATGATGATGAGGATGTTATTACTCCTATTTAGCCACCTCCTTTAGAGTCCATGCCCAAGTGAGCACATAACACACTACAGGAAATAAGTTCTTTGATTGGTGATCCTTCTAATACTCATCACACTTGTTCATAGACCTTTGGTGTTACTCTTTTGGGTCATGCCATTATAGATGATTCAGTTTTGTTTTTTGAGGTAACATGTCAACTTTAGTGGGATGTTGCCATGCATGATGAATATTCTTCATTGATGAAGAATAACATGTTACATCTCAATTTTACCATATGATTTATAACCTTTGAATATGTGGATTAGTATGGTTATTATTTGATTAGTATTGCTTTGATTTGAGTTTTATGACATATACTATTATGGGACAATGATATTATTGATTAGTATACATGATGTGATAGATGATTTTATTATTTTGTATATTTTGGATATATATTTATTAGTTTTTCATCATTAAATAATATTTATGATGACTCAAACTAACTACCTACTTGTTATGAGATGGATGCAGGATAGACCCTACCCTTAGAGCTTGATGAGGGAGAGCATCATCAGAGAGGATGGGCTAGATGAGACGATTGAGGGATAATAAAAAAAATTACTAGTGACCCTACACATACACATTATATTTTAAATGTTATATGCATAAAATATTAGTGTGTAGTTAATGAAATATTGTTTGTGATTATATTTGTATGTGGATTTAGTTCTTGATTACATATGATTTATTTACTTATAATTGTCTTGATTTTTTAGTATAAATTAAAAAAATAGACATTTAATTTTTATTACATGCATAAACTATTATAATATCTTTAAAAACATCTTTGAACAATTAGCTTATTAAAATATTGATATTGAGTAATCTATATGTATATACCCTCTGCCCTCAAAGCTTGATGAGCGAGAGCATCATTGGAGAGGATGGGCTAGATGGGATGATTGGAGGATAATAGATAAAATTGCCAGTGACCCTACACCCACGCACATTAGATTTCAAATGTTATATGCATAAAATATTAGTGTGTAGTTAAGGAAATATTATTTGTGATTATATTTGTATGTGGATTTAGTTCTTCATTACATATGATTCCTTTACTTATAATTGTCTTGATTATTGAGTATAAATCAAGAAAATAGACATTTAATTTATATTATATGTTTAAATTATTATAATGTATTTAAAAGCATCTTTAAACATTTAGTTTATTAATATATATACTAGTTTTAGAGATATAATTATCTTTCAATTAAGAAGCAATTATTGACTTAATATCTTTTAGTTAAATAATTAATTATCATTATTTTAATTGTTTTTCATGAAATTTAATTATCCTAAAATATTAACCTTAAGATTAAGACAAATTAAACTTAGTCTTATAAAAACATACATGAAATTACAGTAAAAGCTAGAAAATAGATATTATTATTTAATTGGTCAACTTAGCCTTATGTTGAAGATAACATGGAAAATAAGGCATAGTGTTTTAAATTAAAAAAATAAAATGTTTTAAATATTAATTATGAAATTTGGGTTAAGGAAGAGTACAACTTTTTAGATAAAGAAACAACTTCAATTAATGTAATTAAATAAGAGCATGATTCTACGCATTGTGGGAGAGCTAGGAGAAGAAAAACGTGTAAGAGAAAGCACATCAGATAGAAAGGAGGATAATTTTATAAATTTATGAAAGGAGATTTGAAGTGGGGATACAGATAGAGATAGGAGGAGAAATATAGCATGGAAGAAGTAGAAGGAATTGTAATGTCCTGATGGTGGTTGGTAGTACTCCTTGCCCCAGTCAGACCTGGTCTCATGGGGGTGGTCCCCACTTGGGTGCATTGGTCTGGTCTGTGCCACGTAAGTGGTCTACCTCGACGGCCCTTCGGTGGCTGGCCATCTAGGGGTCTAAAATAGGACCCAAATCATCTTGGGACTTTTGATGTGATGGTCAGTCCTTTGTGGTATCAGAGCTAGGGTCTCGAGGTCGAGACCCTCTGGGCAAGCAGACTGTAATGTCTCGATGGTGGTTGGGGGTACTCCCTGCCCTAGTCAGACTCAGTCTCATGGGGGAGGTCCCTACTTGGGTGAGTTGGTCTAGCACGTGCCATGTAAGTGGTCTTCCTCAATGATCCTTCGGTGGTTGGTCATATAGGGGTCTGGAAGAGGATCTAAATCATCTCCAAAAATTTGGTGTGACGGTCAGACCTTAGTGTTATCAAAGCTAAGGTCTCAAGTTTGAGCCCTATAGAGGGTAGTGGGGATACTCCCCTCGCTTAGGGGTTGGGCCCCACAAGGTTTGTTCCCTCTGAGCAGGTGCATTAGCTCGATGGTCCTTTGATGGCTGGCCATATAGGGGTCTATAAGAGGACCCAAATCATCTTGAGACTTTTGGTGTAATGGGCAGTCCTTAGTGGTATCAGAGCTAGGGTCTCGAGGTCAAGAACCTCTAGGCAAGTAGACTATAATGTCTTGATGGCAGTTGGGGGTGCTCCCTACCTAAGTCAGACCTAGTCTTATGGGGGTGGTCCCCACTTGGGTAGGTTGGTGTAGCCCATGCCATGTAAGTGGTCTTCCTCGATGGTCTTTTGGTGGCTGGCCATAAAGGGGTCTAAAAGAGGACCCAAATCATCTTGGGACTTTTGGTGTGATGGCCAGTCCTTTGTGGTATCAGAGCCAAGGTCTCGATTTTGAGCCCTATGGAGGGTGGTGGGGATGTTCCCCCTACTTAGGGGCTAGGCCCCATGAGGGTTGTTCCCTTTGAGAAAGTGTGTTAGCTCAACAGTCCTTTAGTGGTTGGCCATATAGGGGTCTAAAAGAGGACCTAAATCATCCTAGGACTTTTGGTGTGATGGTTGGTCCTTTGTGGTATCAGAGCCAAGGTCTAGAGTTTGAGCCCTATGGAGGGCAGTGGGGATGTTCCCCCCACTTAGGGCCTAGGCCCCACGAGGGTTGTTCCCTCTGAGCAGGTGTGTCAGCTCGACAGTCCTTCAGTGGCTAGCCATATAGGGGTTTAGAAGAGGACCCAAATCATCTTGAGACTTTTGGTGTGATAATCAGTTCTTAGTGTTATCAGAGCAGGTGCATCAACTCTGATACCATAAAGGACCAGCCATCACACCAAAAGTCTTGGGATGATTTGGGTCCTCTTCTAGACCCCTATATGGCTAGTCACCGAAGGACCGTTGATGCAGACCACTTACATGGCATGGGCTAGACCAACCCATCCAAGTGGGGACCACCCCCATGAGACTAGGTCTAACTGGGGCAAGGAGTACCCCCAACTGCCATCAGGACATTAGTCTACTCGCCTAGAGGGTCTTGACCTTGAGACCTTGGCTATGATACCATAAAGGACTGATCGTCACACTAAAAGTCTTGGGATGATTTTAGGTCCTCTTTTAGACCCCTATATGGCTAGCCACCAAAGTATCATCGAGGTAGACCACCTACGTGGCATGGGCCAGACTAACCTGCCCAAGTGGGGACCACCCCCAAGAGACTGGGTCCAACTAGGGCAAGGAGCAGCCCCAACCACCATCGATACATTATAGTCTGCTCTCCTAGAGGGTCTCAACCTTGAGACCCTAGATTTGATACCACAAAGGACTTGCCATCACACCAAAAGTCCCAGGATGATTTGGGTCCTCTTTTAGACCCCTATATGGCCAGCCACCAAAAGACCATCGAGGAAAACCACTTATGTGGCATGGGCCAGACCAACTCACCCAAGTGGGTACCACCCCCACGAGACCAGGTCTAACTGGGGTAGGGAGCACCCCCAACTGCCTTCGGGACATTACAGGAACATAGTGCAACACAAGAGAGAGAAGGGATACCAATTTTATCTGCTCAGCTTAGAAGCATTTCAGAGGTTGATTCAGTAAATAATATTTCAGTTTGTAAGATAGATATGATTTTATATTTTTTTTGAACCCTTTTACTATAGCCAACATCTATAAGTGAAAGTCTTCATTTTAAATTGCCCATTTGGGGAATGCATTCCACATATATAGACCCATGTTTTATTCATAATGGGTTGCATTTTAAATTATTTATGTTGTCATCTTAAGAATAATAGATTGCATCTTTTTTTTTTTAATACAAGGTAGCACTTTATACTTTGGTTGAGTTTTATATATATTCAATGCCAACATATTATTTATAATATTGACTACGTATTACCTGGTATGTGTCCTCCTTTTAACGAACTATTTTACACTTTTTTTGCCAGCATTTCACTTTATTAGCCCTGTATTTCATTTTTACGGTCTGTGTATTTACTTCTTTAGACTGTGTATTGTTATAAAGATTGTGTATTTAAAAAGCATCCTCAACCTTTTTATGATTGCATTCCATTCTTATTTGACTGTGTTTGATTCTTATTGGGCAACGTTCCATTCTTTTTGGGTAGTGTTTCATTCCTTTTGGGTAGAATTTCATTCCTATTGGGCAACGCTCTGAGTTATTGACTACATTGTATAAACATAAGAGTTACATCCTTCCTTTTAAACCTACATCATTATAACAAACTTACCAACATTAAAATAAGAAAAATGAGGTCTGCATTTTATTCATTATTGGTAGCGTCTAAAAGTATTTAATTAGCATCTTGAATAGGTTGATTTCATTTTATTATGAGCATGTGGGTAAAGTCTAATTTTTTATCCTATGTTTTATTTAAACTCATACGACATATAGTCAAGAGGATCTAACTTTCCAATTAAAATTGACTCAAATAAAAACTATAGCAAAATTGATAAGACATTTATGTGAGCATTATTTAAATAAGTGTTAATGCGGCCCAAATTAAATAGGGATACATTTTAGTTTGAAACAAAGGTTCAACCTATTAAGCAAACATGATATATATTGTTATATATTAAATTTTTAGACAAGATATGTTAGTAATATAGATCACAGAGCAATATTAATAAATTACAAACAAAAAATAGATATAGAAAACATAACACGATAGAGATAGATTTAACGTGGTTCACCCAATATGGGCTACATTCACATAAAAATAGCCAGTCATTCTTATTATCCAGTCCAACAAATGAAGGGAAAAAACCTGCAATACATCTACTACCATATCATCTACACTCACACACTGCATGTTACCGTAATTACAATGCCCTCATATCAAAAGAAGGTTACATATTAGCGCAAAAACATATAAACATAATTTATATCATTAAATCTATGACCTAATAGTGAATGGTCCATATTTGCTATGAAATTACAATATTTTATAATATATTTTTAACAAAATTTTGCTTCGGGGGTGCTGCCCCTGAACCCCTACGAGGGGGGATTCCAAGTAGGTCTCCACCCCCTTTGGACCCCCATGGTGACAATAGTAGGAGGCATTTCCCCCCACACCCCTGTTGATAACCAATCATTATAATAAGATCAGGCCCCACCATCCAACAATCTTCCACTTGGAGACTGAATGATGCAACTCCACTACTACAACTCTTCCTTCGACTTTTATTTAAACTTTGACCTTGACATGTTTTTCATCTTCCTTGTTATCTTTGAAGACCTATTGAAGCTGAACACCTCTTTAGCGTATCCTTTGTGATTGATTTTGTTAACATATCTTCAAGATTCTAAATTGTATGGATCTTTTCCAACTTCAGTTGACCATCCTCTAAAACTGAACAAATGAAGTGATAGCTGAGTTGTATATATTTAGTTCTTGAGTGGAATGTTGAGTTCTTTGTTAAGTGAATCACACTCTATCTATCACTATATAAACTACAATCTTCTTTCTTATGCCTCAACTCTTCCATAAACCATTGCATCCACATCATCTCCTTGCTAGCTTTTGTAGCTGCAACATACTCTACCTATGTAGTTGACAAAGAAACTATTTTCTACAATTTTGAAATCCAACTAACTCTTGTATCACCAACAATGAAAACATAACCTATGGTGCTCCTCTTGCCATCTAAATCTCTAGCTATATCTGTATCAACATATCCTTAAAAGGTAACATCTAAACCTTCATAACATAATCATCTATCAGTGGTCCCTCTCAAGTACCCGAGAATCCACTTGACTGCATCCTAGTGCTTCATTCTTGGATTATTCATAAACCTACTAATAACTCTCACTGCATGAGAAAATATGGTCTCGTGCACACCATATCATACATTAAACTTCCAACTATTGAAGCATATGGAACTTTATGTATGTAATTGTTTTCTTCTTGAGTTTCAAGACATTATTCCTTGATTAATTTAAAGTGCCCTCCCAAAGGTGTACTCATAGGTTTTGAATCTTGCATTTTGAACCTAACTAACACCTTCTTGATGTACTCTTCTTGAGACAATGCCAATTTTCTATTTTTCCTATCTCTTATTATTCTCATACCAAGAATTTGTTTTGTAACACCCAAATTCCTTCATTGTAAAATAATTTGCTAATTTTCTTTTGAGATCATTTATATCTTGTATGTTATACACTACAACAAGCATGTCATCTACATAAAATAACAAGATAATATATCTACCATTATCTAATCTCTTAAAATAGACACAATGGTTAGAATGACATCTATTATAATCTTGTTTTGTCATAAATATGTCAAATTTCAAATACCATTGCATTGGAGCTTACTTTAGATCATTCAAACTTTTAATCAATGTGCACACCATTTTCTCCTTACCTTTTATTTCATATCCCTATCGCTGCTCCATATATTTCCTCCTCCAAATCACCATGACGGAAAGTAGTCTTCACATCTAATTATTCAAGGTGCAAATATTTTACTACTACCAAACCTAAAATAGTTCTTATGGAAGTCATTTTTATAACTAGATAAAATATTTCATCAAAATCAATACCTTTCTTTTGTGCAAACTCCTTTACAACAAGTCTAGCCTGGTACCTCTTTTTGCCTCCATATTTTTCCTTCAACCTATAAACCCATTTATCCTATAATGCTCTTTTACCTACAAGCAACTGAACTAAATCCAATGTTTGGTTATATACCAAGGAGTCCATCTACTCTTTCATGTTTTGCTCCTACTTCTATTTGGGTTTTACTTGCATTATTTCCTCATAGCTTTCTACTCACCACCATCAAAAAATAATAAATAATAAAGTGAAAGAGAGTATCATTCAGGGAGTTTGAAGTACTTGTTGTTGTAGTTATTGCACATTCTGATTTTATGACACTTTTGAGATTTTGTTTCCTATGATTTCATCAAGTAATGCATATTATATATTTGGATTTTCTTATTTCTTTCTCTGCAATTGATCTCTATACATGACCTTCTCATTAAAGATCACATCTCTAATCCTAATGATTTTGTGATTTTCAAAATCCCATAAATGGTAACCAAAATCATTAACTCCATATCCAATAAAAATATATTTCTTGGATTTTAATTCAAGCTTGGTTATATTTTTTTTATCAATATAGACAAATGCTTCACAACTAAAAGTTTTTAAAAAAGAATAATCTATCTTATTACCTATCCATGCTTCCTTTGGAATGCCACCATCCAAAGTACTTGAAGGCCCTCTATTTATTAAGTAAACAACAACATTCACATCATCTATCCAAAACTGTAAGGGCAACCCTACATGCAATCTCATGTTCCTTTCACTCTCCATGATTATCCTATTCATCCTTTTAGACACCATTTTGTTGTGGTGTTCTTGGAACCATTTTCTCTTTACAAATTCCATGAGATGAACAATACTTATAAAATTCCTTGCTACAGTATTCACTCCCATTGTCTAATCTGACACACTTCAGCTTATTTCCTATCTTATTCTCAACTAAAGATTTCCAATTCTTAAAAGTATAAAAAATATTAAATTTTTTTGTATACAATAAACCCAAGTTTTTCTAGTTGCATCATCAATAAAAGTAACATAATAAGAAGATCCACTAAGAGATGATACCTGAGTCAGTTCCCATACATTTGTATGCATAAGCTCTAACTTATCATCCTTCTTTGTCTTCCCAACTCTAAAAAATATGGCTCTCTTGTATTTTTCATACACACAATGCTTATATAATTTCAAATCCACTTTATTTAAATCTAGTAACAAATTATTTGAGCGGAGAACTTGCATCCCCTTCTCACTCATGTGCCCAAGTCTATGGTGCTATAGTTTTGTATTTGTTTTTGTATAATTTAAAGTAATAGAAGATTCAACATTATCATTAGATAAATATAATGTACCTACCTTCTCTCCTTTTACTATTATCAGTGATCCTTTAGTGACCTTTCACAAATTTTCTGTAAATGTAACTGTGCAACCCTCACTTCCCAACTGCCTTGCTGAAATTAGATTTTTTCTCAACTTAGGAACATGCCTCACCTCTTTTAGCAACCATTTTTTTCCATTCTATAATTTTATTTGTATCTTACCCTTTCTTACAATTTTATAGGGTTTACCATCACCCAAATGAACCTGTCCAAAATCAACTTAAACATAGTCTAGAAAATATTTCTTATGGGGTGTAGCATGAAATGAATCCCCTGAAACTAACACCCAAGAATCATTAATGTTATCTAAAGAAAAAATCAAATCATATTGTAACTAATCACCTACTATATTTGCTTTTGGATTTTTATCTTGTTATCCATCTCCTTGTTTTCCTTTTTGAAACCTGTTGGGTGATTATTTTGTCGGCTAGTTAACTGGTGACCAAAATAGTTCCTATCACCACAGCATAGGGAGATGGGTCATCCTGGTGTGCAGGTTTACTACATCAACAGGGGAAAAATCTCTCCTCTCATCAAGGGGAGGTTCCCTATTAAATATATGGAGGCTATATACTATATATATAAGCAAAAATTAAGACACAGGGGTGGGATAAACCATCCATCTCTCTTTTTTCAAAGATGATGCTAACAAACAAAGGAGAAATCTTGGGTTATAGGTGAAGATACTTCTCTTCTTTCAGAAGTAACATTTAGCCAAGAGCCAGATCCCTTCCTGAATAGTATAAATCCTGGTGAAGTGACATAAGGCACTTCTCTTCTTTCAAAAGTGCTTGTTTTTGCAAGCAACAGGAATCTTTTTGGTAAGTAACTGGTAACCAAAGGTGCAGAGTAACCAGTAGCCTAAAATGTAGCACAAAGTCTCCACCTCGACTACCCAAGAGTGAAATACGAAGAACAATGGGGGCACAAAGTCGTCCTAAGGTCCTTTACACAGAAACATAAAATAAACACACACTAAAGACAACTATGACAACACAAAGTCTGAAAGTAGTTGGCTTCAGGACACCTTCCTTATCACCTCCACTAGTCCTACTTATTAAATCAAATAAATAAGAATGCTTTCAGAAGATAGACATAAGAACAATCTCTTAAAGTAGCATAAGCTATAACAGCACAAAGTCTGCAAGTAACTTGCTTTCTCATTCAATCAAAGAAGTATGAATTACAATCTGAGCTCAAAGTCTCAGTAATGCCTTTCAATTCGGGTAGAGTTTCACTTCTGGGGAAGATCAACTTTTACAAATGAGATATATTACAATCTTATAGCAACTACGCAAGGATTGACACTTTTTTCAATGGGATGGCCCATGCTGCAGTCAACATCTTCAATGTGCCTTCAATCTTGTCTAGAGAGACCATGTTGAGACAGTGCGCTGCCATAACTATGGCGTGTCCCTTCATCTAATATGTTTCTTCCTTGGTATGGACCGTCTGGGCCTTTTCCAATTTGTCTTTACCTCATGGAAGAAAAATAGGCTGCATCCTTGATTTGGTGCGCTCAAAAGTCTACTCAATCCACTATTTCACCTATTGGAAATAACTCTTTCGAAGATATTCCTGATCCTTTGGTCTCGCTCCTCTCTTCACTGCTTAAGTGCTTCTTTGCTCTTTATATCCCTTCTTGCCTAAGTCTTTGGGGGGTCCTTTCTGTGTCTTTGACAAGTGGCAAGTTTCATTGCTATGAAACTCATTAGAAACTTACGAAAAATGGGGTCCACATCACGTTTTGCCCAAGCAACTCCAAAAGGGGAACACGGATGCAAACACATGTCACATTCTGTTGAGTCATAACAGAACACGTGACATATTCTTCTTAACTTATAGAAGCTTTAGAAACCTTTGGGGGTCCTGCAGAAGATGACATGTGGTGGCTTCTACTTTGCTTTATAATGGACATGTGGCAGCTTCCACTGCACTTTGTATTTTTCCATCAGGTATTTTTTCATTGGCTTTTCTCTTCAGTCGGGCTTTTTCTTCAGACAAAAGTCTAAAAGAATTCCTTCGGGCTCTGCCTTAGTCATTTTCCCACAGAAAATACTTCTGAAAGAATTCTAATGGCTCTTTCTCTTAATAATTTCCTTCAGACAAAATTTTTGAAGGAAATGTTTTATGTCGGCCTTTGAACAAACCCAAAGGAATTCTATCTTTTCGGTCAGTCGCTTGGTTCTTCCTTTGAGTTCTGTGCTTTATTTGAATTTCAACAAATATTCCCTTACTTTAAATTTGACGTCTGCAAGGCTATCAATGGTTGTTAGCCACTTGAACCATGTTGAACCTTAAACCTTTGAACTTGCTGAAAGTACATTGGTTCATTGGTTCATCGATTTATTTTGTCTCTTTTGTTCCATCGCTTCCTGGTTCAATCGCTTTCGCACTCCTTGGTTGAACCATCCATTAAACCACCTGTTTGATGCTTCTCTCTTTGACAGAGGTTGCCTTTGAACCTTTGAACCCATGAACCATTGAACTTTGAACTCTTTCAGTTTAAGGTTCAATCGGTTCATTGGTTCATCCTTTTGATTTCACTGAGTCTCTTTGATACCTTTGAACCAAGCACATTGAACCAATTGGTCATTGAACCCATTGAACCGATGAACCAAAATGGTTCAAGGTTCAATGGTTCAAGCCTTTGAATCTAGTTAAGTGCTCAAAGCCATGGAACCTTTGAAATGGTTGAAATATGAACTTCTGAACCCACTGAACTCGTTGAACCAAAATGGTTTAAGGTTCAATGGTTCAATGGTTCAATCCTTGCTTAGATGCTTGCCGATGGACATCTTTGATTGAACCAAGGTGCCAACCCAATCTTGAAGATGGGTAAGTATTGGAAACTAGTTCTTTTGATTGAACTCACCTACAGAAGCCTATGACTCTGTTGAACCTGCTAATCCCTTTACTGAAAAAGCTTGAAAAAAGAGGAATTTGAAAGCTCAGAACAAATTTTGAGAAGGGAAGAGAGAAATTTTGGTCCTATAGGACCAAGATAGCTCATATGTTGTTCCAAAAATGAGTGACATTTTTGGGGACCAACAAAACCAACAATCTTTATTCAAGTGTCCTTTCTTGCCACAAATATAACACACCAATGTTCCTATGGATTTGGATCTACCCTTTTTAGATTTACCACGATTACCTAGGCCCTTTCCTCTATCATTTTATCTTACCCTATTCTCTATAGTCAAAGCATTACCTGATGTTTTATTTATGCTTTTCCATCATATTTCCTCATTAATAATAACACTAATAACATCATCAAACTTTAAAGTGTTTGAACTAGAGACAAAATTACTCACAGCCATGACCAAACCATTTTAGCTTTCTGGTAATGATCACAGAATCAAAAGAACCCTAACCGCCTCATCAAAATTTACTCTTACAGAGCTTAACTAATTTGTGACCATGTTAAATTCATTTAAATGATCAACAATAGACCCACCTTTTGACATTTCTAGATTAAATAAATACTTCATAAAAAATACCTTGTTGGAGGCTGAGGGTTTTTCATACACACTATCTAATGCCTTTATCACATCTGTTATTGTATTTTTTTTGAAATATTAAATGCCACTGGTGTTGTCAGAGATAGTCATATTATTCTTAATGCCTTTCTATCAAGAACCTCCCAATGTTCATCCTTTATATTCGCTGACTTCTTTGCTATTATTCCTAATGATAGAAAAAGATCCTTCTGATATAGATAGTCCTCCATTTTTATCTTTCATAGATGGTAGTTTTGCTCATTGAACTTCTCAACCTTAAACTTTCCTTCTTCTACCATTGTTCCCACTCAAACCAATAACACTTTTTTTCTATGATTTTACCTACCAAATAAACCTTTGACTTTGATACTAGTTGTTAGGAATATAGAACATAAAGAAATATTAATAAATTAAAGATAGAAATAAAATATATAAAATACAGCATAATAGAGATATAAATTTAATGTGGTTCACCTAATATGGGCTACATCCATACAAAAATAACTAGTCCTTATTATTTAGTCCAAAAAATAAAGAGAAAAAATTTGTATTACATCCACTTCCATATCCTCTTCACTCACACACTACGTGTCATTGTGATTATAATTCCCTCATATCAAAGGAGGGTTATATATTAGGTCAAAAATGCATAAATATAATTTCTACCATTAGATCTGTGACCTAATAATGAATTATCCAAATTTATTATGAAATTACAATATTTTACAATTCATTTTTAATAAAATTTTACTTTAGAGGTGCTACCCCCAAACCCCCACCAGGGGGATTCCAAGTAGGTCATAGCCCCTTTGGAACCCCACAGAGATCATAGTGGGGAGGTGTTGCCCCCCCACACCCCCTTGTCAAGAATTGGGTATTATAATAAGATCAGACTCCACAATCCAACAAGATCAAGTCTTGAATATAGCAAACCTTTGGTTGGAAAATGTTTTCTAGACAAGTTCACCAAAACCCTAGTAGAAAATGAAGAGGTATTTTAAATTTTTATTGAATATGTATGAATGTTGAGTTACATATTTTTAGTATGTTTAAATGATGATCTTTTGATAGTATATAAACTACAAAAAGTATGTAGGGACAATACTTAAGGTCATTGAGATAAACTGAGCATTGCATTAGGACTTTATATATGTCTTTGAGAAACTTGCAAAATGATTTATAAATAAATGCTTTAAACTATTGTTAAAGATAAGTTATTATAAAAGACATGCTTATTTCATATTAAAAGAATGAAAATCATAAACCTAGTTGTGATTAAGACCAAAATTATAGTTGTACTAACAAGTATGTTACCTTTATCAATTAAGAAATTATGATACTTGTATGAAGCATACCCAAATGGTATGACCTTATATGGGCTATAATCTAGCATATGTATTATTAAAAAATAATAACATGTTTTAGTTTCATTATATGCATTTAACGGATAAATGTATGATTATAATTGTTCCATTTCTAATATAGGAAAAATCTGATGGAATCTAAAAGTTTTTATACCATGATCTATATGTTTATATTAAAATCTACATTGACGATGTTAGGTAGGTAGTGAAATAGACTTCATTAGCCTAAATAGCACCACCAATGTTGGATGTAGATAATCAGATCAAGTGGTGTGTTATGAAATTGATCAATCTGGATGATCATATGTTATTTGAAAACTTTGGCCAAAATAATGTTAGATAGACATTGTCATTTCATATGTTTGATTTGCATAATGTGTGATATCATATAAGAAATATAATTTCTTTATGATAGATATCATGTAGTAGAAATATTATAGCACACAGGGTAATAGCATGTCTCTTTGGATTCTCACACTATTCTATCTACCTATCCATGAAGGGAGGGCCATTCCCTGATAAGGGATTGTGTGGGGGATTGATGGTCCATGGTTGGTATGGAAAAGCACTCAGATGATGTTCTCCCTTCCCATTGTAGTACTTACTTGAAGACTACATTTGAGATTATCAGTGATACACGAGTTGGTTCAACATGAGGTCTTGAGAGCTTAGTATCTATTTATTGTATTAAGGTTGAATGCTTGAAGGAAATGTAATTATACTATATTTTTTATACTTGAATAATAGTTGTTATATTATTAGACACGTCATCGCTGAGTCCTAATGTATTTTCCTCATAGTTTTTATAAGTTTCATTGTGTTTGGTATTTGAATTCAAAACTATTATTGTTCTAAGTTATTGATTAGATAAGTTGTTGAGTATGTTTCTTTGGAATGAATGTAAAGTAATTAGTTTTAAAAAAATACTGCATTATTCTAAGTACAATTTAAGGGGTTGTAACATAACACATGAGAGTTTGTCCCTTTTCTTAAGGGAAGAAAACTTGTAAAATATAAATGGTTTTATAAGACCTAATACGTTGCAAATGGATCAATTGATAAGTAAAACTCTCGACTTTTAGCTAATGTATTTTCATAATTTGAAGGGGTTGATTAATCAAAAACCTTTGCCCATGTAGCTAAGATGGATTCAATTAGGTTTGTACTTTCACTTGTTGCTTTACAATGTTGGTTGGTTCATCAGATGGAAGTGAAGAGTACATTATTGCATGGTGATCTCCAAGAGGAGATCTATATGGAATAACCTGAGGAGTTTTTGTAGGACTTGTCATTGATTTATAGACTCCATCTTTCTCTTTATGGCTTTAAACAAAATCCTAGAGCTTGGTTTGAGAAAATGGATAGTTTTATGTTGAGTTTTATTTTATATCCTTGTGAGTCATATCACAATGTATACATCCTACAACAAAGTGAGGATATTTTGTTTTTGTTTTTGTATGTTGATGATTTCATGCTCGCTAGTAGTTTAGACTCCTTGATTCAGTACATCAGGGACAAGTTCATAGATAGGTTTGATATGACATATTGGGGACTTCTACATTATTTTATTGGCTTATAGATTCATCAATGCTTTGAGGGTATCTCTATTTAGAAATAAAATTATGCCTCAAATCTTATTTATTAGTTTGGCATGTCTTATTGTAAGCTTGCCCTCACTTCACATCAATAAGGTGTTATTTTTTATACTACTTGTACAGCTCTACTTGTTGATTTGACTTTGTATCAACAAATTGTAGGTAGTATTTTATACCTGACACACACTTATCCCAATATCTCTTTCATTGTGAACCTTGTCTCTTGTTTTTCACATGAACCTCATGAGAGTCATTGTCAAGCAACCAATCCATTTTGTGCTAAATTTTGGGCACCACACACTTTTATATATATTACACACCATTAAAATATCCACAACTTACAGGCTATACTAATTATAATTGGGTTGGAGATGTTGATACTCACAAGTCCACTTTTAGATTTGTATACAACCTTGGTTTCAATCTAGTTGTATGGACTTAAAAAAATTAGACAACTATTGCCTTGTACTTTGTTGAATTTGAATACAAAGGTCATGTTAAGTCTAATCAGGAGACACCTTGGCTTCAATAGTTGGTCAGAGAGTTTGGATTCACATAGTAGGGTCCTATTATTATTTGGCATGACAACCAAAGTTTAATTACTATTTCATGCAATCCTATTGAGCATCAATGAACCAAACATATTGAGATTCACATGTAATTCCTTTGACAGCTTATTTAGGATGGGGTATTTTATTTTGAGTTTATGCCTAAAAATGAGTAGGTTATTGGCCTATTCACTAAAACCTTGGCTTATCCTCGTTATCTTCAATTACAAGCATTGTTTGGGGTGAAGGAAGATGTCCTTAGGGGGATTTAGCATAAATTCCTTCCTTATTTTCTTTAGTTTATACATAGGTACCTTAACATGCCTAGTAACTGGGACCCACATTTATGTGTTTTTACTCTCCCTAATTATCACTTAAAGGAGGGTGTTGGAGTGTTCACATTAGACTTGGTGGCTTTATTAATTTAAGCTCTATTTAGGGACTTAATTTTGAGCACATATGTTTAGTGCTTAAATATTGTGTTTATTCTTTATTAGGTTGTTGCAATCACCTAAAAGTGGTATTTGGATGCTAAGAGTGTTGCTTGAGACAACCTATTTCTAGATTATCCCTAGACCTATCCTACAACCTTTATCACACTTTTCTAGCCATAATGTAGACCACAAACATCTAAATTTAGCTCAAACGTAGTCTCATAACTGCATTCCTAGATCCTAACCCATTGTGCCCAATAGCCTGCTAGTTAGATACTAGGGACACATTAAGGACACTAGAGCCACATGGTGCTAGTGTCCCCAACTTGGTGCTAGTGTCCCTTGCCCTAACACTCCTAAAAGGATATATTTTGAAACTTATGCCCCTGCTAAGGTCGGCCTAAGTACATTTTATTATCCGCACAAGCTATGAATTACTATAAATACAAGACTATTAAACCTCTATCCACTAGATGAAAAATAGATGAAAAAACCTATTCAAACAAGAAACAAGTTGAATAAAATCAAGGTTTTTAATCCTTGTTCTACCCTAATTCTGCATACTACCATCTATAACTACCCTAAACCCAAATTTCAAAATTTTCAATCTCAAACACACTCAAAGCATTCAAGACCATTATCATTCTAGCATTCACTTGCACTTACACCATACACTAGGTGGGAAAACTACAATGAGCTTGATCCCTCTTCGAGGTATCGGTATGTAATCAACTCTCTTCATAATAAGGTATTGAGGATGTCTAGCCTATCTTATTAATGAACACATATTTTTAGCTCATGCCATACTTACAAGGATGATTAGGGCTTGTATACTAAATTAGTTTTTCCATGCACAATACATAGTTCCATATTTCATGCACGTAGTAATAGAACCCAAAAACATTGGTGTAGGTACTCCCAAAAAATAGGAATAATCCTACAAAGAGGACACTAGCACCATTTTGAGAACACTATAGCCACATGGTACTACTGTCCAAGTTGAGCACTACTATCTAGTGAAGAATCAGGCCTATTAACCTTGTTGACAACACTCATACTTAACTATAACCCAATTTTTAGCACCCGGATCTTTCACAATAGTCACTTTCTACATAAGTCTTATTTGCACATATTATATACTATTTTTATAAAATCAAAACAACTCAAATTTATAACAAATCAATGGTTATTTATTTCATATTATTTCACTGATTTAGACAACTCATCCCTTTAATCTAACTTAGGATTTACATTAGTAATATCCTAAAAGGATAAATCCTTTGGTGAACCTGACTTACTTTGACCTTTTCCTAATTTTTGTGTTATAAATTAGGGTTCTAAACTTCTATTTTTCTAATTTTTGGCTAAACCTAGCTCATTAAATCAAATCTCACATTAGGATTTCATTTATTTAAATCTTTACAAAGCAACCCTAATTCACACACAACCCTAACCCTATTTAACCCTAGGATTTACATTTTTAGAACATAGATTTTAGATTCGTATATCTTCTAATTTGTATTTCATATAATCATGATCATAATGATAGAATAAATTAATTACTTTTTATTGCAAAGTTTAATACTTTAATTCACATGCTTGTTCCCTCTAGTTCGGAATGAACTCAAAAAAGACATAAACACATGTATAGATGATGATTTATATCAATTTTAACATATGCCATATCTCATAGCCTTTTATCTTTCTCTTATATGGAATTCCATTAACAAAAAAACCCATACACACATAGAGGATTTAGCACATAATCTAACAACTATGTTTCAAGTTTCAATCTCGTATCTTATGCATAGGAAAGAATCTCATTCTCCTCCTTGTCTCCATGAGGGTGATAGCTACTTTCCCTCTAACCGGGTCCATGATATCATTCCTCCATGATATGAAGTAACTTATACCAATATCACTATTCCCCATACTTATCTTCTTCACACCTCTTCCCTACAGGGTGTGGGTCTACATATTCAATTAGAAACAACTAAGGTTTGCACTTGAAAGACTCTATGTGATCAAATTATTAGTATGACCAAGATAATTGTAGGTTTACAAAATTAGAATCAACTATTACATGAAAAAATTTCAATATTGGAAAATCAATTTACAAGATAAAGGCCTCTAGGGCACAATAGTTTAAATCATGTCTATGCATTTTCACCTAGCCAATTTGTGGAAAACAATGTTACATATCAAAATCATAAATCATAACCAAGTACATCTATAACTAGTGATTCAAAAAGCATTCAAAGGTCAAATAAGAGCTCAAGTGAGATACTAAGGGAAATGATTAAAGCTAAGTTGATTCATATTTAGCATTGAAAAGGAAAATACAATAGATAATGGATACAAATGACTCACACAGTGACACATCATCCTCACAACATACAATGACACATCTCCCAATTCAAAAAAGATCAAATTCAGAAATAGTATAAAAATGGTTACCAAAGCATAACTCATAACAACACAAGGTTCAAAAAATGTAATCAGATCAAGAAATAGTATAACAAGCACAGGTAAATCAAGTAAATCTACCTCTCCAAAATGAGTTTCAATATTTAATATGGTATAATTTTGGTCACAAATATTTACAACATATTGATTATCATGGTCAAGATTTGGGCAAATAGGCCTAAGGCATCACTTCTCATATTCTAGCAGTTGATAATATTGGTCAACAAGGTTTGAGATTTATTGAAAATCCTAAAGCACATCAGTCACATATACAGTTTATCAAGGCAAAACATCTAGATACATAGGACATGTTATAGAAAGAGCAATAACTTAATTTTCAAAGTCAAAATCATCCTCAAAAAACATTCTCAAAAAAGGCTTTTTAGAAAAAGAGCCTCCATAACGCCATATGTCTATAATAAGCACATTTTCAAAAGAAAAAATAATAATCAATATTTCAAAGCACAATTCAGAAAGGTCAACTCCATAGTATGAGGTAATCCCCTCTAGCATGCTACGTTATCATGATTTTGATGTTGAAAAATGTTATGATTATGAAGATGAACAATACTCAAATTCCTACTACAACAACATTCACCTACAACATAAAATTCACATTGCACGAGTAATCATCTCTCCTATTTTTGACATAGGGCACAATGATAGTGACTGACCAGTTAGTATGGTTTCTTCGTTCTTATACATACTTTATTTTCTCTTACTCCTTATACATGGTTTATCTTTATTTGCTTGTACATAGCTTATATTTCTAAAAAAGGGAGGGGAGGGTGCCAACCGGCCCAGAGACTATATATAATTCTAAATCAAGAGGCTGAAGGTAACAAAAAAACATTCAAATATTACTCAAAAAACACAAAATTTACAGATTGTATGCATTTTTCTGTTTATATTTCTTATACTTGATAGATATTACATATGCTAGTTATCTTAGTATAGGCAATGTTATCATACATAGATGCATCACTTGTTATTGTTGAGTGTTTACAGATTGCATACAAGACTCTAGTCCATGACATTGATCCATACTTGTTATTATCTACCCACTGAGGGCATATACACTGATCCAAGTTTATTCATTTTGCTACATCTACCCACTCGAGTGCATCTCATACATAGTTTCCACTACCAGGTTCTATATTTACATTCTATTCATTCCAATTTACATATTTATATATATTGATATTGATCATTGCTACTTATACTTAGATTTTTATCGACTATCACTAGTTTAGACTCAACATATGTAAATCCTAACATTCACACCGATTTGTACTACATAGTTATACATGCTTTCATTTTTAGCTTTCTTATTTTAGACTTGATTATGTTTCTTATGCTTATTCTATTTGAAGGCATTTGAATATGCCATTGTTCTTTGGTTATACACCACTTCTATGTATGTGTGCCTTGGACATGTGCACATGTCGCTTGTGTGCGTTTTTTTTATTATATATGTAAACATTTGAACATGTCCTTCTATGTGGCTCTAAGCCAAATTACTTGTTGATTGCATATGTGTAAATTTTAACATGTCCTTGTATATCTTCGTTCTCAAACTTAGTAACATGTTCCCATGTCCTTTTTATTGTGGCCCCTTGTCCTACTTTTGTGTGCCTCATGCATTATGTATGTATATTTTTGTGTATGTGTCTTCATCATGACACTTGTTTTTACTTGTTACACATACCAAATCTTGATGCCATGAGGGACCTCATGCATCTACCCTTAATAATTGGGTGACATGATGGACATCATGCCCCATCCCCTTAGGTAGCTACTCATATTTTTTGTTATACGCATTGATCACATCTATGTTGACACCCTTATGTAATGCTAGATTAAAACATACATCTTACTTTACATACTTATGCTTAGATTCTTTTACATTTTGATGTTATGTTTACACATTATATTGAAATATCACACAATTATCATATATGCTCTAGCTAACACATTTTATAGATACATTTTCTTTTAAGGATAGTTATTACATAGCTTCCACAACTACCCTCAAAAGAGGGGGAATTGACATGGTTTTTCATAGAGATCAAGCTCCTAAATTGTTATTCACATATTATTTTTAGCACATAGGCTCAATTTTAGAAATTAAAGACGTTAAATATAGAGTAAAAATAGGGACTCAAAAGGCAATTTAGTCACCTAAATTTTAGACTAGACAGACATTATTGCCCAAATTAGGACACTACTACTATCCACTACATGGCATTTCTTTCCAATAGTCTCAGCTTCAAGGCAGTCTAAATTGGTCAAAATAATACACTAGGTACAATATATATTTGCATAGATATAGTCATAGGTTTGATAGTTATGTTCATATTTTGCTTAGATACACTCATTTCATCTCAAATTCATACTAGTTGCTCAGATCAGGGGGCATCATGTGTAGCATGATCACTCCCACATTCAATTTAGATACACAAATATAGTTATTACATACTCAATCTAGAATCAATATACTCAGATATTAGATTGGGGGCATGTGCATAACACATAATTTCTATATGATCAATTACACACAAGTTGATCAAATGGAATGGCAAACTCTATGTCATTCTCTATGATATATAAACTTTCTATCATATTCCAAGTTGCCACTAATTTCATGATTTACTCCATCTACAGTGGTTGGAATTCCTAAGTGGTCCAGATCTGCCTTATGTATCTAAGTGGCTATGGAGCCAACATACACAACTAGATATACCCAATTAGATACTTTCAGCACTTTGCATAGTATAGTTACATATGCATCTACTTCGCATAGGGGAAATGATGGAGTCATACTCTACTTGAATTCTTGAGCCACCCACCTAAGAGGGTTAGACACGCTTATAGTCTTATCTAAGCTATTCATAGATCATGATACACCAAACAGGAGTGGGAAATAATGGATTCAAAACTAGACTGAATTCTTGAGCCACCTACATATAAGGATTGAGCAAGCCATCAGCTCAGTCTAAGTTATTCCATGATTTGATCATTATGTACATGAAAACACATAGGTTTTCACCAAGTTTATGTATTGGTTCATGTACCCAATGAAGTGTATTCTTTCCTTTCCTCTTTCTTATCTCTTTGTTCGACTTTACTCAGTTACTTTATACAACATAGTTTTTTACTTTTGATAATCTCTTAAGGACTGATTGTTTCATGTTTCATTATAGGCCATTGATATTGATCATGTTTCACATACACAAACCCAACTTCACATACTCAGACTTAGCTACATGGGCTTCGCTTCATAGGTAAGTCTAGGTATGTTTATTTTTCCTTTATACTAGTCATTTCACTTTGGTACATGTCTAGCATAAATGGGGGCCAAATGTAATCACCTAAAAGTGGTATTTGAATGCTAAGAGTGTTGTTTGAGATAACATATTCTTAACTTAGCCCTAGACCTATTCTAGAGCCTTTATCACATTTTTAAAACCATTGTGCAGACCATAAACATCTATAGTCAACTCAAACATAGTCCTAGAATTGCATTTCCATACCCTAACCCATTATGTCTAGCAGCTTACCAGCTAGACACTAGTGCCACATTAAAGACACTAAAGCCACATGGCACTTAGTGTTGTGTCCCTTGCCCTAACTCTCCCAAATGGATATAGTTTCAAATGTATGTCCCTCCAAGGTTGGCCTAAATATATTTTATTATCTACACAAGTTATAGATCACTATAAATACAAGACTATTATATCTCTATCCGCTAAATGGAAAATAGATGCAAAAACCCTATTCAAACAAGAAATAAGTTGACAAAAATATAGGTTATTAATCCTTATTCTACCCTAATTTTGCATACTACCATCTACAGCTACCCTAATCCCATATTTCAAATATTTTCAATCTGAAACATACTCAAAGAATTTAAGACTACTATCATTCTAGCATTCACTTGCACTTGCACCAAGCACTATGTGGGAGAAATACAGCAGTCTTAATCCCTCCTTACAGTATTGGTATGTAGGCAACTATTTTCACAGTGGGGTGTTGAGGATGTCTAACCTATCCTACTAATAAACACACATTTTCAGCTCATGCCATACTTACAAGGAGGATTAGGCTTTGCATACTAAATCATCTACTCTAGGCACAATACAGAGTTATAGATTTCATGCATGCAAGATTAGAACCCATAAACATAGGTGCATGTGCTCTCAAAAAATAGGAATAGTCTTAAAAAGAGGATACTAACACTATTTTGAAGACACTAAAGACACATGGCACTACTATCCATGTAGGGCATTACTATCCAGTGAAGAATCAAACCTAAGAACCATGTTGACAGCATTCAGACCTGTCTATAACCTAGTTTTCAGCACCCAAATATTTCACAACAGTCACTTTCTAGATAAGTCTCTATTTGCACATATTATTTACTATTTTTAGAAAGTCAAAACAAGTCAAATATATAAAAAATTACTAGTTATTTATTGCATATTCTTTCACTAATTTAGATAACTCAACCCTTTAATCTAACTTAAGATTTACATTAGTAAAACCCTAAAAGGTTAAATCAGTTGTGCACATGGCTTAGAAATTTCTCTATGAGGTTGTTATGACCAACTATGATTTGTCTAAGTCTTCTCTCTCACATATATATTGGGCACTAATGTAGTGCATATGTATGAGAAGTGGAGATATTCCAGTATTTTAATAAATACTTTGATCAATAGTTATTTTGATTTTTTCAAAGCTTGAGTGTTGTTCTTATTGGAAAAAAAGCTTGTTTGATGTGGTTCTAGTACTCCAAATAGATCTTGTAGGTCTGCATAACCTCCTTACTCATAACTGTGACATTTTATCTTTTTGAAATAATTCCATGTCTTCTTACATATGATTTGAAATAGTCACAAGGTCTAATTCCTCTTCTTCTTCTTCTTCTTCTTCTTCTAGTGCTAAGGCCTCATAACAAAGAGATATAAATGAATCATGATTATTATAAAGTAACTTCTCTTTTAATGGATGAATAAGACCTCAAAAAAATATGTATTATACTTCTAAATCCATAAGTTGGTAAATTAGTTGATGCATAGGAGTCTCAAATCATAAGATGTAATCATAAACTTCATCATTCTTATCTTGGTGTAAAGAGGGCATATTTTCATAATTAACCTTAGGTTCCTTATTTTGAGTATATTAAATTAAAAATGCTTATTCTAGCTAGAAATAAGTATATAAGGATCCACTAGGAAGGAATTCAAACCAAGCAAGTGCACATCCCTCTAGGGTTTTAAGGAATAGTTGTAACAATAAATGGATACCATTATACCCACTCATGGACTCACAAAAGGCTTTAAGGTGAAATTAATGGTCACCTCTTCCATCCAATATGAAAAATGTAGGGGTTTGGAAATTAGGAGGTAAAGGTGAATATAAGGTATTACGCACAATGGGATTACCAGGAATGGCATTAGAGTCAACCCAAGCATGATATGTTTTACTTTATAAGGATAAATGGTGTACTTGTGTTTGTAAATTACCTCTACGACATTAATTAAGGAAATGACCTCTTAAGAAGGCATATTAAGATTTTAAGAGGTTCATTTAAGGGTTAAACTATGTTGTTAAACCTTATCCATTGGTACACTAGTGTGAATAGGATAAGTATGCCCAAGATGAGATTCTTTCTTAGAGTTCTTAAAGATGATTGCTTTTGGATATTATTTGGATTTTAACCTAGAATATGTAACATTATAATTACTAAAATTCCTCTTGTTCACATATTTTACTTTGTAGAGGAGAGTGGTAAATATCATCACAAGATGTATGTATGTTCTCATTATTCTGAAAGGGTAATGGATAAGTCTCATATTCATCATTACTATATAAATATAATTCATCACACCAATCCTCAACATAATCATTATAGTTGTGATGATTGCAAGAAATATAAAGAGGAATATTATTGCTTTCTATTTTAGGTGACAAGATGGGAAAAGAAGAACTATGACATGTGGGTTCACTAGTTATGGGATGTAATGAAGGAGAGATGTCCTCATTACTAATAGGGTAAACCTGAATCTCATGGAAAGAAGGGGAAGGAGTTTATTCTTAAATAACCTCATCCTTAAGAGTAGGTTACAAACTAAGAGAAGGGGAATAATCAAAACATGGGGGTTATTTGATTGATAAGGTAGTTTCTAAGGGAGATGATGAAGAAAAATTATGAGTGGAATTTAAGTGCTCATATAAAGAGGAGGAAAACATATGTGTGACCAAATAATAATGAGAAAGGAAACCCAAAATGATGTCTAAAGGATGTACCAGAGAATAATTTAGAGATGTATCCAAAGAGGACTCTAAATGAGAATCTAAAGAGGGATCTATAAAACCATCATCATTTTTTGGGCATGACTTGTGGGAATTGAATTTATAAGAGTGAATGCAATGAAAGGCCTTAGAAAAATCAAAAGGTAAATTGGGTATGCAAGAGTAAGGTTCTTTGGGTTGTATAGTAGGTGGTAACCTAAGAGATGGTAAATAATCAAAATTACAAGGCATCTTGGGATTTGAGATAGATTCTAAGGGAGAAGATGAAGGAATATTATGGGTGTAGCTCAAGTGTGCATCCAAGGTGGAAACTATATGAGTGATTTTATAAGAGACTATAGGTGTGACTGATGAAGGATCTAAAAATAAATCCAAAATATTGTCTAAGGGGTGAGCTAAAGAGGAGTCTCGAGAGTTTCTAAGGAAGAATCAATAGGTGTGCCTATGGGAGAGTGAAAAGGAGGACTAAAAATAGGGTTTAGAGGATACTCTCAAGAGGATTCCATGGATGAATTAAGATATGCTTCCTCCTCCTTTGGGATAAAGGTATGATGATTTAATTCAAATTCAAATGGTTTATATGTATCCATGCTATAAAAATTAAAATCATCCATGTAATCATCTTCCATGAGTATTTGTTTATTTATTTTTTTTCATTCAAATTAATCATAAATAAAGGGGATAGCATGCATGGAAAACATTATAGTTTGAATATCCATAGTGAAATGATAGATAAATATGCAACAAGAGTAATGATGCAGAGTAATAAGTAATCTAGCATGTGTAGATAAACTAAACAAACAATGCAAATAAAAATTGAGATATAATGGATAAGCTAATAAAAAGTCTTGAATAATTCATAGGATCTCAGATATACTTGTTCACTCATTGATTAGTGTCATTTTAATGTTTCAGAGCTCTAACTACAAAGGTAGATATCGGAGCTGTTGCCAGAATTTGGATAATGCGAATGCAATGGAGACGTGATCACACGAGATGAAGCAAGTGCACACCACATAGATGCTAAAGCAATTTGAAATTATACAAGAAGTTAAATTGCACAAGACAAAATGGAGAAAATCAAAATCTGATTAACATGAGATGACTAAAGTGAAGAATACATATAGGAGAGCACATAAGTAACTCCTCCACAAAATGTGGCCAAGGCACCCCAAGAATAGACTGTAACTCCTCCATGAAAGGTGGTAACAAGGTGCTAAGAATAGAGAAGTAACTCCCATCAAGAGAGTTACTTATGACATTCTTATGACACCTATGACACATCTATGACACACATCTCCACATAAGCTATCATATCCCACAAATGTAGGAAAACTCCATGTAAACACAAGAAATACAATTTTCTTAATTAAAAAATAAGAAAAAATAAAAACTTACACTAATAGTAGAATCATTTTTGTAGCCCACTAACCCTATTTTTTAGGGTAAATTCAGAGTAACTTCCCAAGACTAACCACTTACCAATGCACTACAAAATCGTAAACATGGTAAATGTTTCTTAGTGATGTGAACAATGAGATCTTAAGTGTTTCTGATATACTTTGAGGTGAGTGAAAATTAAAGTCTGTGTTTAGCTATGTAGTATGACTATGAGTATTAGAGTAAAACCCCTCACACCATGATGTTTATAAATAGAACACCACCATTAATAGAAAATTTAAATATTTTGATGTAATTAATTAGGAGATAATTTTCAAGGCTACCTTAACCTCCTCATGTTCTACTATAAAAGGCTCTTGAATGTCATGTTATTACACTTCTTCCACCATACAAAATAGATCTATTTACACCTCAATCTTGAATTTTTGATGTCAATACATTTTATGATTGTCATAGATGTGTTGGGCATTCCAATAATAGATGTATGAAGCTAAAACACAATATTCAAGACCTCTTTGATGAGAATATTATTGACATTGGTACACCTAATGAAGAGGTTAGGCCACAAGTAAATCATAATGTAAAACTAAAAATGTATAAAGAGCCCTATCTAAATCATGAACCACAACGTAGCCAATTTTTTTTAAAAGTAAATAATGCATATAATGATCATCCTGTTAAGGTGTGGAGCCTAAAAGCTTCACATATGAGTGCATTATCAAAGTTGCAGGTTTACACAGTCACCGGCATCGGTCAGGAGCGACCGACGTTGGTTCGGTGCAGTTGAAGAGACGCTGGCGTCGGTAGATGATCGGCCGACGTCGGTCACAGGCAAGCAGGCAGGAACCGGCGTCAGTTACCTGTGCATCCAGAATGCTATTTTCGAGGACAAAAGCAAGTGTTTGCATGATGAGTTTAAGTCTTAGTCTTAAGTTCGCGTTTCTATTATTAGTAAGATTGTTTTTAGAGCCCTTGTTTAAGAGGCTTAACTGTTGGTTGTAAGTGCATGCTCAAGTCTCCTAATTCTATATGTACAATTAGATCTTCTTAGCTTAGTGTGATTATTGTAGTAGTTCATTGTATGTGAATGTTGAAGAACAGTACAGAGTTGTATCAATTCAGGTTGTTGGAGTTGATTGTACTTGAGAGAGAGAGCTCTTGAGGGATAGAGATCTAGAGAGATCTTGTGCATCTGAGAGAGGTGTGGAATAAAGATGTTTCTTCAATTGTATTCCTTTTGTAAAGAGTTTAATACAAGTTTTCAGGGTGGTTTCTTGTATCCCTTGTTCTTTGCTATTATCTGATTCTAGTTACTTATCTATTTGATTTAATTTTGTGGTTTATTGCTTTTATAAGTGTAATCATATTGTTGGTTGATCCCCAACAAGTGGTATCAGAGCCTTGGTTGCAGGTTTAGAGTTTGATATCCAATAATTGGTATCAAAGCTCAGGTTCACTAACAGGCAGTTCAGATCTGTGTAGTGTGTATTGATTACAGGTTCCTCACAGGAGTTTCTGCAGAGATTTCTGTTTGAGTGGGAGAAGCAATGGTAGATGAAAGTAAACTGAGAATGGAGAAGTTCAATGGCAAAAACTATCAACATTGGAGAATGCAGATAGAGGACTATCTGTATCAGAAGGATCTATACTTACCGTTAGGTGGGATTGCAAAGAAGCCCACAGACATGGAGGATGAAGAGTGGGAAGTTCTTGACAGAAAGGCTCTGGGGTCTATAAGACTGAGTCTAGCATCTACTGTGATATCTAATTTATCATAGGCAAAAACAACGGTAGAGTTGATGACTACTCTAGCAAATTTGTACAAAAAACCCTCAACTTCCAATAAGGTATATCTTATGAAGCAGCTATTTAATTTGCATATGCAGGAAGGTGGATCTGTATCTAATCACCTGAATGATTTCCATGGTATTGTAAATCAAATTAAGTTCAGTCAAAATTGTATTTGATGATGAAATAAAAGCTCTTTTAATATTATGTTCTTTACCTAAAAGCTGGCATAGCTTAGTAATGGCAGTTAGCAATACTGCATCTGCATCAAATATTTTAAAAGTAGAGGATGCTGTCAGTGTTATCTTGAATGAGGAAATTCATAGGAAAAGCACAGAAGAGACATCTGGGAATGCTTTAAGTTTTGAGAGCAGGGGAAGGCAAAAAGAGAAGAGCAAGAAAGGGAGATCAAGATCTAAGTCTAAGGGGAAAGGCAGATCCAAATCCAGAAATGGCAGAAGGCCACAATGTTGGAATTGTGGAAAGATGGGGCACATAAGCAGAGATTGGTTGTCAAAGCCTAAGGAAGACAATCAGCACGAAGGAAAAGAAGAAGCAAAGGTTGCAGGTATTGCACAAGATGATTTAATATTCTCTTTGCATAATAATATATAATCTTGGGTGTTAGATTCTGGTGCATCTTTTCATGCTACCCCTAATAGGGAATATTTCTGTGACTATATCCATGGAGATTTTGGAATAGTATATCTAGGGGATGATGAACCCTGTAAAATTATTGGCAAAGGTAAAGTGCAGCTGAAAATGCAGAATGGCAACACATGGGTGTTGAGAGAAGTTATGCATGTTCCTATCTTGAAGAGAAATTTGATTTCTGTAGGAAAGTTAGGGGATGAGGGTTGTACAGTAACTCTCATAGCAGAATCTTGGAAGGTGACCAAGGGTGCACTTGTTATGGCCAGAGGTAAGAGAGTAGGTACTCTCTATTTGTGTAATTGTGTTACTAACAATTCTCCTTCTATATTATCTACTTCAGATGTGGATGCAAAATTGTGGCACTCAAGGCTTGGCCACATGAGTGAGAAGGGGATGTCAATTCTTAAGTCTAAAGGTAAGCTTTCAGATTTGAAAAGCATGGATCTAGAATTTTGTGAGCACTGTGTATTTGGAAAACAGAAAAGGGTTAGTTTTTTCAAGACTGGGTCTACAAAGAAGAAGCATAAGTTGCAGCTTGTTCACACAGATGTGTGGGGACCGACTCAGGTAGCTTCTATTGGAGGATCACAGTACTATATTTCGTTCATAAATGATGCTACAAGAAAGGTATGGATCTACTGTATTAAGAAGAAATCTGATGTATTTGAGACTTTTAAGATTTGGAAAGCTATGGTTGAGAATGAAACAGGAAAAAAGTGCCTGAGATCTGACAATGGTGGAGAGTTTTGCAGTTAGAAGTTTAATTGATATTGTTACATGCATGGAATCCGTAGGCAAAGGACGGTTCCAAAGACACCTCAGCAGAATGGAATTGCTGAAAGGATGAACAGAACAATCATGGAGCGTGCAAGATGTATGAGATTGCATGCTGGTTTGCCCTTATGTTGACACTGCAGTGTACCTGATTAACAAAGGACCCTCTACAGCTCTGGATGGTGGAATTCCAGAAGAGGCTTGGACAGGGAAAAAGGTAGATCTCTCTTTTCTCAAAGTTTTTAGTTGTGAAGCCTTTGTGCACGTAGATAAGGAAAATAGAAAGAAGCTCGATGCTAAGTCTATGAGGTGCACATTTATTGGCTATGGCTCAAATGACTTTGGTTTCAGATTTTGGAATCTAGGAACTAACAAGATAATTAGGAGCCGTGACGTTATTTTCAATGAAAAAGTGATGTATAGTGATCAGCTGAAGAAGCTGAATCAATCTGGGCAGAGCAATAGTGAATTGGACGAGGTGACGGTCCAAAATGAGCTCGTGGAAAAAAGAAATAATCACTTACAGGAAAACACAGAGACCGACGTCGGCAGGATAGGAACCGGCGTCGGTAGAACAAAAATTGATGTCGGTCATACAGAGACCGATGTGGCAGGACAAGCACCGGCGTCGGTCAGGCAGAACCGGCGTCGGCCAGTAGTAGGTCTGGAGGTGATCGAGGTCGGTCACTGTCAGAGAATTTGGGTGGACAGTGTGTTGTGAACGAGTCTTAGACACCCATCAGGAGGTCTGAAAGGGTAAGTAAGCCTCCAATTAGATATTCTCCTTCATTATACTATTTATTGCTAACTGATGGTGGAGAACTAGAAAGTTTTGAAGAAGCAATATAGGTGGAGTCCAAGAGTCAGTGGGAGCATGGCATGGTTGAGGAGATGGAGTCCTTAAGAGAGAACCAAACATGGGATTTGGTTGAATTGCCAGCTGGTAAGAGGACACTGAAGAACAGATGGACCTACAGGTTGAAAGAAGGTGAGAATGGACAGATGAGATATAAGGCCAGATTGGTAGTGAAAGGATTTGCACAAAAGCCAGGTATTGATTTTGGTGAGATTTTTTCCCCTGTTGTTAAAATGACTTCTATACGGATTGTACTGTCTTTGGTTGTTGTTGAGGATTTGCATCTTGAGCAGCTCGATGTTAAGACAGTGTTTCTTCATGGAGATTTGGATGAGGAAATTTATATGGAACAGCCGAAAGGATTTGAGGTCAAAGGTAAGGAGAAGTTAGTGTGCAGATTGAAGAAAAGCTTGTATGGCCTCAAGCAAGCTCCTAGATAGTGGTATTTGAAATTTGACAGGTTTGTGACTGAGTATGGCTATAGTAGGTGTCAGTTTGACCATTGTGTGTATTTTAAGAGATTAGATAATGGTAGATATATTATTCTATTGTTGTATGTAGATGATATGTTGATTGCAGGATCACACATGCAGGATATCTCTGAGCTTAAGGTGAAATTAGCTCAAACGTTTGCTATGAAAGATTTGGGAGTAGCAAAGAAAATTTTTGGCATGAGCATTAAGAGAGACAGGAAAAATCACAGGTTGATATTGTCTCAAGAGGATTATGTGGACAAGGTGTTGAAACGGTTCAATATGCAGGATGCTAAATCGGTAAGCACTCCTTTGGCTAGACATTTTAAATTGAGTAAAGAACAATGTCCTAATTCACATGATGAGGTAGAGTACATGAGTAAGGTTCCATATTCTTCCGCAGTAGGGAGTTTGATGTATGCAATGGTGTGTACTAGACCGGATATTGCCCAAGTAGTGGGAGTTGTAAGTAAGTATATGGCCAATCCAGGTAAGGAACATTGGAAAGCAGTTTAGTGGATCCTTAGATATCTGAGAGGAACCAGTAGTAGGCACTTGTGCTATGGAGGTTCATATACTTCTCTACATGGTTATGTAGATTCAGATATGGCAGGTGATTTGGATGGCAGGAGGAGCACTACAGGTTATGTTTTCACTGTAGGTGGAACGGTGGTTAGCTGGATATCTAAGTTGCAGAAGGTTGTTGCCTTGTCAACTACAGAAGCAGAGTATATTGCAGCCACAGAAGCTAGCAAAGAGATGATATGGATGACACGGTTCATGGAAGAGCTTGGAAGGGAGTATGGGAGTTGCAGATTGTATAGTGACAGTCATAGTGCAATCCATCTGGCTAAGAACTCAGCCTTTCATTCAAGAACAAAGCACATACAACTAAGGTACCATTTCATATGACAGGTATTGGAAGATGGTGATTTGAAGCTAGAGAAGATCCATATAGATAAGAATCCTGCTGATATGTTAACCAAGCCGGTTATAAAGGAGAAGTTGAATCTTCATTCAACTTCTGTTGGTCTTCATGATTGAGTTGAAGATAGAGGAGCTAGAAGATGTTGTTGTACAGGTACTGGTGCAGCTATTTATCTCCAAGTGGGAGATTGTTAAGGTGTGGAGCCTAAAAGCTTCACATATGAGTGCATTACCAAAGTTGCAGGTTTACACAGTCAATGGCATCGGTCAAGAGCGACCGACGTCGGTCCGGTGCAGTTGAAGAGACGCCGGCGTCGGTAGATGATCGACCGACGTCGGTCACAGGCAAGCAAGCAAGAACCGGCGTCGATTACCTGTGCATCCAGAATGTTATTTTCGAGGATAGAAGCGAGTGTTTGCATGATGAGTTTAAGTCTTAGTCTTAAGTTCGCGTTTCTATTATAAGTAAGATTGTTTTTAGAGCCCTTGTTTAAGAGGCTTAACTGTTGGTTGTAAGTGCATGCTCAAGTCTCCTAATTCTATATGTAGAATTAGATCTTCTTAGCTTAGTGTGATTATTGTAGTAGTTCATTGTATGTGAATGTTGAAGAACAGTACAGAGTTGTATCAATCTAGGTTGTTGGAGTTGATTGTACTTGAGAGAGAGAGCTCTTGAGGGAAAAAGATCTAGAGAGAGATCTTGTGCATCTGAGAGAGGTGTGGAAGAAAGAAGTTTCTTCAATTGTATTCATTTTGTAAAGAGTTTAATACAAGTTTTCAAGGTGGTTTCTTGTATCTCTTGTTCTTTGCTATTATCTGATTCTAGTTACTTATCTATCTGATTTAATTCTGCGGTTTATTGCTTTCATAAGTGTAATCATATTGTTGGTTGATCCCCAACACATCCTCCTCCATATTCATATGGACATCCACTTAATAGTATCAATGGTATAGTTACTATCAAGCTAAGCTCCATTCCCATCTATTACATTTGATGATTTTGAAATTATTAATTATGATTCTAAAATTTTTATAATGATTATGATAGATATGCATTACTCATTTCATATGTTTATGTACAACCAATTCATAGTGTCATTATAGACAATGGATCCAGTGAAAATATGTGCTCAATAACACTTATACATACTCTTGATTATAAGGAGCAAGATATACAACATACATCTAGAGTTGTGAAATAATTTGATGGTCATACACAAGATACTATTGGTTATATCTTGTTGCCTCAATAAATGAGACCTCTCATAATTCTCACTCTTTTTTTAGTGTTAGGTTTAATCTTTATTTAAAATAATTAATTTTATCTTAAGTCTATTTTTTATGTGTGAAGAATTTATATTTATGTGAATTTTTAATTCACATAAATACAGATCCTATAAGGTGTCACTCATCTCTTTGTTCTCTCTTAGGATTTGAGAGTTACTTGCATGAGTATCTCATTTATCTACATAGCACACACATCCCTTCTCTTTTTAAAAGACTAGGACACAAGTGGCACACACTTGGGGGACTTGTAAGGTCATAATAGAATTCTATGTAACCATTATTTTCCTAAACTATCTCTATAAAAGAGCTATTCCTCAAATCTTTTCCTCACTAATAATCATTTAGCTCTCTCTAATCTTATCTTATGCTTTTGATCAAATCTTGTACTTGTCAAGATATTTTTCAGAAGCCTTCTAATAAAATCACACGAGTTTTTTCTGATACGTTCAGTTTTCCAATTTAAATCTCTTATCATTATGGTTTGGTTTTAAAAAGTAACTTAGTTTTTATGCATTATTATTTTTCTCTCACTTTCATGCTTGTCATAAATGATATATCTTGAGTTATAATCCTTCATGGTATTAGATCTTTGATCATTTTAATAACATTTTTTTAAAAGTACAAATTTTATAAGAAGAATTCAATTTTTTTTTTACAAAGGTTCTAACCCTTGCTCAAATTATTTAAAAATTCATTTATTTTTCTCTTTTTTTTTTAATAGTGGCTTCTAACTCTTTCTTATAAGACTTTTGTAGCCATATTATTTTTAAAAAAAAACTTTTCCTTAAAAAAAAATTAGTAAATTTTTTTAAGCATCAACAAACTTTAATATATTTGTGTTTCATATACTATTATATTTCCTACTCTTTCTTTTAACTCTATTTTTGTTGTAGAGGGAGAATAATAGCAAGAAAGTTGTATGCTCATTCTATTTATTTTATTATAAAAATACACAAATCTTTTTTTTAAACTTTGATTTTAATCTAATCCATGAGAGAGATCTCTATTTTTTGTCTTTTTTTTTTTGAGAAATAAAAAAAGAAAAACATCTCAAGGCATCGCCCCACACCACCATTGGTTAAAACTCAAATTTGTTGTTTTATTCTACAACATTTTTCTCTTTCACCAAGTTAGACTTGATTTAATTTTATTTTCTGTCCTCTGAATCACCCCATTTTTTTAGCTTTTATTTTGCTAGCTCATAGCTTTTTGATTTCTCAATCCTAACTTTTACACATTCCCAAACTTTTGTCAATAGATTTGTTTCTTATATTTTGCTCTTCTCTTTTATTCTAAGTGCCATTAGTAGGTCGTACATATAGGTGACTTTAGTTGAGTTTTATTTTTATTTTTTTTTAATATTTTTTATCATCTCTTTTTGTTGTCATTGCCTTGCACCTAAGGGTGTTTCATTTTTTTTTGATCTTATTAATTCATCCTTATTTTCTATAACAAAGCGTTGATTCTTTTTTTTTTAATTTATTCCAAAAAAACCGTGATTACTGATCGTATACCTTCTTTCTACAAGGGTCGTAAAAAAATTTTAAAATTTTCTTTATTGCACTTTCTTGGTGAGTGGATGCCAAATGGCATCTTGTCTCAGAGGATAAGAGGTACATTTCACTTTCTTTATCTTTCTTTTTTTTAATATTTCACTTGCTTTTATCTGTAACATTTTTTTATTTTTTAAGTTTAACAACTTCAAAATTCATTTGACAATATTCCTCTTGTTTCTTTAGTATGACAAACTTCAACTTTATTTAGTTTTTTTAATCTTAAAAAATAAATCACCAAACAAATCATTTCATACACTCTCAAGCTTTTTATATAATTTCAATTTTTTTATTTAAGAGCTATAAGTTTCTAAGGAATTTTCATTTTTGTTTTCTTTTAATTAATTTATTTATTTAGTGTTTTTTACTTTAAAAAATAAAAACTAAGGAAAGTTTTTTTTAATTGCCTTTATATACAATGTGTAAAGGGATTTTTTTTAAAAATGATACAAGTTTTATTCACTCAAATTCATTGTTTATACTTTAAAAATAAAAGAGTGAGACATTCATTTTAATTTTAAATCAATATTACGGTCTATTCATACTATTTTTTTTTTACAATTCAAGTATTCTTTTTTTGTTCATATATATTTTTTTAGTTATTCTTTTTGTATTTCGACAAGTTATTCTTTGGTCTCTTGTCCCTTTTACGTTTTTATTGTATAGATGATTTTTTATCTATTCATTTTTTGATTATTGAGTGAGCTTTTACATCATAATAATTTAATTATTCCTTGAATTTAAACTTACATCCATTAATTATTATTTATAAAAATTGTATATGCAATATATTTTAACTTTCAAATATTTGGTGCACGTAGTATATGGTATAGATTTTCGATTAGATACAAAGACTACTTCCACCAAAATTCAAGAGAAATGACCAGTAAAAAATGATGAGGCTTTAGGATTGATTGGCATGGATATGACCCTCAAATTATATTTTCATATTAATAGTTATCCTCTTGCTTCTACTATTTAATCTAAACTTAAATATGTTTATGACGTGAATGAATCTCATAAAATTCAAATTTAAAATCCATTATTTGATTTAAATTACACTTAAATCAAAACTATGAATGATTTCTTTATTAAATTTCATTATTTGCATTCTTAACTAGCTAATTTAGGCGTTAAACTTTTTTAATTTGAATTTAATTTATATTATCATGAAAAAGTGTTTACCTCATCTTTTTTAGTAGTTTATTATTATTATTCATTTGCAACTAGTTTTTTGTACTCTATCTACTATGTTAACATTTGAATTATTTTGTACTTTATTGCGTCAAGAAGAATAAAAATTGATTCAATTTGGTAATCTTAATACTAATAAACACACTTTTGTTTCTAAACATCAACATAAGAATGATAAAGAATATGTTAAGTACAATAATACACATGATACGAAAGATCAAAATTTTAACTCTAAACTTAAGAAAAAATTAGAGTATAATTATTATGATAAAAATACTCATGATGAAGATTATTTTTTAAAAATAAACGTAATATCAAAAATAAAAAGCTTAAAGTTAAATATAATGCTAGCACTAGTAACAATAAGACTCAAACAAAACAAAAATCCAATACTAGAATTATTTTTACTTGTGTTTTGCGTGCTTCTCTTGTTGAATGAATTGTTGATTTTGATGCTACTCAACATATGACATCTAATGCTCAATCATTTACTTATTTACAACTAGATCATTCTAACAATCATTTAAGTCTTACAAATTATGCTTTTTGAAATGTTGAAGCCATAGAAAATGTTAAAATCACTAATGATGAATTATATGATGTCTTGTTTATCCTTGATTTAAAATTAAATTTACTTTTCATACCTCAATTATACAAACAAGACTATAAGGTAGAATTTTTTAATGATATTTATTATGTTAAATTACTAAGCAATATATTTAAGTAATTGCTATTCATTTTCTAGACAATGATAATTTATTCAAATTTATTAGATTCTCTTCTCCCTCATCTTCTCATGTTTTGTTTGTTTCTAATGATGTTAAATTATGGTATAAAATATTAGGGTATATCAATTACCAAAGTATTGCACCAATGAAAAAATTCAATATGGTGCAAGGTTTGCCTAACATTTCTCCCACTATTTTTACTTGTAATGGTTGTATGTCTGGTAAAATTTATAAAAAATATTTTCCTAAAACTCACTTTTGATATGCTATTAAAAAGCTTCATTTAGTTCATAGTGATATTTTAGGTCCTATGCAAACTCTTTATATTAATTGTGTTAAGTATAATTTAACTTTGTTGATGATTGCACTAGATGAGTTTGAATTTATTTATTGAAAACTAAAGATCATGTTTGAGACATTTTTATTGAGTTTCATGCATTTGTTGAAAAATAATCTTATTGTTATTTATGCATATTATGTATTGATAATGGTATTGAACATGTCAACAATGATTTTATTGCATATTGTAAGCAACATAGAATTAATCATGAGAAAATTGTTTTCTACACACCTGATCAAAGTAGTGTTGTTGAACGTAAACATATCACTATCATTGAAATATCTAGGTGCATACTACATGCTAAAAATATGCATTATAAATTTTGGGTTGAATCCATGTTTTGTGTTGTTTATCTCATTAATAAGACTCCCACTAAGGCTATTTTAAATATTACACCTGAATAAACTTGAAGTGGTAAAAAACTTAATTTAAAATATTTAAGTGTTTTTTATTATGATTCATTTGCTCATATTCCAATTGAAAAATGTAAGAAGTTAGATTTAAAGTAAATACTTTTATATTTGTTGGTTATGATGAATCGTCTAAAGTTTATAGAGTTTATTAACCTTAAAGTAACAAAATCAATATTAAAAGGGATATTTATATTATTGAAAATGATGTGCTTGATTGTGCTTACAATTCTGATTCTCTTGATATTGTTTATATATTTTCTCTTTTTTAAACTACTGATGATCATAATAATATGTTACATAATTATGTGTATCCGCAAATTCCTTCTTCTTTTAGTATTGCTCCACTTAAATTTATGACTAAATGGGCCAAGACTACTATAAAAGATTCAAAAATTAATGTTGATGTTAATGATACTTGTAGAACTAGGCAACAATTTTGCAATTATGCTTTTATGTCTAAACTTATGCATAATAATAATCCTCAAACTTTAAAACAATCTCAAGGTCACCCTCGTTGGAAAAAATCTATGCATGATGAATATAACTCTTTGATTTCTAATAACACTTGGGACTTAGTTCTTCTACTTAAGGGCATCTATGCATGATGAATATAAAGCTAGATTAGTTGTTAGAAGTTTTTTCAAATTGAAAGAATTGACTATAATGAAACCTTTGCTTCTATGTTAAAATGCCCACTATTAAAGTTGTTTTAATTTTAGTTTCTCATATGTATATGCCTATTTATCAAATGGATGTTAAAAGTGATTTTTTAAATGGTAACTTGTATGAAAAAATTTATATGTATCAACCTTCTGGTTTTATTAAGCAAGGCAATGAACATCTTGTATTCTTCTTTTTTATGATTTAAAACAATCTCCTATAGAATGATACTCTAAAATTTATCAATTCTTTATAGCTCAAAGATTTACTCATAGTTTTAATGATCTTAATATTTTTGTCAACAATACTCTAAATGACATAGTTATCATTATTTTGTATGTTGAAGACTTAACCATAACTTGTAGTAATAGTTAAATAGTTTCTTACACTAAAAATGCTTTGAAGAATATCTTTGAAATGATTGATTTAGGTATTTTACATTATTTTTTAGGCATTTAAATTTGACAAAAAAATGATAGCATCTCTATTTCTCAATCTAAATATGCTTATGATTTATTATCTATATTTAATATGTTAGATTTCAAATTTGTTACTGCCCCTTATAAACTTGGTGTTGAATTACTTCATGACATAAAAATGAAAAAATATTGATCCAAGTCTATATCGATAATTAGTTGGTAGTTTGAATTATCTTATTCATATTCGTCTTAATAGTTTTTCTATTGGATTAGTTTTTTGCTTTATGTCTAAACCTTAAGCTATTCATTTTAAATATGTTAAAATAATTATTCATTATATTAAATGTACTCTAAATTTTGGCATCGAGTATACTTCGAATAACAGTTTTTATTTAACAAGTTATTCAGATTTTGATTGGGTTCTAGCACTATTTCATGAAATAGTAAAAAGCAAACAACTATATATCTATCTTCCACAAAAGCTAATTATGTAATCATGTTACAAAAGAAGTTGTTTGACTTAGAATACTTCTTACAGACTTGGGCCACCCATAAAATTTGACTACTCTAATTTTTGGTGATAATAAAAGTGCCATTGTCTTAGCAAAAAATCTATTTTTTCATGCAAGGTTGAAGCGCATTAAGATTTAACATCAATTTCAGCATGAACTTCTTGAAAGCAATCAAATTATTCTCTCTTTATGTCCTACTGAAGATCAAATGGCTTACTATTTTCACTAAGCTTCTATGTAAATACAAGTTTGTTTTCTTTTGTAACAAATTAGGATTGAAAGAAGTTCTCATCACAAGTGTCTTTGATATATTATTAGGGAGACCTTGGTTATGAAAAATCTGATTAATTCCTTCAACGATTCAAAAACATCTAAAGTATGTTCATGATAATCAAGTGGTTAAAATATCAAGCACTCAATATGAATATCCTATATCACCAATGGTACCTACTTCTATTTCACAAAATTTGGTTGGCATGACTATTGAGAAAACTGGTAACGAACTAGTTTATGCAATTAGTCAAGAAAATGAATTAAAATTCAATATATATATTCCAAAATTAGTTTTTGCACCTACTTATAAGCATGAGCACATTATAAAAATTTCACATGCACCACAATACATGGCTTCAATTTAAAATTTATAATGCATATTTTTAGCATGCAACATACACCATCGAACTATTACTACTAGTTATGATTAAGTCATCAACATACAAAACTATGATAACTATGTCATTTGGAGTATTTTTGACAAAACACAAATATTTTTGATATGTTATTAGGAAGACTTTGGATACAAAAAATTTGAGCAGTTCCTTCAACAATTCAAATACATCTAAAGCATGTTCATGATAATCAAGTGGTTAAAATATCAAGCACTCAATATGAACATCCTATATCACCAATGGTACCTACTCCTATTCCACAAAATTTGGTTGGCATGGCTATTAAGAAAACTGGTAACGAATTAATTTATACAATTATTCAAGAAAATAAATTAAATTCTAATAAACATATTCCAAAATTAGTTTTTGCACCTACTTATCAGCATGAGCACATTATAATTTCTTCATATAGTCATGAACATGAACATATTACAGTTTCTCCATCTATTCTTCAGTATAATATGATTACATATAAACATGATGATTTGGCTAGAAAAAATAAAATATCTAATCTTAAATAGAAAGTGGCACATGTTATATGTTCTTTATCTAATATAACATCAAAAGTTATTCAGAAGGATACTACATAGGTACAAGTTGTTGCATCATCTCCTCCCATGCATGATGATATAAATTTAGATAGATATATGAACAATGATTTAGAGAGATATTTTACAATGCATGGTTCTTCTTTAGATTTAGAGGGTTATTTTACAACATAGTTCTTCTTCATATTCAAAAACTTCTACATCTAGCATATCTTCTTCTATACAAGATCTTGTTCCTTCCTGTCAAAGAGGTGGATACACAAATGAGCATCATATTGATGATATCATTGGTTGAACCCATGGTTGGGCCCAGGACCTTGATTAACTTCCTTTCCTAGTACCTAATTGTAGATAAGCTTCTTTGATCCTTACTTTTGTTGCTTATTATTTTACACCTACCCTATTCCTTCTTCTAATCCTTGGCTCTATTTTCATTGTGGGGGGTATTTCACCTTGATTTCATCCTTGTCTAGCTTTGTTCTACTACTCTCCTTATTCCATTTCAAAACTTTGATGCTTATTATGCCTTCAAAGCTTTTTCAAATTTCACTTATGCATGTTTTTAATTTTTAATTGTAGCAACAACAAAAAAAACATCCATATATGCTAAAAATTACGCCAAAAAAATCAAAATATTTTCAAAAACTAGGACTTGTAGGCATTATTTCATGTTTCTAAAATACATCTTTGCATATGTCTACTTTTTTATTCAGTATATAACTTTTTTAATCTCATCTTCAATACATAATGCTTCTCGCAAGATATTTGAGTGTGAAACGTGAACATTTATACATAATAATAAACATTCATATACAAATGGACCTATCATGATATAAAAATCTTGAATATAATCAATCAAGATAGAGGCACACTAGTCAAACAATAACACACTACATCCCTATCCTCTACTGCATTTTTGTCCCTGTGCATTCTGCATCTATGATTTCAACAACATAGTCACAAGAACTTTTTATATAAGTTTTCATCATAGAGTAAAAGCAATATTCAGATATCACTTAGATTTAAAGCTTAAGGCATAATTTTACATGGTTTTGATGTTGTGATAGCATTTTAGCCATCAAATTTGCTCACTTAGGAGAATCTCATGGTGTTATATGAACAATCTTACATGTTTTATCTATCCAAAAAAAAATCCATGATTAAGCTATAACGAAATAATATGTCCCTTTCTCACTCATATATTTACATAAATCATGAACATAGAAACATATTCTCAAAATATGTTACTTTCAATTTTTCTATGCTTCTTTCAATATACTTGTTTCCTTACATTGTGTGCTTCAATTTGTTTGAGTCTTATATACGACCCTTGGCCTTGTGTATGTTTAACACACACCATCTTGCTTGTATTACATCATCATGCTTCTTGTGCATGACATTTGACCTTCTATGTTTGTGTGGCATTCGCATGTCTCTTGTCTTCAACCTTTGGGCCTTATTTGTGACATTATAACATGTTTTTTAACTCTTTGCGACATCTTATATGTCTCTTGTATGTAAAATTTATGTCTTCTAGCATGGCATTGTGTGACTTTGATTACACATTTGTTACAAATATTATGGTGTCATGATGCCTATCATGTGCAAATAAGTATCTAATTATATATTTATACAGTGTCATGATCTACATCATGCACCTACTACATATGTGTTTCAAATGCTTTATGAATTCAAATATTATGCTCACAATACATATACAAGACTTGTAAGTTATTTACATGTTTCATACACTACTTCAATGCTCTACTACTCAATTAAAATGATGAAATACAATATTCAAACTTTTTCATATGCTTCAATGTTATGTCTTTTGAATACAATTTAACTATTCACATTCTATTACTTCATTACATATTTCATAAATGATCTCACTTTTTGTTTTGAGACAAGTGGCACTTTACCTCATCTTAAAAGCGGGGCATCACAATGGGCTTATATACAAGTTTTCACAAGCAATACATTTAAAATTTGATAGTTTACAATATGAAAAATCATAATTTTTAAATTTTAGAGGAATTTAACTCGCTTATACACTCTATTCTTATAGTTATCCGAGCACATATGCATTTGTGTAAAGATGATTAAAAGATTGCAAACATATTTCAAAAGATAAAATGAGCACTCTATTTAGTATAGGGAGCATGATATGCATTCATGTCCAAGCTACTACTTCAAAAAAATAGATTTTTATTTTTCAAGTAATTAAAGTTTCAAGAATTTACAGTTCAAATCTAAATATGTTTGCAGCATTGGGATGTCTTTTACAAGTGGATCATGTTTTAGCTTAGTGATGTTCCACATCTTGGTTGCACTTTAGCAATCTATACTAGTTCCCACCTCTTCTTTTTCGTTTAAAAGTGAGCCACGTTTGAGCTTAGTGATGTTTTACTTCTTGGTTTCACTTTAGCAAACTACTTTGTTAGTTCCCACTTCTTCAAAAACATTACATAGTAATCTATGAGGATTGGAGAATCTAATATTTCTAACTCAAAAATCATCATTGATTCTTAAAATTGATACATGATCACTCTCAATTGATCATAAGTTCAATACTTCTCCACATACTTCAACAAGGGGGCATGCACATCTCCATGACAAAGATAAACCATGTATACACACTCGAGTATTGTATTTCCTTTACTCTAGTAATTTTATGAATCATTAGAATAAAGGGAGGGAGAATTTATACACTAAAAGTTAATCAATAAACTCTTGAAAATGTTTATTCTTGACACTTTTATCTTTTTTGGTCAATTTTCTATTTCGATAACCCACATTCTCTAAGAAAGCCTTCAAAAGTATCACAATTATTGTGCATATCTCCAAGACTTCTCTTTTATATCCCTATTCATCCATATTCAACATATACTTCACTATCACTTTGATTTTAGAAGCTTTTATTCATTATGGATAAAAGTGCAATATCAAATATATGTCCTTGTCTTGTAGAGTGACTCTATCCACAATGATCTAATGATCATCATTTCAAAATGACACGCTTCATAACAACTCTCCTACACAAACCAATAGGTCAATTATTAGAAATATTTGCAATATTTACCTATAAAATCACATCAAAACTCACACTTGAAACCACCAGTGACTATTTAGCACTCTCCTACAAAGGAAAATTCAAAAACATCTATCTATTCAGCAAAGAGCTTTACTACAATTTTGTTAGTGTTACAGTCATTGCCCAAATTAACATTATTTTTTTTGCATGTTGAGCACATTCCTTTTGTCAATTATTCTAATCAAATTTTATATTTACATCCATATGATATTCTCTAAAAGGACAACTACATCGACTTAAGGACCACTTGGACTATGTAGGCAACACTCAATCAACAAAAGATTTTCTAAGGATAGCTCGATCATATCCTACTTCTCAACTTATTCTCCTTTTTGTATTTGATCTTAGTTTATGTACTTGTGTGGGCTAAAGTTTTAATTTTATACATCATATGTGCATCCAAATAGGGTCTACACAAAACTAGATAGTATATAAATATAGGTGAACAAGCTCATATTTTTAAATCCAACACACCATCTATCTAGACAAAGTCACAGTAATAGACAACAATGTAATACAACCTTATTTGTCTTCCATGTTGTTGTCCTTATATATAGTAGATCTTTATTTTAAATTAACTCTATATTTTCAAGTTCTTATATAAAGTTATAAATAATCACAATCAACAAATAAATAGTACAACTTAAAATAAATATGTTTGTAAGGACATCTCTCTAATCCTAAACCCTAGTTTCTATTTATAGTAATTTATAACTTCTATAAATTTTGTAGATCTATGTATTTACTCAATTATGTATTATTTAACTTCATAGATTAGATTTCAATAATTTACATTTAAAATTAGAGTTAATTTTATATTCTAATTAATTATAGTTTACATGGATATTATTGTATTTTTTATCATAAGGTTACATGTTTAATTTATGTTGGGTTCATCAAAAAAATCACCTCATAATTAATTAGAATAATTAATTAACTATGATTAAACTATAGAAATTGGTATACAATAAAGTACAATAAAATACAAAGTTGAAATTAAGCTATAAACAATCGATTATGAAAGGATAAATATGTACTTAGTTTGTTATCAATTGAATTCTCGATATATAGACTATGAGATGGTTGGGAACTGGTCAGATCAAGATCTGAGTTATGTCATTGCATAAATCAACACTCTAGAGGGTAAAGGGACATAAGCACACTAGGAGGACAAGGATGTAGTGTATCTCTATCTACGAATGTTATTTTGTCCATGTTTATCGTATAAAAAAAATTGAATTGGAGAGCGTGTGGTTGCCTATAAGGGTTTTTTGATGCTGTGTAGGGGTCGAAATGACACATGGAAGACCTATAAAATTGATACTCTGTTCCTACACAAGCATACAAAAGAGATCAAATTCAAAAGGGAGAAAATATGGAAGTGGGATATGGTCTAGTTATCCTCATAAAACCCCTTGTTGATTGGGTGTTGCTTACATAGTCCAAGTGGACATCAAGCCAATGTGCTTATCTCTTTTAAGGAAAGTAATAAGTATGTGATGAATGCAACTAGAAGATCAGTTAGAATGCTTGATAATAGATTCACTTGACCTGAAATAAAACACTATTAAGTTTGGCTTATAATCGTAAGAAATTAGTAGAATTGAAATTGATAATAATAACACTCTTTTCCTCAAGATAGAATGTTTTTGAAATCAAATTGATAGATGATTGTTGGGTAATGAAATGAGTGACTTCAATGTGATTTTATAGAATAATCTTTCAGTTATTTTCATGATCCAACCTTATTAAATTTTCATGATAACCTTAATTAAGCATCTCAATTTAAAAAAAGAATTGTTAGAGGTAAGAGGACAAGGGTGTACTAGAGGACATGGGTGCACTATGACCCTATCCACCTAGTGCGGTCTTGTCTCATAATGTCAAAAACTTCTTACATTTACTTTGAATGATATGTGAATAGAATAGTGATGAATATAAATGCAATAGGGATGTTTTCATGTTAATTTTTGAGTATTTTTAAGATATTGAAGGCTCCTCTAATGATTTCATCTAATGAAGTGGCAAAAATACCAACTAAGGTAAGGATATCAAGAATAAATATTGTCAAGTAGTTATTGATTAAATTTATGAGTATACAATATAATAATAATAATGTATATAGCCAAATAGATTTAGATGGATTGATATGTGGGTTGCTTATACCCATCCCTACCCACATGAAAGGAATGAAGACTAGATCATTTCAAGCCACAAAGATCATAGGTGTTTTGCAAAAAACAAAGAGCAATATCATATATCTCCATATTACTTATTCTATAAGATTTTCTAATGGGTTTTATTAAGAGCCTTTCCTAAGAGCTTTAGCACTTTAGAACTTATCTAATACAATGAGAGAGTCTTGCATATATATGCAAAGAAGATCAAGAAGTAAAGCATCCTAAACAATGTGGGATAAATCCACAATAGGAAAACTAAATAGTGATAAATAGTGCACCTAGTAAACATGAGCTAAGGTAGGTAAATAACCTACTCTAACACCCCACCCTCAAGTGATGATAGGGGTTAAAAATAGCCAAAAACAAAGTGGCATATCTACAATATGAGTCCCAAAAAATAAGGCTTGATCAGGAACTCTTGTACAATATATCCATGAAGTTGAGAGATAAAACCCATAGACAACAAAAATCCCCTCAAGGATAAATGTCATTGATACTGAAGATATCAATAATCCAATCTAGGCTCACACGATGACTAGTGTCAATGTTGATATCCTCAGAAGATTATAGAAGCTCCATCTGCATCAAACAATATTTCTTCCTTTTTCCAAAGGAAGAACACAAATGTTATACTAAAAGTCTGTCTATTCCATAATGGAAGATGAAGGAGGTAGTAGTAAAAATATATTTGAATCACATCCAAATTTGAAGTGTGGCATAAGTCTGGTAAGATCATGCACAATAACTAGATATAATGCCATGAAAGTAAACTGATCAGAAGAAAGACATGGAACATTTGCTGAAAGAATGTCCATGGTAAGTGGATCATAATGCTCAACAAGTGTACTCTTACTAGAACCAGTAGAGTCCTCCAAAGTGATGATTTGTGGTAGCTCAACATCTTGCATAGGAACAAATGTAGGTTATACAAATAAAATTCCCAAGTCTGGCAAAAAATAATCCCATAGAGGTGGTTCAATAAAAAGAAAAGCAATGTTCATCAAGAATGTATCATCACAAAAAACTATAATAGGATGAGAGAATACATCATCAGAAGATAAAATCGTACTGATAGGAGGAGAAGAAGGAAGTGCCAATAGTGCTTCACCCATGTCATTATCAAGACTCAAATCTTTAATAACATAAGTGTCATCATCAAAAGGTAAATCCTCATTAAGGGGAGAAGAGGGAAGTGGAATAGAAGGAGGTGGATTAAAAGAGGATGAAAAAGACTCAGTATCCTTCTTAAATAAGGCTACAATAACATCTTGAGCTTCCTTTGGTGATGTCACAAATGTGACATAGCATATTAAACTATCTGAAATATGGAGGCAAATCAAACAAAGAGCCTCATTTTGCTTAGATAAAATACAAGCAAGAATTTTCTAATTTGTATAATGGGGAATGTCACCAAGCATAGTTGTTGGGTTCTTTTAGTTAATTTTACTAAGTCGTTGAAGCTTTCTCCCAACAAGCTAGCACATTGGCCCTATCACACAAGAGGTAAATCTCGTGCGTTCACCTGAATCATATATCAAACGATTAGTTCCTGAAGACTTCAAAGCACAATGTTACATGTTTTTTCATCTCTCAAAACACAAATCTTAAGTTATTCAATACCATGAATAAACCATTATTATCCTTATTTTTCCAGATTTAACTACTACAATAACTAGGATCACAATTACTATTCAACATTAGTGATAATAGAAAAATATACCCATGACTTAGAAATAAAACATATTCATTATTTAACACCTAGAATGTTTATGACTCATCACACGATATGGCAAACACTAACTTTTCATTAATTACTTAACAAATTACCAGACAATGATGTATTTATTTGCCAAGAAGATCATCATGCAAATATTTATAACAAGGTTTTTATATTTGTTTTGCCCTGACCAAGTGTAAAGATTCTAAATATCATGGATAAATGGCACACAGACTCCTAATAGGTTAAGAATTATGGCTCTTACAACTAGTTGTTCATATAGACTCAAGCTTCTGCACCCCTAGATACTTGCTTTATGTTATATTTTGTTAGCCAGGTATTTATTCCTCATGGGTTGGTACAAAACCTTCGATCAATGGGGTTGAAGTGTCTTACTTAAGTTGTTCTTCTAACTGCTCCCACATCCCTCATGATCTACTTCCCTTGCACTCCCCTAGTCTTCCACTTCTTTTTTTTAGTCCTCTATTCTTGGGTCCCTCGTGACACGTTATTTTTTGACTAGGTCCTCTCACACTGGGTCTCCTATGCCATTATCCTTCCATGCCCATCACCTTCTGCACCTATTAGCTACATGCCATGGTCTTCTCACACCATGGTCATTCCATGTCATGTTAGTACTTACATTGAAATGGATAATGGTCCTTTCATTCCACATTCCAAAAATGGAACAATACTTGTATAACATTTATGGGTCAACATCACCCCACACTAAGCCCTTAGTCTGTCCTGTACTAAGCTACACTAGTATCCTCTAAAAATTTTAACCCATTTTGCTTGAGTTCCTTTTTCAGCACATCCTAAGGGGATAATGTGTTAAGGACTTTGGTAGTTATTCATTCAATGATCTCCTTTGCTTCTTTTAGCTCCTCAAGCTGAGTTGGAGTCTCAATCTATTTCACTTGTTCATCTAGGGTTGCGTTGGCTTCCTTCTGGATGTCTTTTAAATCAAAGACCTCCTTATCAACTTATCCTCAGAGTATGGAAAATTTTGCATTTATTTGTTGATGATGGTTATTTATGGATTCTTCAATTGTTTTAACATCCTTAAATTCTTTCACATGCTCAGTAATATCTTTTATTAATAGAGCAGCATCAACTGCTTACTGCCTTAAGACCTCATCATGGAGTCAGATTCTACTATTTTATTTTAGCACACCAGGCGTGCAAAAATGTCATCCAAAATTAGAACAACCTCTATGAATCTCTCCAAAGTAATTTTGTAGATATCGACCATCTTATTAAATTATTCAAATATTTCGTTGGCCTCATCTCTGGGTGCAAGGCACTCTTTATTTTTCTTGAGCAATAGCTCAACCAATGTTTCCAATTTTTTGATGACATCCCCATCCAATGGTACACCATCTAAAAGTGTCGAATCCTCTTTCAAAATTGTCTTACAAAGGTTTAAAATGCTTACCTTATCCTAGGTGGCCTCTTAAATTTGTTGCTTCAAGGAGGCCACTTCCTCAACTAGCGCTTGATTTTTTGCATACACTTTATTATACATCTTTACAACTCTACCATATTTCCTTTATGTCATGCGTGTATTTGATTCTGACAAAATATTTTGGTATTCATGTCCATGGATAGTTTCAAAAATATGGCACTTGTCATTATTAGATAGAGTCGTTGTGGATCAATCCTCATAAGGTATGGCAGACCTGGACCATCTGGGCTAAAAAAATGCAATCCAAAGGAATATCAAACTAGGGATCTTCGCTATACATTTTCAAAAGGAAGGATAATTACTTCCTTATTATTGGGGTTACGTCCTTGGGGTGGAAATGCTTCCAAAAATAGAGGTTCTTTTGTTCTATGCTAAACTAGTATTGTTCACACAGAGTGGACAACCCTCTATGTTCTTGTTCCCCTCAATTGGCCCCTTTCCCCTTTCTAGGTCTCACTCAGGTTCACCCTCTTGATGGATTTTTTAGGCCATCTCATCCACTCTCATTTTATCAATATTAATTTGATCACTAGATGGGCCCTCTTGGACTGGGGATGGAGTCTTCTTTGAGTTTAATCCCAAATTATTAATTTGATCTTAAAAGGGGTTTCTTTGGGGCACTTGACTTGGAGGTTATTGTGGCACTGATCTGATGGTAGTATTTGGAGAAGGTGGAAGTGAAGGTGGTTATGAAGGTGGAAAAGGTGGGGAAGTTAGATAAGGAGATGAAGGGTTCAAGGTAGGTGAGTGGGAAGGAATGGAATAAGAAGGTAAAGAAGCAGATGGAGATGGATACGGTCCAAGTGGTGAAGGTGAAGGATGAGGTAGAGAAGGTGAAGGGTGAGGTAAAGGTGGACATGACATGGATGGTTGAGAAGTAGTGGGTCTGGAGGGATACACCTCCATCATCTTCTGTCATTTTTGAGGGGCCTATTGCCCACTTGTGTTGACACTTGTTTCTGGTTGCTTCCTCTATTTTTGTATTGTTTGGGGGAACCTCTCCTTAGGGTATCCATCTTAAGGGTACTAACATGGACATAGCATATAGAATAGGTTGTGGACTTTTTCCTTGACTAGGATATTCTTAAGCTTGATGTTGATTAAGTTTGTTTCCCCTCTCTCCAAAAAGGCCTTTTTGCCCAAATATATAAACATTTTTTGAAGGGTATGGCACTCTGAATCTATTCATTCTGCCTATAGACTAATTAGTTGTGCATCATAAATCGTATCGATGGAATCAATGAAGTAGCAAGCAGAGAAGGCATATGGTAGTTTAAGCCATGTTGCAAGCTCTATTGAAGGGTTCATGCGAATGCACACTAGGGAGTAGTGTTGCTTTATAGTGAATTTTATTTAGTCTACGGTCAGAGGGGGAAAATTCTTTAGAATGCACCATTCATTCCAAAAAGTTGCCTTCATCTTGTCAAACTGGTACCTCATCTTCAACTTGTATGTTGGGGTGATGTACTAGGGGTAAGTGAAGGCTTTGAAATGTTTGACGGGGGACTTGTGAGTAGGGGGTACACCCACTTTAATGATCTTGATCTATAGTCAGGTACCCTAATCTCATCAAAAACTAACAATAAGAGGATTACTCCCCATAAAAACATATACTTAGGCATCTTGTGTGCCTTCTCTGAATCTTTAACTATCTTTTGGGCAAAATACAACACCTAGTTGTATTGTGTTCCCTGAACAACTTGGTGAGTAATGTGTACGTGGGCCATGTCTACCTCCTTCCATCTATCAGTCCCTCTGACCTTGGTAAAAATGATCTGTGTTATGACTCTGAGGGTAAAATCTTAAAAGTTCCTTATTTGGATTTCATGACCCTATTTTTTGTACATAAGCATGGTTGAAATCTATTGGATCTCCTCCATATCTACCAAGTCATCTAACACATTCAACCTCAAGCACTGAAGCCCCATGACTTTGCTTATCCTCTCCACTGTGAACTTCATGTTGCACCTTGTGAAGTGGATGTAGTCCTCATGGATACACGAGAGGAGGAACTAAACTACCTCAGTAAGCTTACCAAAGAATGAAAGTTCAAAGAGTTGAAAGAGGCCAACCTTGTCCAGTTGGTTCTTGATGGACAAGCAATAGACCACTTGATTCTTAGTGTTGGTGGTCTAGACTTGTTAATCATTTTGAAACTCTACTTCATTGCCCAACTGATGGTGGTTGTAGTAAAAAATTATTGTAGTTGACACCTTGGAGACCCATTTATCCACGTGTAAGACTCTGGGTACTACATCTCTTCTATTAATAAAGATGGAGGGGGAGATGTTGAGGCATTTTGTGATGAAGAGGCATCTGCCTGCTTTCTTTTCTTCACCATTTTTTCTTCTGCACTCTCTCTCACTTCTTCTACACTTTCTCTCAAGACTCTCACGCATTGTACTTATTATTTTCTCTCTTCTAGGTTTTTTGAAGCCTCTTCTCTTACAAGGAACCAAGCTCCTCTGCTCACCTCTTCCTCCTCTAGTATGGTTGGAAGTCTTTCGAGTATCTTAGCCTTTTTGGTTAGTCGTATTACCCTTCATGGTGTTCGAAGGTTAACACACAATCATCCCACATTTCTATATGAGTACATGGTGGTGATCTAAATTGCTTCGGCTCTTGAGCTTCATGCTTCAATAATGGTGAAACTTGCAACCTATAACTTCAAAAATATCCACTCCTACACACCAGTCCAAACTTAACAACCTTTCCTTTTCACCTAGAAAAAATGATCGTGTCTTTGCCAACTTTGTAATCACTCTACTCTGCTCAGTTTTGAAGGAATTCGATTATATCATAGTCACTACTTTGCTAGTTCATAGTTCATTCTTATCACTTGAAGATATAAACAAGGTAAATTATAAAATAGCTTCAACAAGCTTATTTATAAGCCATACGAGGGGGGGTTTACCTCCATTAATTATTTCCCTTCCCTTGTCACTTCTAGTCATTAATACATATCTTGTAATGGCCTTCTTACTTTGAATCTTGTGGCAAACATTTAGTACCTTAACCAATTTGTCCCATCATTCCACTCACATGATTCTCACCATAACTAACCTTATCGCATTAATGGTCCATCCCTTTACATGCCTTTCTTAGAAGTGGATGACAACTGTGTCCCACCTTTTTGATGAAGTGGAAGATAAATGTCACCCAAATGGTGGGAACCTTTCAAAACGCTTTCAAGGTGTATTGAATGATTCATGTGCCCTTAATCACTTACATGCCATACATGACTCTTACACCTTTGAAACGAGTACACCCACATCTATTTATGTGTCTGGTTCTAACTTCACACTTATAATGATTTATCTGCATGATGCTTTACCCCACACTAAAAGGGGTTCGTGGTCCTCCATGAGAAGAGAAACACAAACTCAAAATTACATTAAAGAGTCTTGTGCCTCAAGGGTTGCACTTTTTTTATTAAAAGCAATAAATTCTAACCTAATGGCCTTAAGCCTTATTGATTACAAAAGTTAAACTAAATGAAATCACAATACAGCCACAACCAACTCTCATTATAGTGTCTTGGGAGGAACTGACCATCCATTCACTTTAATCAAAAAGCTTTGGTAGGTTAAATACTATATATTATGAATAGACTATCCCAATGGATCTGAAGCTTCCTAGGGTGGTACATGAATTGAGAGTCATATAACATAACTTTCTTGCTTAGAGAAAATACTTTATGTTTCAGATGGTGATCATGCCATGCTTTTTGTTTACATTTCTCAACATCTTGACTCCAACGGGTGAGGAACTGAGCCTCATCTAGTTTCATCAAATCATTGAGCCTAGTTTTCAAAGAAGATTCATTATCCGAGTTTCCCACATGCTCCATCTGGAGAGATGAAACCAAGAACTCCACTAGCATGACCGCTTCTTTGCCATATACTAGGTTTAATGGTGTGCATTTATTGAGGCGCTTATACGTAGTTCGATAAGTCCATAGTATCATAGATACTCTATCATCCCAATTAGTTTGGCCAACATTGTAAATTTTTGTCAAGTGGTACCAAGGATCTTATTGAAGGCTTCAGTTGTTCCATTGACCTATGGGTGGTATGGTGTCATCTTGTGGTGCGTAATCATGAACTCGACCAACAAGATGTGAATCATCTCATTTAAGAAGTGGGTAACACAATCACTGGTGAAGCTTATGGGACATCCAAATCTTGTTATAATGTTCTCCTAGATGAATCACATGGTTTTTACTATGGTACAATATTTTGTTGGTGCTAATTTAGCCTAGTGTGTGAGGTAGTCATTTGTTGTATTGAAGTACCAGGAGCTCATTCATTGTATTGCTAGAGTGATAGGCCCCACAAAGTCAATAGGCCATTTTTCAAATAGTTCTTTAGAAGGAATAGGGTGCAAAGACATATCATCTCTTCTATTCAGTTTTCCTATGCGCTAGCAGACATCACATTGCCTAACATAAGCTTTTACATATTTGAATAAAGTTGGCCACCAGAGTCTAGCAAGTAACACCTTATGTGCGCTATCCTCTTCAGCATAATGTCCTTTGACAATGCCTTCATGGAATTCTCAGAGCACCTCAGGGCACTCATGTTGCATTACATAGTGGTGAAGCACCATGTCTGATCCAGGCAACAATTCAGGCAACAATTCGGGTGACAGTTCTACCCCAATTAATGACAAAACTTCTGGGAGCCATAACTTTTACACTGTAGCTCCAATTGACTCTCCGTTTGAACCGTTAGAAAGATAAGAATAATAAATTTGTGAGATGGCATGGATCTTTGCTCGATGAAGTTTGACACCCAAAACCCCAACAGAAGTGCCCTAAATTTTAATTTTAATAGTGCAGTATAAAAATAGTAAGTTTATAAAAATAGTAATTCCTCGAATTCTATATTGTTTCAAATCTTGGAAGTCAAATAACTTAATCTCCCTCGAGATTGGTGACCTTCCAGATCCTCCCCATGCTTTCAAAATGTGTATAAATGAAGAGGTAACCCAAAATGTGAAGACATACATCTCTTCCCAGAGATAAGCATATAATTGTATTGCGATCTTGAGTAATACTACATCTCTTCTCAGAGAATTCATTGTTACTATGTTACTGAAATATTTATCAACTAAAACTTTTGAGTTTTGGATCAGTGGTATCAGATCAGTTTGTCTTGAGAGTGTATCATCTCAAGGATGAGGTCAGGCTACAAGAAGCTTGGGTGGGAAACAACAGATCTTCCAAACTTTCCACTTGTTCACTCCAAACAACTTCGAATGGCGTATGACACTAAGACATTTGATCCTTTCAAGGAAATGGTGAATGAAGGCCTCCAATGGCAACAAGCACAGATGCTACAACAATTTTCCCAAATTCTTCAAACACTCTCGATGGGAAATTTTGGCTTTGCAGCTACACTTCCTAGCTCCACATCCAGGAAACATCCTTTCAGTGCCCCAACACCCTTCAAGGTTTAGGTAAATTTTGATATTCCTAAATTTGAAGGCAAAATAAATGTTGATGCAGTAGAAAATTGGTTGGATCAACTGTCTTCCTACTTCTCTGTAAATAAGTTCACCAATGGAGAAAAGATCACTTTTGCTCTTTTGAAAGCATTATTGCCCGTGAAAAATTGGTGGGAAGTGTACAAAAAGAGGTTCAATACAGATGACATTGGCCTCAAGGTGGAACCTACCTAGGATGATTTCATGGAAGTGGTCAAAGAAGAATACTATCCCATCGGATCCTATGATGATTTGTACATATAGTAGCAACAACTTCACCAAGGTAAAGACCAATCTGTTTAAGATTTCATAGACATTTTTCATTCTTTGTCTATAATATTGGGCATCCAAGAAAGTGAGAAACATAAGACTCTCAAATATCATGGTGGACTACAATGGTACATATAGGGGGAAATGGAACTCTTCAATTTGGAAACCCTCAGTGAGGCATACAAATTTGTAGTGAATATTGAATAGAAGCATGGTAGAAAGAATACAAAGAGTCAACCCTCAAAATGGAAAAGTGACAAGGAAGGTCAAACACGAGGCCAAAACTAGAAGCAAAAGGAGTTTCAAGATAAGAAACCCTAGAAGGGGAAGGTTGTAAAATGGTGTGATTACCACAAAACTAGAACTCACTCCAAAGAATAATGTCGAGCCATCAAGTCACTACTTTTTGAGTCACAATACTCGACATCTACTACTCTGCCTCATACACAACCCACAGTCGAAGAGGATGAAGAATAAATTATAGATTCTGAGCCCAACACCATCATTGCTTCATCACAGACCCGTGAGGAGAGACCAAATGATAAGGAAAGATTATTTCACTCCAAATTATGGGTAAAAGATAAGCCTCTGCATTTCATTCTTGATAGTGGGAGTCAAAAGAATTTAATCTTTGCTAAAGTTGTGAAAAGTCTAAATCTATTCATGAAGCCTCATCCAAATCCCTATAGTATTGGATGGTTGAGCCCAGGGAGAGACCTCCATGTCACCCATCAGTGTCTTCTTTCATATGCAATAAAACCATTCCAAGATGAAGTCTTGTGTGATGTGGTCAATCTAGATGTTTGTGATGTACTCCTTGGATAGCCATTCATGTATGAGTGACATGGCATCTATGAATCATGAACCTAAAGAATCACCCTCACTCTTGGAATATGGTGTTATAGGGTACCAGAGGTACCACCTCCCACATCTATCTCCCTGATCAGTGTTAATCAATGCAAGAGATTGGTGAAGACAAAGCAATTTGTTCTCATGGTGGTCAAACCATAGAAATCCAAGAAGGTTGATGTTACAATCCTGACTACACAATCAACACAACAACAAAAGTAGATAGGATGAATCATAGGAGACTATGATGACTTATTCAAGTCACCCATAGGAGTTCCACTGCATTGTCAGGTAAAACATTCTATCGATTTGATCCTAGGATCACCTTTGCCTAACAGTCTTGTGTATCGCAGATCAGTTTTGGATAATGATGAGATAAAAAGACATATTCAAGAATTGATCTAAAAAGGTCACATCAGGCCAAGCTCTTCACCCTGTGGTAGCCCAATTGTCTTGGCACCAAATAAATATGGAACATGGAGGCTTTGCATTGACTATCGAGCCTTGAATAAAATCTCTGTGAAGAATCGCTACCTTATCCCTAAGATTGATGACCTGCTAGACCAGCTCCGCGGTGCAAATTTCTTCACCAAAATTGATCTCAAATCTGGTTATCACAAAATTCCCATTGATCCCACTGATGTCTGGAAGACTGCATTCAAATCTAAGGAGGGGCTCTTTGAATGGTTGGTTATACCTTTTGGCTTAACTAACGCACCTGCAACCTTTATGAGGATGATGGATGACATCCTATGACCCTTCACCAACTCATTCGTGGTTGTCTACTTAGATGACATACTCATCTATAGAAAAACATGGGAATAACATTTGCAACATGTTCGTAAGGTGCTTCAAACTCTTTGGGAACACAAGTTGTATGCAAATCTCGATAAATGCACATTTGGGATGACAACAATTCAATACCTCAAGTACATTGTGAATGAGGAAGGGGTCCATGTTGATCCAAAAAAGATTTAGGTTATTCAAGAATGGCCCACACTAAGGACCCTCACAAAGCTTCGTAGCTTTTTGGGTCTTGCAAATTTCTACTGTAGGTTTGTTCTTAGATTTTCACATGTTGCTTGGTCACTAACCTAAGTGACTGAAGGAGGAGCTAAAGCTACATTTCAATGGGGTGAAATACAACAAAGGGAATTTGAGAATTTGAAGAACAGACTTTGCTCAGCCCCTGTTCTTGCCTTGCCAAATTTGCATCAACGTTTTGAGTTGATGACAGATGCATCTGAATATGCCATAGGAGCTGTCATCATGCAATATGGCCATCATGTTGCATATCACAGTGAAACTTTCACTGATACAGTCAGGAAATATCCAACATATGATAAGGATCTCTCTGACATTGTACAAGCCTACAAACAATGGGAACACTACATCTTGGGGAAAGAGATGGTCATCCACACTGACCACAGACCATTGGAATTCATCTAGACACAGAGCAAACTACAAAATGAGAGGCACCAAAAGTGGGCCACATATCTTCAGTAATTCCACCTGATAATCAAACACAAAAAGGGGAGCTCAAATATAGCTATAGATTGTCTAAGCTACCCACCAATTACTGCACTCACAACAGTTCTTGACCTGTGTGGACATGAGACTGCAACATGGGGTGATCTGTATGAAGCAGATCCTACCTTTGTTGATACATATCAAGTGCTTCAAAAAGGTAAACATGTTTCTAATTTCTATTTGCAAGATAATGTCTTCTATCATATGGGGCACATCTATGTTCCAGTTGTAGAGCAACAAAAGATGATATGGGAAGCACACTTCAGTAGGATAGTTGGACACTTTAGTATAGAAAAGACATTGGTAGTTCTTCAAAAACACTTCTACTGGCCCCATATGCGAAAGGATGTGGAAATATATCTCAAATATTGCACCCCATGTGTGATAGCCAAGCCAAAAAATAAGAAGCAAGAATTGTACACACCATTGCCAGAACCAACCAGGCCTTGGGAATTCATCTCAATGGATTTTCTCTCAGGTTTGCCCACTTTAAAACATGGTAAGGACTGTATTTTTGTGGTAGTTGATCATTTTTTAAAAATGGCTATCATGATTACTTGTAAGAAAAATATATCTACTGAGGAAACTACTCAACTATATTTTAGTCATGTATGGCTCCATTTTGGTCTCCCCAAGTCCATTGTCTTAGATCGAGATAGCAGGTTCTTGAGTATCTTTTGGTCCACTCTATGGATGATGATGGATACCACACTGATGAAGTCCACAACCTTCCATCCACAGACTGATGGTTAGATAGAGGTGGTAAACCACTTGATTTTTCACATGATTTGGATGTATCACTCCAAACATCCATGCACATGGGATGAGGGACTTCTCTTCATACAACATGGATACAATTGGGCACTACACAACTCGACCAAGCACAGTCCATTCCAAGTATGTTTTGGGTTCTAACCCATGACACCAATTGATATAGTTGTAACATTCTCCACCATGGAATACACACCTCATGGAAGATTTGAGGCAGAAAAAGCAACAAATTTTATTGAATAAATGCAACACATCCAGCAACAAGTTCATGACATCCTGGAGAAGATGAATTAGAAGTATAAGCAACGCCATGACAAACATAAGATTACACACCATTTTGTTTTGGGTGACAAAGTTTGGTTGCAACTTCAAAAGGAACAACTTGTAGGACCACACAAAAAAATTTAGCCTATGTGATATGGTCCCTACACCATCACCAGAAAAGTTGGAGAAAATGCTTTTGAGTTGAACCTACCAGCCTACCTTGGTCTGCATCCAATATTCAATGTGGATCTCCTCAAACCATATCATCCACCTCTATTAGACACTTTAGTTGTAGCAGAACAACTAGACATTGATGATCTTGATCCACAGAGTTTTTCTCTAGTAGAAGAGGATCAGATTGTGGACACTTGGATGAAGACAACAAGAGGACGCTCTATTCCACTTTATTGAGTGGTCAAAAGGGGCCAGCTTAGCCACCAAGGTGAGTGGATCACAGAGAATCAAATCAAGACAAAACTACCACACTTGATGAATAAAATTGATGCAATGGGGACCATTAATTTTCAAGGAAGGAGTAATGATCTGGGCAATAATTTAGGCTACAATTTGGGTGACAGTTTTACCCCAATTGATGACAGAACTTCTGGGAGCCATAACTTCTACACCGTAGCTCCAATTGACTCATCGTTTGAACCGTTGGAAAGCTAATAATGAGAATAAAATCATGAGATGACATTGAGATTTTTTCAATGAATTTTATCCCTTGAAAACCTAATAGAAGTGCCCCAAATTTCAATTTTAGTAGTACAATTTATAGTAATTCCTCAAATTCTATATTGTTTTAAATCTTGGAAGTCGAACCACTTAATCTCCCTCAAGATTGGTGACCTTTCAAATCCTCCCCATGCTTTAAAAATGTGTATAAATGAATAGGCAACCCAAAATGTGAAGGCAGACATCTCTTCCTAGAGATAAGCATATAATTGTATTGCGATCTTGAGTAATACTACATCTCTTCTCAAAGAATTCATTATTACTGTGTTATTTCTATGTTATTGAAATATTTATCAACTAGAACTTATGAGTTTTGGATCAATGTCATAATCCATATTATATAGATCTCCTGCTATGAGCTAATAATGTGCATCATGGACTACAAGTTGCTTTTTCTCCTATGAAGTAAGGGAGTCAGGCACATAGTCAATGTTGAGAAATGCTGCAATATCTTCCAGTTCCTCGAGTACTCGAGCAAATCCAAAGAGTTGTATGTTAGGAAGATCATCTTCTATTTCATGTGGGGGTTTTCCATTTTCAATTTGAGATAAATGAATAGGTTCATAGTTGGTCTTCTTGGGCTTTACTATGGAAAACTATAATTCTCAGAAGAGAACAATCCAGTGGCAAATCCTTCCATGTAGTACTGGGTTATTGACAAGATACTTCAAGGCCTCATGGTCTATATAGAATATAAATGGAGTGGCCAAAAGGTACTACTTAAAATTTTGTAGAGCATAAATTATAGATAGAGCTTCACACTCAGTTGTGGTGTAGTTCCTTTCAGCCATTGTCAGCTTCCTACTTACAAAATAAATCAAGTGCTCTAAGTTTCCTTCACCTTGTTGTGAAAGTATCTTGCCAACTGTCATCCTAGATGCATCAACATGGACATGAAAAGGCTTTGTCTAATCAAGGAACTACAAGATAATAGCTATAACAATCTTTCTTTGAGTGTTTCAAAGGTTTTTTTACAATAATTAATCCATATAAATTGTTCATTGTGCTTTAAGAGCTCTTCTAGGGGCACAACGATCTCGGCATAACCCTGAATGAAATTTTTGTAGTAGCCTATATGTCTTAAGAAGGTATGCACCTCATGTTGAGTTTTGGGCACTGGCAGTCAGAGAATAATGGATACCTTAATTGAATCCACTAGGAGTCCCTCCTTACAAATGATATGCCCAATAAGTACACCAAAAGGTGTTATAAACAAGCACTTCTTCAAATTTAGAGAAATTTACAACACTCGACAGCACTCAAGCATGAGTCTCAAATTGGCACAATGGTCCTTGACCAACTATACGTAGTCCAGTCATCTAAGTAGACTTGGAGAAACTTATGGATAAAATATTTGAAAGCCTCAACTACTATCTGAGAGAACATCATCAGGGCAATTTTTAATCTGAAGGATATGAAGGTATAGCCAAAATATTCCCATTCAGTAGCAAAAGTAGTCTTGGATTAGTCTTCCTCATCTATCTGGACTTGGTGGTACCCTAATAACCCATCAATAAAAGAGTATACTTCACAACCAAAAAAACCTTCTAGGATTCCTCTGTGAAAGGTGTTAGAAAAGGATATGTCATACAAGATGCATTTAAAACATGGTAGTCTACACATATCCAAATACACCCATCATTTTTTATACTAATTACTTTGGTGCAGATCATGTTATCGATCTCCTCTTTCATGTGCACCTAGAGGTTAGGGTTCATCTTATATGGATGCTTCTTCATGGGGCGAGCACCATCAATCAACTTTATGTGCATCTTCCTTAGAGAAGGGTGAACTCCTTTCATTTTGATATAATTTCTAAGAAATACATCTTGATACTCTTTTAGCAACTCAAAAATATGTGAGATTTCTATCTCAATCCAAAAATTTCCAATTATATCCATTTTAAGCTCTTGCTCTGTGCCAATGTTATGTTGAATAGTTTGAATGGGTCCATGATAAGGATTGTCCATTGGAGAACTTGTGTCCAAAACAACTCTGAGCCAATACTTGTAGGGACATCTAGATGGTTTGTCAAGGGGTCAAATGAAGTAGATCCTTCACCTTCATCTACCTAGAAGACTACTTTTTGCTTTCCCATATAGATCTCTTTTCATCATTCTTCATTAGGAACTAGAGTAGGTGCATAAAATAATTGAGTGGGAGGATTAATGAATAAGTGCAAGGGTTCTTCAAGTTCTTGATGAATATGCCACAGGTAATTTTTGATGAGATTAGGATCCCCAATAATTGCTTCCTGCATGGCTTGAAGAGTTAGGTACAAATCCATACTTGGTGAGGAAAATGATAATGTTGACTTCATATTTTCCTTCAGTAGTTGTCAAAACCTTGTTCCCATGTGCCTTTCTTTATAAATATAACAAACATGTGCCCAAGTGCGTAAAGTCCTATAAAATGCATGGACCTAGAAGTACTTTGGTAAGAATGTTTCTTTGGCTTGTCATATCATCTCACAAGCTTCAATGTGAGGTTTAGGTGTTTGCACGCTACTGTAACTAAGTATGCCTCTGATCTTATTGTCATGGTGAAATATGTGGTGGGGAGCAGCTTGCACTTGATCTTTATATAAAAGGGGCTCTTTATGATTACACCACCATCTAATGGTGATGCCATCAAAAATGTGATCTAATGACCTCATTCATTCATTCTCAGTATCATAGAACTCTTTGAGGCACTGGACAAAGTCTCATACCTCAATTTATCCTTAGAATCTTGGAGCTTCATCAAGTCTCTCTATCAGTGGTCCCACTAGTGGTCCTCTCATTGCTAAACCCATGAGGTGCACAAACTTGTGACATTTAGGAAGCTAAAATGAGATGCTTTCTCCTTTTTTTACAGTGCTACATAACCTTTTGATGATATCGTAGTCGCTATAGGCCTAATAGTTGCAAGAATTGCTTGTAGTATATGAGATAGATTGGTTGTCCATCCATCGGATAATACCATTTGACATTAGATCATGTTGTTCATCATTTCAAGTAGTCACATTATACAATTTATTGATGTCTTCATCAACACTCACATGCTCGATATAGGAATGTCCTTGTGCTTGGTCTAAGGGTATTACTACATGATAGTCAATATTCTCAAAGCTTATATATTGGTTTTTAAAGCTCAAATTTGCATGATTTTCATAGCACCAAGGCCTTCCCAGTAGGGCTAGATAGTCATCAGCTTCTACCAACTCCAAAACCTCAAAATTTGCATTGAAGGGAACCCCAAGTATGTCAATGATGGCATTCTTAAGGACTCGAATAGGATGTGCTCAAGTCCTATTCACCATGAACAAGACATGAGGACAGGGTTGGAGGGATAGACTAGACATTTAATGAGAACAATAACTTCCATGACAGTAACTACTAGAATATCTTGCATTACCCATCTATTGATAGCAATATTAACTATTATCTCTCCACCTTCTAGGGAAGAGGAACTGGGACTTTCCTGAAATCAAGCATGATTTAAATAGTGATCTTCACTTTACCAACTAAGGTGAGGGTGGACTTTATTTGGTAAGTAGGCATGACTTTTAAACCAAGCATTGATTTGAGGAACAATGTCCTCATCTAACATACATTTAAATAGTTCTTAAAAATTATCTTGCACCACTGGTAGAGGTTCAGCTTCCCTTTGCACTGTGGAACACTATGTCATGTCCTTGTCCTTAAGGTATTGAATCTCACCTTGGATCTCCTACACCAATGCCATTGTATCCTGAAGGACATCCTTTTGATGTTGTGTATCAGGGTACTTCCTTGCCTTTGGTTCTTCCTAATGTACCTTCTCGACTGGGTTGGCTATGGATTGAGTCTAACCCCCACTTTGAGTGGTGATATTTAATTGTACTATTAGGATGGTTGATCATGTGTGCCATTATGTTTTGTCTATGCGAATCATGTCAACACCATTTTCATTACGGTCCTTAGTGATGAATGCATATAGATCAGGACACTCTTCTAGTCGATGGTCCTTTTTGCAAAATGCATAAGTTGGGTACTCTGGGCAATCCCTTTGATAGTGGTCTGGTGAACCACACTTGTAATAGGTTCTTGGTGTAAATTAACCACTACCTCATCCTAATCCTCTCCCTCACCCATGGTAGCCACCATTGTCTTGAGTATTGGTGACTGAGGTTTGGCGCATGTTGTGCACTCAAACTTCATGAATATCACTGATCAATTAGCAATCATTGGTGTCATGTGTGTAGGCATCAAAAATATTACAATACTTAAATACCTTAGTGTTTATAGTCCATTGCAAAAGTAGACAAGAATGGACATCATGTTTTTCATGACAAATGTCACAGGTTTGTTTTAGTATTACATGGATGTTCTTATGCAGGTAGTTGTTCCTTGTATGCCCTTCAATCTCACAGTCGATACACCAAACACCACTACATGTCTCATGTGTATTGTTTGCCATCAAATTCTCAAGTTGTGATGACATGGATGTTATATGTGCCTCCATAAAGGGACTAATCCCAGTATCCATACTTCTAACTGCTTCAGCATGGAGGGTAGCTTCCAAAGCCTCACGTGCGCTTGTGAAGGTTCTTTGTGACAAGGTCCATTGAAAAAGTAGCAATAATCCTCCCATAAAACATTGTGCATGCTAAGTAGGATTGATTTCAAATGACAACTTAGAAAGTAAGGTTTTGAATCATGCATCATATTCACGTACGCTCTTTATAAGTCCTTGTTTTATGTATTCTGGCACCGATATACTTTGTTGCTCAAACTCAGGAATGTCAAATTCTTGTAGGAAGGTTGATTTGAGCTGGTTATAATCGACCACTACTTGTTGAGGGTTAAATTTACAATAACATTTGTGCACATGCTCTAAAAGTGTGGTTGAAAACTGTGTTGCCTTTCATTCAGAAGATGTAATGCCATGTGCTCTCCAAATTAACTCACACTTGTGAACATGCTCAACTACATTCTCTACCCCACAGTATTTAGGTAAATGCAATGTCATCTCATAGTAGATTGTAGTGGGTTGTGGTTGAGCAAGTAGTTACTGGGAAGATCCATCTCTAGTTCAAAGAGGGGGTTTGCTTCCTCCAGTGCCTCCTCTTAATCCTCCTCCAGTGCCTCGAGTAGTAGTGCCCATAAGAAGAGATGTGGTAGAGGGTTGATTTCCCAAGTTTGGGCATATATTCTAGCCTTGGGGTCCAGTTCCACCAAGCATCCCAAGTTGTGCCATAGAATTCCCTTGAAGAGGGAAAGATAATGTAGATTCTGGATGATCACTTAATGGCCTAGTTTCAATCTCCCTTGTTCAATTTTTGACTTTGTACTATCTGTATCCCAATTCTATATATGGGTTCTATCTAACTCAAAGGCATGAGCTCGCACTATGGTGGGAGAATCTAGTTGATTTATACTTGGTTCCTCATCTCCTACAGTCCAACTCATTTTTTCTTTGAAGGATAGAAGTGGTAAAGGATGTGGCTCAAAAGTGATTGGTTCCTCATGTGCGTCTGCCTCCCTTTGGCTCTTCACAACACTCCTTGAGGTTTCCCAATCTCTTTTCATGTCACTAACTTTCATAATCTTTTGTCGAGCTTCATCATACTTCCATTTCCACAATGTTTGCTAGCTTGCTACCATGTTGAACCCATAATTGTCAATTAACTGCTAGCCTCCCCTTCTAAATGTGTGGCTCATGTGCAAGAGATTTTGTCCCTCCATGGGTAGAGTCTCCAACCCAAGGTCAGTAATTAACTTTTTAATCTCGAAATCAAACAATGAGAGATAGCATCCCCTCAGTTCTCATATAAATTGGAACTTTGCCTCCTCAGGACATGAATATGTGGTTACTGCATATTCCAAAATGTAGTTATTTTGAATGCCTCTCCACTAATAATTATATGCATGCATCCAGGGAACTCCAAGTCGTGATAAACTCTCTTACCTTTCAAAGGTCTAAGGCTACCTTATTCTAAATTTTTTGGATCATCCTTGAGCATAAGCTAGAATCCAAGAATGTAAAAGAACTGGGAGCTCAAAAAAGAAAGTCTCATACAGAGGGTTATAGAGATTCTACTCTACCCAATGTCGCATAGAAACTTATGGTTCAAGATATGGAGCCGCAAAGTTGTCTTTGACACTGGTAACCCATTCTTTAATATTTTTTAATGTAATGTGCTCAAACATTTTCCATAATTATGCTCTGATTAATTTAGGTCCCAACAACAAAACCAAAATGTTGGGTTCTTAGTTAACTCCATTATGGTGCTGAAGCTTTCTCCTAACAAGCTATCACACTGGCCCTATCACACGAGAGGTAAATATCACATGCTTACTCAAAGCATGCAGTGAAATACTAGCTCCCAAAAACTTTAAAGCACAATGTTATATGATTGTTCATCTTTCATAACACAAATCTTAAGTTATTCAATACCATGAATATACCACTATTGTCCTTATTATTCTAGATTTAACTACTACAATAATTAGGATCACCATTACTATTCAACAGTAGCAATAAAAGAAAAAGATACCCATGAATTAGAAATAAAACATATTCATTATTCAACACTTAGAATGTTCATGACTCATCACATGATACGTCAAACACTAACTTTTCATTAATTGCTTAACAAATTACAAGACAATGTTGTATCTATTCTCCAAAAAGACCATCATGAAAATGTTTACAACAGGGTTTTTATACTTGTTTTACCCTTATCAAGTGTCAAGATTCTAAATATCATGGATAAATGGCACACAGACTCCTAATAAGCTAAGATTCATGGCTCTTACAACTAGTTATTTTTATAGACTCAGGATTCTACGCCCCTAGATACTTGTTCTATGTTATATTCTATCAGCCAAGTACTATGTTCCTTGTGGGCTGGTACAGAACCTCCAATCGATGGGGTTGAAGTGTACTACTTGAGTTACTCTTCTAACTGCTCCTTCATCCCTTATGTTCCACTTCCCTTGCGCTCCACTAGTCTTCCACTTCTTGTTCTGAGTCCTTTGTTCTCGAGTCCCTCGTGACATATTCTTCCTTGACTGGGTCCTCTCGCACTGGGTCTCCTATGCCATTGTCCTTTCATGCCCATCACCTTTCGTGCTTATCAACTATGTGCTATGGTCCTCCCGTGCTATGGTCCTTATGTGTCGTGTCAGTACTTGTATGAAAATGGACAATGGTCCTTTCGTGGCACATGCCAAAAATAGAATAATACTTGTACAAAATTTAGGGATTAAGAATAACTCTCCATAAACCTTTCAGTCGAAGATGTGTCTTCATTTTTATTTTTGAAGTGATGTAATTTGAGGTGTTGAGGGGCTTCATTATCAAAATATAAAGAAGAAGTTAGGAAGAAGAATTAATGATCCCCTTAGAATAACAACTCTCAATTCAAAGAATGACAATGGATAAATAAACCCCAAAAAATGTGTAAGCACCAATGGATAGAGAATTGAAAACCGTACACTTTTTTAAAAAATTGAATGCAAATATGAGTTACGATTAAAAAGTTATAGTAAATTGGATCAAAAACATAAAAAATTACACTACACGCTAATTTTAGTGACCAAATTAACAAAAAAATAGCCTTCCAACCACTTGTTGGAACTGAAATTAAACCATGGAGAATTAAAAAAACTCAAACAATCCTCTCATACACCCATGTGTGCACTTTAATGTAAAAACAATTCCAATTAATGGCCAAGAAATAAAAAATAACCTATTTTCTACTTAGGAAAAATAAAAAATAGTTGTTAGTAAAACTACCATAACTTTTGCATCACTTAATGAAATTAAAATTTTCAAAATGATATGGAAAGATGAAATCAAGGTGCAGAAAACCCAAAAATATTTTGTCATGATTTGTCATAGATCAAGAGCAGTTTGTATAAAACCAACCATTTTTATACGGCATAAGAGGAACACCCAAGTCACTGAAAATGCCTCTATGAGAGCAAATTGCATATAGCCACAATGGAAAAGAACCCAACTAAAAAATAATGTCCACAACAAGGACACAAATTGAAAGTGAGAATGCAAATTGGGAATACCGATAATGCAAATCCAATAATGGCATGACTACTTACGGGTTTCTTCCACACCAAGGTATGCTTTGCCCTGCAAGACAACAGAAACAAAACAATCTGTAAAGTCTCTAATATATAATCACTAGAATTTCTTGCACACCTTTTTGATTCTCAGGACCACCCAAAGAGGATGCAAGAGAAGAGTAGACTTAGTATGGCAAGAAAATCTATAGAAAGAAGATCTATGAGAAGAAAAAGATCTATGGAATGCTCACAAGCCCTTATTGCGAATTCCAAATGGATACCTGTAACACCTCCTACTCTAATAATATGAAAGGAACAAAGACTAGATCGTTCCAAGCCACAAAGATCATAGGTGATAACAACAAAACATCTCATGACAAGCAATTGCTAAAAATAAATAGCAATATCATATATCTCCATATTACTTCTTCTATGAGCTTAGCTTATGGATTTGCTCAAGAGCTTTAGAGCTTTAGAACTTATCTAATACAATGAGAGAGCCTTGCATATATATGCAAGGAAGATCAAGAAGTAAATCATCCTAACTAATGTGGGATAAATCCACAATAAGAAAAATAAATAGTGTTAAATAGTGCACCTAGTAAACATGAGCTAAGGTAGGTAAATTGTTGTGGTGTGGAGCTAAAAGCTTCAACTGTTTGCAGACACTAAAAGGAAGGATGCTGAAGAACCAGAGCCACCGACGTCGGTAGTATGACCGACATTGGTCAAGTGCAGTGGAGAAGGAGACCGGCGACGGCAGGAAGTCGGCCGACGTCGGCAGCACCAGACCAGCAGGGACTGGCGTCGGTCACCTGTGTATTTTCGAAACTGCTGTTGACGAACAGTTAGTTAGTTGAACCGAGTGTTTGCATGCTAAGGGGCTAATTTAAGTCACGAGCTGTGTGTCTAATTTTAGTAGTTAGACTTCTATTTTTTGTAAGCATGGGATCTTATTTATAGACCCATGAGACATGTATTGTAATTAATTCTAAGGCAAGTAAAGGCATTGAAGCTAACAAGGTCAAGGAGATCTACATGTGTAAGGTCAAGGAGATCAGCTGAAGCATTCAAGGAGGGATAGCAACTCAGGCTTTAGAGTTGTTGTGTTGAGCAAGAGAGAGAGGGAAGAAGATCTTGAGGTGTGGCAAGCCTTTGAGGTGGAGGAAGAAGTGGCATCTTCCTTATTGTATTTTCTTCTAGTAGTATTTAATACAAGAGTGTGTATTGTCTCTCAAATTCTTTGTTGTCTCAAGTTTCTAGCTACTTTATCATTCTGGTATAATTCCGTGTTTAATTGCATATAAGAAAGTAATCAATTGTGCTCTAATTGGTAGAGCTACAGATCCCCTGACATAAATAACCTACTCTAACACCATATTCAAATTTTGTTGCACATTTGTAGGCCATATGTGGCTGTTTGAGTTGACTTCATTGTTTCAATGGCTGACATTGGTCATTTATGTTGGTTGAGTGGTTATTGAGGACTGAGATCCATGTTGTGTCCTATATTCAAATGATTTCTTATGGGAACAAAGTTCTATATGATAATAATTCCTTTTGTTGGAAGAATTTTCCCTATTAGAGGTTGTTATTTAACCTTTAGAATCATCTGAAACATAGTCATGCTAAGGAGAGGCTACTCTTGAACTAGAAAGGCCATCTACAAGATGGGCACCCAACCTTGAATTATGTAAATCTTGCTCTGCATTTTACACGAAACCCTAATTAGACCCAAAAGCAAGACCAACAAAGGTGATGAATAGAAACATCAGAATTGAGAGGCGATGAAGAGATCACCACAATGGAAATAAAAGAAGTCAAATGGGGAAAGGACATATTAGTTGGAGACAAAGCACTTTTATCCTTAGCCTTGCCTTTGACTTTGACTTTGACTATCTAGTGATCAATCTCAACACCTTTACACCAGGTAGTAGACTTGCTTTGATTTAACATACTACCTGGAAGTTCAATTGGAATATTTGGGCATTCATTCACCACATGACCTTGAGCAAAACACCTTCTACATCTAAAATTAATCTTTTCATAGTCTAAGTTTGAGACCAACTTCTTTTTCCTACCTCGATATTGATTTCTTCAGGTAAACTTTTGGAGAGATCCATGACAATGCACAAGTGAGCAAAGGTAGTCTATGAGTGGCATTCAGTTTGTGGAGCAAGCAAAACAAAATGCCTAAGAGTGTTTCCAATAGCTTGAAGATAGGGAACCATCTAAAATTGAAGAGGAGGATGAGATAGTTTCACTGAAATTGGAGAAGCAATATAAGATTTTGTAGTCGGATTGAATGTAGGAAACCACAGTTTCATGCATAAGAATGTTTTTTTCCAAACCCAAGGACTTGAAAGCAAAAACAAATCCCTATTTGTAACCAAAGAACAAACTAAAACAAAGAATCCTTGGGTGCACAGATGAAAGACGAAAGTGTTACGAAGAACAGGGTTCTAGTGCTTGGAAATCCAAGCATGAATGTTAACCAAGGTGGGCTAGAACTTGTGAAAGCAATAGATCACAAGTACATGTGAAGTTGAATTATAAATGCAAGTTTGGTGTGTATTATAAAGGAGCTAAACACCTTTAATCGACCACCACTTATTTCCTCAATGATTTGTCATTTACATTTTTTTCCTCATTAATTGTCATATCACATCTTGTCCACATTTGGAAGACCTCTCAATAAATGAGACCACGCATCCTCTTGTAATTGAAACCACATTTTGGTGGGACCCTCAGTGCTTATCATTCTCTCGTGATCTCCCCTCATAATTTGTATACATATCATATTCCTTAAGGGTTTGAACCTATGACATTATTTTTAAAAATATATATAATTAAATCTCTTACATAAATTATATATTAAAGATATTTTTTATACATTAAAAATTTTAATTTTTTATTCAAATTAATAGGTGTACAATGATAATATTTTTATGAATTGCTAATAATTAATGATCATTTTAAATTTGATATCCACTTAATTGTTATATAATAATTTTTCAATTAAATAAAAGGTATATTTTAAAAAAATCAATTAAAACAATTTTTTTTTAATATATGAAAATACTTACAATTAAATAAATTTTAATTTGAAACTACTTTTAATAATTATAATATAAGAAGTCTCATTTAACATACAAAAACTATAAACAATTTATAGATGTTTTTTTTTAAAAGATCATCTTTAATTTATTATTAGAGAAAAATATATGTAAGAATAACAAATTAGAACTCTTTATATATAAAGTATAATAAAATTAATTTAAGAAGTGAGAGAAAAGTAAATTTAAAATTAAAAACCTAACCCGCTCTTTTCTCAATGGCTTTTTGCAATGTTATTCTATATTTGTGGGCTCTGTTTTGGATTAAAACCTATAGGAAGAAGAGCTTCCATATGATCAAGACTTCAACTCTATAAGGGAGATTAGCCTCAAATCCCTTGCTCGAAATCCAATTTTAGAAGTCAAAGAGCCCTCTATTGGAGTGTCTGGGCTCCAAAGGGGTTTCCTCTATCTGCACAAGTTAACACCTTTACCTGACAAAAGACCTGTGGGGGATAGTAATGTTGCATAGAATTCCCAACTAGATGTTGGTTCGTAACATGATGTTAGGTGTCTAGGCATTGTGGGGGATGTTCTTGTTAATTCCTTTCTTGATGTGGCAATGGGTCTAACTATTTTTGGTGTTGTTCAGGATCTTCATGTAATTCCTCATCGTTTCATTGCAGTGGCGAGGTTGTTTTACCTTGTGGACCCTGAACAAGGTGAAAAGGCCATAGATTTATTTCTTTCCCCTATTTTGGATCTGTTATGTCCCAGAAAGGATTCAAATAGTTTACACTCTGATCCTTTTGTTGTTACGACAGTTGGTGCTTCTGTCGTGACTCTTGAGGGTAAGGCAACTTTTGTTTCCCTACTCATTGTCTAAGGTTCTCGTTTTAGTCCTCCCTCATCAAATGCTCATGTGTATTCTTCATATAGGTGTTGGATTTATGCAACTTACAAAAATGGTTCAAACCCTTATCACAAGTACATGGATTTTTATAAGACGTAGATTTCTTCCAGGGCTTTTGATGCTTCTCCTCCTCTTGTTGACACTTCTATGATTCATGATCTATCTTTATCATATTTTTTCAAGCTAGGAGATGTTTCTATTAAATTCTCTAAGGAGATACCTGATCTTAATCTACTCGAGTCTTCAATGCAAGAGATGAAGGTTGAGTTGGGTTGCAAATCACTATTTAGGAAGTGTGTGGGCACTTTCCTCTCGATTTATGCTTTCTTCTTGGGCTTCCAAGACTTGGAACGACATTGCTTCTCCTTCCTTTACGTTGTTCAACTCCAATTTTTTCTTGGTTGTGTTCTAGAGTTCCTCAAACTGTGATTTCATTTGGCATTTAGGGCCTTTGTTTTTTAAGAGCTTTGGGTTTTTCTTTCGCCCCTCCAAGGAGTTCTTCTTGGCTTTTCCTTTGTGGACCAAATTTTATAATTTACCCCTAGTTCTTAGAAAGGAGGATCACATCAAGCTTTTGGTGAATAAAGTGGGCTCTTTCATGAAAATGGATGCCAACTCTTGGGGATTTAGATTAATTTGAGCCTATGCCATATGGGATCTCTCCAAACCTCTCTTCCACTCGATCAATTTGCACTCCTCGCATGGATCTTGGACTAATTGTTTAACTATGAAGGCCTCCCTTTTTATTACTTCTAGTGTAATCTTCATGGGCATCAAATTGATGGGTGCCCTTCTAGGCTTCGAGGGTCCTCGCATTCTTTTGGCCAACAGGTTTGGAAAAAGAAAGAAGGGGTTTTAGATATGGATTTCTTATAATGAAATCATGAAAAAATCTACCGTCCTCCTTCCTCATTCATGGTCTCTCAAGATTGGGTGGATATTTTGGAGGAAAATCCCAAGGTTTCTTCAGCCCTTTCTCTTTCTTTGACTCCTCGTTAGTGGGTTGTGGGCACTTCATCCCCTATTGGGACTTTTTAAAAAAAAATCCTACTAACATGGGTGCTTCTTTATCATTCTCTCATGATCTCTCATGATAATTTGTATGCATATCATATTCTTTTAGGGTTTGAACCTGTGACATTCTTTATATATATTTAAAAATATACCTTTTATTTAATTGAAAAATTATCATATAATAATTAAATGGATATCAATTTTAAAATGATAATTAATTATTGACAATTCATAAAAATATTATCATTATACGCTTATTAACTTAAATAGAAAATTAATTGTTTTAATGTATAAGAAATATCTATAATATATAATTTATGTAATATATATATATATATATATATATATATATATATATATATATATTACATAAATTATATATTATAGATATTTCTTATACATTAAAACAATTAATTTTCTATTTAAGTTAATAAGCGTATAATGATAATATTTTTATGAATTGTCAATAATTAATTATCATTTTAAAATTGATATCCATTTAATTATTATATGATAATTTTTCAATTAAATAAAAGGTATATTTTTAAAAAACTAATTAAAACAAATTTTAGTTTTTTTATATAAAAATGCTTACAATTAAATAGTTTTAATTTGAAACTACCTTTAATAATTATGATATAAGGGGACTCATTTAACATTAAAAAACTATAAACAATTTAAAGATATATATTTTTTAAAGGATCATCTTTAATTTATTATTACAGAAAAATATATGTAAGAATAACAAATTAGAACTCCATATATATAAAGTATAATAAAATTATTTTGGGAAGCGAGAAAAAAGTAAATTAAAAATTAAAAACCTAACCTGCTCTTCTCTCAACAACTCTTTGCAATGTTATTTTAGATATTTGGCCTTTGCTTTGCAACTAAGGGGATTTCTAGGGCTAACTGGTTACTATCATAGGTTTGTCAAAAATTATGGTAGCATTGCAACCCTACTCACCTCTTTATTGAAGAAAGACTCCTTCTAATGGGCTGATACAGCTACCAGGGCATTTGACAAATTAAAACTGGGTATGTGCGCCACTCTAGTGTTGGCCACTCCTAATTTTTTTAAGACTTTTGTGGTTGAATATGATGCATTTGGATATGGTATGGGTGACGTGCTCATGCAAGAAGACAGACTACTTGCATTTAAAAGTCACCAACTTAAGTGTAAAAATCAGCTCAAGCCGATCTATGAGAAGGAAATGATGGCCATTTTGAATACAACAAACAATAGAGACCTTATTTGATGGGTCGTTGCTTTCAAGTAAAGACTGATCATGATAGTCTCAAATATTTTTTGGAACAACAATTATCATCAGAAGAACAACAAAAATAGGTAACAAAGATTTTAGGCTATGATTTTGAAATAGTCTACAAGAAAGGCAAGAACAATGTGGTGGCAGATGCATTATCCAAGAGGGATGAATCAGTTGAGGCATTGCTATGTGTCATGACCATTTGGCAAGGAGATTGGCTCGAGGAACCAAGATCAGAATGGGAAAATGACAGTGCTATCCATGATTTGATTCAAAATCTTCAACAAGATTTGGGTGGATTTGAAAAATTCACATGGAAAGGTAATGCATTATGGTATAAAGATAGATTATACTTGTGTAAGAATTCTCTTCTCAAACAAAAAATCCTTCAGGAACTTCATATTACTCCACTTGAGGGTCATTCAGGATTTTTGAAAATTTATCATAGAATCAAGTAGGATTTTTTTTGGGAAGGACTCAAGAGGGGATGTCTAAAAATATGTGGCCGAATGTATGATTTGTCAATAAAATAAAGGTGAAACCATCAAAACCCCAAGTCTTTTGCAAATTTTATCCATCACTAGCTAACATTGGAAAGAGGTGTCTATGGATTTCATTACAGGGTTACTGAGATTTGATGGTCAAAATGTTATCATGGTTGTTGTGGATCATCTCAGTAAGTATGTTTATTTTTATTTTTTATCATAGCCCTTTGTTGTTAGTACAATAGCTTCTACTTTTCTCAATATAGTTTAGAAACTACATGGTACTCCTAAGATCACTGTCAGTGATAGAGATCCCATTTTCACTAGTAAATTTTGGACTAAATTATTTGCATGTGTTAAGTTGTGGAGCTAAAAGCTTCACAGGTATGCAAACATGGAGGAGGTTGCTGAGTGTTACAGTAACTGACGTCAGTCAGGCCAACTGACGTTGATCAGAAGTAGACAGGAAGCTGTCGACATCGGTCTGGATCAGCCGATGTCGGTCATCTCCAGATAGACAGGGACTGACATCGATCGTCTATGCATTCCAGAACTGGTCTAATTTTAGACGGATAGTCAGTTTGCATGTAAAAGACTAATTTTAGTCTTGAGTTTGTGTTTCTAATTATTGTAATTAGCAAGTCTAATTATTGTTTGTATGGGATCTATTTAAGAGACCCATGGGGCTGTATTGTAATTTGGAGAATCATAAGGACTTGGAAAGGCAAGGATAAGGGTTCTTCCCGAGTGTAAGATCTAGGTTTGTAGGTGTGCAAAACCAGGTTGATCTACAGGTGTGCAAGATCAGGGAGATCTACATGATAAGTAAGGTCGGTTGATCTGCAGGTGTGTGTGTGTGTGTGCAAAGTCAAAGGAGATCTGCGGGGTAGCAAGGTCAAAGGAGATATGCAACACAACAGGTAGCAAGATCAGGGAGATCTACTTGGAGTAGTGGTGTACTTGGTTGGTACTGGAAGTAGGCAACAACAGTTGAGTTGATTGTCACTTACTGGTTGGTGTACTGGCAGTATTGTTATTGACTGGTTGAAACAACTCTGTGTTTGAGTTGATTTTGTTTGTAATTGAGAGAGAGAACTCTTGAGGGAGAATTACTGGTACGCCCTAGAGGTGTGGGAAGAGTGTGATTTCTTCATTGTATTTCCTTTTGGAAGAGTGTTAATACAAGATTGTATTGTCTCTCATATTCTGTGTTGTTTCTGAATTCTAGTTACATTTTACTTCTAGTTATATTTCGTGTTTAGTTGCTTATACAAAGGTAATCAGTTGTGCTCCTAATCCTGACAACATGTTTGGGCACCAAGTTGGCTCATAACTCATTCTATCATCCTCAATCAGATGGATAAACTAAGGTAGTCAACAAATGTCTGGAAGGATATCTCCGTTGTTTTGTTTTTGATAAATGGGTTCATTGGTTGCTACTTGTTGAATGGTGGTATAATACTTATGTTCATAGTTCTTCCAAAACGTCTCCCTTTTGGCTTTGTATGGATACCACCCTCCATCCATCACTTCAACCTTGAAGGTCCATCCTAAGATTCATGCAATTGAGGAACATATTCACCATCAATATGAGGTCCTTGCAAGTTTGTGTGAAAATTTAGCCATGTCCCAGAATCACATGAAGTAGCATGTAAATCAACACAGGAGTGAGAGGAATTTTAACATTGATGATTGGTCTTTTTTCACTTGTAGCCATATAAGTAGATGTCCTTGAAGCAATAAAATAAGGATAACAAATTATCCCCTAAATATTATGGGCCTTATCAGATCTTGGAAAGAATTGGTAATGTGGCCTACAAGTTAGAGTTTTCTTCATCCACTCGCATACTTCCAATATTTCATGTATCATGCCTAAAGAAAATTATTGGACACACAGTTGCTACTCAAATTGAGTTACTAGAATTGGATGAGGAAGGGAGAGTTATTCTTGATCCTAAGGCGATCTTTCAAATACGCACTAAGCAGTGGCGGTCTAGAGCGATTAAGGAGTACCTGATCAAATGAAAGAATCTGCCATGTGAAGATGCCACCTGGGAGGATGAATCCCTTATGCAACAACATCTAGAGTTGATTCAACGTTGAGGACAATGTTGTTTTGAAGGGGATGAGCATGTTATGGCCTTAACCTTTGGCATGTCTACAGATATGGGTGGCCGACTTATGGCTTACATACCTCTTTTATATTCTTATTACATTTCTCCATGTTCTTAGTTAGGTCGGCGTATGGAATAACCATGGCTAAGTATATTACAAATAGGAGGTAGTGGTTAGTCTTTTATCATCATATCAAGTATTTTGCTCTTATATATTTTCCAGTATTCTGCTTTGTTGTTAATTATTGTTGTGCGATCTCTCATCTTTACTTATTCTGTGTGATATATATTTTTTTTGTGCGAACAACTAAGTAATTTCATTACAGAAAACCATTTGCAGAAGAAGAGGGAGAAGATGTGTTAGAAGTAGACATGAGCATACGACGAGCACAAGCCAAGGGTTCTTCACGCATTATGGTGCAAACGAAACTCTAGAATGTAAAGTAACAAAGGATGAAAAAGTGACATTAAAAAAACTAAACTAATATATATATATATATATATATATATATATATATATATATATATATATATATATATATATATATATATATATATATATATATATAAGTGGTGGTCGAATAAAGGTGTTTAGCTCTTTTATAATACACACCAAACTTTTATTTATAATTCAACTCCACATTCACATTCAAACACTTTATTCCATAAGACGCTTAAAAAGGTAAGGTAGGAGATTGAATGCACGTATCAAAATATTGTTTTCGAAAAATATCAAATCCATATTTTATTGTTCTTGTTTCCATATATATATTGTTAAAAAGCGACATAAAATCAACGATGATAAGTTTCAAATAAATTACGATTATTAATTTAATTTTTTTTTATAATAATCTTCTTTATTAAAATATCAAATCATACCACCTCAAAATAACTTATACCTTGAAAACAACTATTAATAATAAATTAATTTTATATTGTTAATCTAACCATGTTATAAATTTTGTTTGGAAACAAGAACAATAAAATATGGATTTGATATTTTTCGAAAACAATATTTTGATACGTGCATTCAATCTCCTACCTTACCTTTTTAAGCGTCTTATGGAATAAAGTGTTTGAATGTGAATGTGAATGTGAATGTGGAGTTGAATTATAAATAAAAGTTTGGTGTGTATTATAAAAGAGCTAAACACCTTTATTCGACCACCACTTATTTCCGCAATGATTTGTCCATTTCCATTTACAATTTGATTTGTCATACCACGTTTGGAGGACCTCTCAATAAATGAGACCACGCATCCTCTTGTAATTGAACCTATCACATTCTTTTAAAAATATATATAATTAAGTTTATTGCATAAATTATATACCATATATTAAAGATATTTCATACTTATTATCAATAAATAATTTTTTATTTAAGTTAATACGTGTAAATCATAATATTTTTATGAGTTGTTAATAATTAATAGTTATTTTAAATTCGATATCCATTTAATTGTTATATGATAATTTTTCAATCAAATAAAAGTTATATTTAAAAAAAATTAATTAAAACAAATTTTAATTTTTTAAGATAAAAATACGTGATTGAATATTTTTTAATTTGAAACTACCTTTAATAATTATAATATAAGGGGACTCATTTTAATATACAAACACTATAAACAATTTAAAGATATATATATTTTTTTAAGATCATTTTTAATTTATTATTACAGAAAAATATATGTAAAAATAACAAATTAGAACTCTGTGTATATATATAGTATAATAAAATTATTTTAGGAAGCGAGAAAAAAGTAAATTTAAAATTAAAAACCTAACTTGTTCTTCTCTCAATGACTCTTTGCAATGTTATTCTAGATATGTGACCTCTACTTTGGATTCAAACTTATAGGAAGAAGAGCTTCCATCTAATCAAGACTTCAACTCTATAAGGGAGATTTGCCTCAAATCCCTTGCTCGAAATCCAGTTTTAGAACTCAAAGAGCCCTCTATTGGAGTGTCTCAGCTCCAAAGGGGTTTCCTCTGTCTGCATAAGTCAACATCTTTACCTGATAAAATAGTTATGCTACATAGAATTCCCAACCAGAGGCTAGTTCACAACATGAAGTCAGGGGTCTAGGCATTGTGGGGGATGTTTTTATTAAGTCCTTTGTTGATGTGGCAGTGGGTCTAGTTATTTTCGGTGTTGCTCAAGGTCTTCATGTAATTCCTCATCGTTCCTTTGCGGTGGCAAGGTCATTTCAGTATGTGGACACTGAACAAGGTGAAAAGGCCACAAATTTGTTTCCTTCCCCTATTTTGGATTTGTCATGTCCCAGAAAGGATTTGAACAATTTACATTATGATCCTTTTGTTGTTGTGATAGTTGGTGCTTTTGACACGACTCTTAGGGGTGAGGTAACTTTTGTTCCCCTACCTACTATCCAAGGTTCTCCTTTTAGTCCTCTCTCATCAGATGTCACTGTGTCTTCTTCAAATAGGCGTTGGATTTATGCAACTTACAAAAACGGTTCAAACCCCTATCACGAGTGCAGGGATTTTTACAAGACGTGGATTTCTTCTGGGTCTTTTGATGCTCCTCCTCCTCTTGTTGATGCTTCTATGATTCACGATCTCTCTTTGTCATATTTTTTCAAGCTAGGAGATGTTTCTGTTATGTTCTCTAAGGAGATCCCTGATCTGAATCCACCCGAGTCTTCGGTGTAAGAGATGGACGTTAGTTGGGTTGCAGATCGTTATTTGGGAAGTGTGTGAGTGCTTTCCTCTCAATTTATGTTCTTTCTTCCTAAGCTTCCAAGACTTGGAACAACAGTGTTCCTCCTTTTATGTTGTGTAACTCCAATTTTTTCTTGGTTGTGTTCTAGAGCTCCTCAGATCATGATTTCATTTGGCATTCAGGGCGTTGTTTTTTTAAGAACTTTGGGTTTTTCTTCCGCCCCTCCAAGGAGTTTCTCTCGTTTAGTCTTTTGTGGATTAGATTTTATAATGTATCCCCAGTTCTTAGAAAGAAGGATCACATCAAGCTTCTGGGAAACAAAGTGGGCTCCTTCGTGAAAGTGAATGTCAATTCTTGGGGATTTAGATTTGTTTGAGCCTATGCCATATTAGATCTCTCCAAATCTCTCCTCCACTCAGTCAGTTTGCACTCCTCACATGAATCTTACACTCAGTTTTGGTAACTATGAAGGCTTCCCTTTTCATTACTTCCACTGTAATCTTCATGGGCATCGAATTGATGGGTGCCATTCTAGGCTTCGAGGGTCCTCGCATTCTTTTGGCCTGCAGGTTTGGAAAAATAAAGAAGGGGATTCAGATAAGGCTTTTTCACGATGAAATCATGAAAAAATATACCATCCTCCTTCCTTCATGGTCTTTCAAGATTAGGTGGATATTTTAGAGGAAAATCCCAAGGTTTCTTTGGCCCCTGCACTTTCTCCGACCCCTTTTCAACGAGTTTTGGACGCTTCATCCCCTATTGGGACTTCTTTTTCAAAAATAACTGCTAATATGGGTGTTTCTTTTAAAAAGAGGGGTTGTAGGTCTGAAACATAATTGTTGAGCGCAGAAGCGAAGAACTCGATTCGAGAAGGAGTTCAATAAACTTTGGATGACCTCCTTCCTCGACAAGGAAGAAGATTGGTTGTAGCCTATGGTTAAATTTTAAGGTTGTCCTTTAGGTCTTTTCTACTCTGCAATAGTTTTCTTAGCTAATTTATAGTATCAGTGTTTTGTTAGTTTTGTTGGTCACTAGTTGGGAGTGAGTTTGTTTTGGCTTAGTCATTGTCTAGCCTTAGTGTTTTTACTTAGCTTTAGCTTTATTGGTTGGACCTTTGCTGTTGAGATGTTTAGTTACTGTTACTAAATTTCTTATTATAAAAGATTTGATTTTATTTTCTAACTTTGTTGGCCAAATTATTTTATAGTTGTAAAGAGGCCGGGTCCTTTCAAAAAATCCCTTTACCCTTAATTGAAAAATTGATTAATACAAAAATTATTCTCACACTATTAATTCAATATTAAAATTAATTCATTCTAAAAAAATAAATACATATAGATCTCTGAGCATGACTCAAACTTAAAGCACAATCTTTATTTAAACTAAGAGAATGTTTGCAAATATATATAATCTCTTTCAACCAAAAAACATTTTTACACCACAAACTTTTATTAATTTCTTAGTAGAACCTTAAATATAATTCACAACTCTAGACTTTTTATTTGTCAACCTTTTTCATTACTTTTTTGAATTTAATAATATTTATTTAAAAAGTACAATTAAAATTTATTTTCTAATTAAAAAAATTATGTTAAGCAACTAATGATTAGGATTTCTTTTCCAATATAAAAAAAACATTTTAGAAAAATGTGTATGAACAAATCCTTTGTTAAAAAATTACCCGGATACATATTCTCTATAAAAATGTTCCCTCCTCATTATCTATATAAATAATATTTAACCATACATATTCTATTCCACTAATAATTCATATAAAAATATTTTTTTTTGTCTCATTATTCATATAAATAATATTTACTTCTACATATTCTATTTATAAGAATATTCACATCTACATTCCATTATTCATATCAACGATCTGCATTCTATTATCTATATCAACAATATCTAATCATACATATTCTATTCCTTATTATAAGAATATTCACTTCTGCATTCCAGTCTCCATATCAACAATATCTAATCATACATATTCTATTCTTTATTATAAGAATATTCACTTCTGCATTCCAGTCTCCATATCAACAATATTTAATCATACATATTATATCCCTATTTAATTAACCGTGTGTCGTTTTTTAAAGGTATAATTAAAAACGTTTTTAGGGTAGCTATTTCTTTGCCGAAGTGTCTTCCAAATTTTCTCAAATTGGGTTGGGTTAAGCGGTGAGAAATGTAGATTACCATAAAATTCGATGCATTCCATAGGTCCTTCTGGCAAGGAAAGGAGACAAAATGTAATTTCAAGTCAAATCTAACACGCAATCAATGGAAGATCACATGGTAACAAATTCAAAGCTTCCCAACACTAAAATCCTACCAGAAAAAAGTGTTAAAAATGGTGTTTTCGTTATGGACAATTAAAGGGTTGAAAAATATTTGTTGTTTTCGGTATGGACAATTTGGCTCAATCCTATAACGGACTTTATATGCTTCTAAAGTCGGAAAAATGCTACCAGTCCTTACCGGTCAATATGGAAAATCAGATGTAGCCAGGGAATCCCAGGGACCCATGCAAGGAAATTGTTTTAAAGCAGATGGGATCGATTGCAGAATGAGAGGCAGGTCTTTGATTGGGATCTTCAATGGCTACCAAGAAGAAAGTGCCATCCAAAGCACTTGTTATGTTTTTCATCATTCTCTGCTTTGGATCTGCTTTTCTGCATGTTGTTATGCAGTGGCAATCTCGTTGTAAGTGGGCCTGTACCCATCTTCTTCAATGAAAAAAATCTGCTTTCAAATTCTCAATAGGTTGTAGATTTTGATGTGATTGGTGGGTGTGATGATAAATTATGTTTGTGTTAAAAAAATGATTTGGTTTTAAGTGGGTCTCTACTTAATCTTCTTCTTTGGACAGAGCAGATGCAAAAAACAGAGAGAAATGTTAAAATTTTATTGTTATGTGATTAGTGGGTGTGGCGATGGAGATGTTTGTGCTGGAAAGTCACTCTTAGTGTGAATGCGTCTCTGCTCAATAAGATGCAGATGCCAAAAGCAAAATGCTGTTAAAATTTCATTGCTCTGTGAATTTGTATATGATTAGTGGTGTGGTTAGTGGGTCTGGTAATACACATATTCTGGTTGAAAAGCCACTAAGCAGGTGGGTGTCTGTGATGTACTTTTCTTTTTAAGGATATATTATATTAAGATGTCACTATTGTTAGAATAGCAATTTCTTGTTCAGTTCAGTGTACTGTTTCTCATGGTGTTCCATGGAGGTTGATATGAACAACATTTTAGCTTATTATGTACTAGTGTGGTGATACAGACGTTTGTGTTGGATAGCTAATTTGATAGTGACTGGATCTCTACTCAAATCATTTTTCTATAGCCAGATCCAGATGCCGAAACCAAGAACAAAAAGATATTGTTATAAGCTCATTGCCTTGTAAATCCGTGTGTGGTTATTGACTTTGGTAAGAAACATTTTTTTTGTTGTGAGGCCACCAAGAGGTTTGGTCTGTGTGATTGGCTGTGTGAAATTTCAGTGTTTTTTTGGAAGGGAAGTATTATACAGTGTGCAGATGGTGTGACCTTTGAACTTCTTTTTCTGGTTTAGGCTGGATGCTAGGATGAATTCCTCGGCCTACTGGGTGTCTGTGAGAGGCCACTCTTTTTGGTTCAGCTTAATTTATTTGGATTGAAGGTAAAACTAAAGCGTCTCCAGGTTTGCACAGGGCTTGACTTGAACTATGTTTTACTCGTATGTATTGTGTTCTTAGGTCTGTTGGACTGTTGTTGTAGGTCAAAATAGTTTATTGTAACGAGTTCCATAGCTTGGACATGACAATGTGGTGTAATCCAAACTTGTGAATGGGTTGGCTACACGGTGCTGGAGTTCAATCCTCACTAACAGTCGTAGTTGAGATTGGCTGAGCTACTATACAACTTGTGATGCCCTAAATCTTGGTTACTCTTGTTCCTGAAACTCTTAAAAGTCTGGTTACTGTTGTTCTCACACCACATGGTGCCTCAGAACAAGCAGTAGCAACATTCAGAGAAGGATCTATTAGATTAGGACCTTTGTTATTGAGTCCCCTGAGTTATTGAGATTTTTCATCGAATATTCTTGCTGAAGAAAACTCAAATCTTGGTAACTCTTCTCATACCACATGCTGCCTCAAAATAAAATGGAATGTAAGTCTTCAGTAGAAGCCCTATAGCCCAGGAACTCCATTATTAAGTAACATAGCCCACTGAGTTTTTTCATCAATTAGTTCTTGCTATAGACAATTGTTTACAGTAAATTAATTATTCAAGGACCATATGAGCTATTTCTTGATCTTCTGGACCTTGAATGTAAAAATGATGTTTGCTTATAATTTCAAGCACCCAAGAATCTAATCTTTGTCAGTCTCACATATAGTTTTTCTGTATCATCTCTATCTATTGAAGAACACAATGATAGCGAATTTTATATACCAGTGCTATTTAGGCACAGAACAGGATTTCTTATCTTAATATTTTTGGTAAAACAGACTGTCTGTGAAGGCATGAGTTTGATGAGTATCTTGGTAGTTGAGCCTTGTATACGAAGTACTCATCATTAGGATCAAATGTATGATGCATGGTTTTGCAATTTCCCAAGCTATCTATCTTAAGATTACTAGACATGAGACTGAATAAAACCTCATGCAGTCCACAGGCAATCGACTCAACAAACAGGAGGGTACTTAGATTTGTAAATCATTATTCTATCAATTGGAAGAAATTAGTTACAGTATTATACAGCATAATCTCCAGGTTCTCCACAACTGTGGAAATGGACTAGGTGAGCCAAAGTCTATATAATGCTTAAGCCTGCATTTTATTGTCCACTCCCCCGCATCCCCTGCCCCTCCTCCTCCCCCACCCGAATATCGAATCGAGAAGAGGAAAATCGAAAAAAGCCTGAATCGAGTGAGAGATTTTACCCTAAAACAAATTTTTGAGTCCTGCATTTTATTGTCCGCTCCCCCGCATCCCCTGCCCCTCCTCCTCCCCACCCAAATATCGAATCGAGAAGAGGAAAATCGAAAAAAGCCTGAATCGAGTAAGAGATTTTACCCTAAGACAAATTTTTTAGTCAAAAATTTGTCTTAGGGTAAAATCTCTCACTCGATTCAGGCTTTTTTCGATTTTCCTCTTCTCGATTCAACTTTTTTTTTGGCGGTGGGAGGCTGGGGGAGATAATGGGGTACCAGAATTTTGCCAGTAATCAAGATTTTGGGACAATACAAATCTGTGCATTCCATCCTGAGGAATTTTGTGTCTTTTATCAAGCCTTCTCATCCACACATACCAGAGTTTCTCGTTTATATTTGACAGAAATTCCTCACATTTTATCTTGTGGTATGAGTGGAAATCTTTGTTCTAATCCCATGTTATCTTTAATGCAGGGAAAAAAAGCGTAGTGCGGACAAGTACAGTACATGCTAAGCTTCCAGGATCTTACAAGGATGGTGAAGGAATAGTCTGTGACCGATCACATTATCGTACAGATATATGCACTATTTTTGGGCATGTTCAAATGCATGCAAGTTCTGGTATGTTCCTACTTGATGCTCAGGACAAACGTAACTCTGGAATAGAGGAGAAGATCAAGCCTTATACTCGTAAGTGGGAAAAAAGCGTTATGGATATTGTGCACCAGGTGACTCTGAAGAGTGTAATGTTCCCAAATAGTTCCAATCTGGGGTGTGATGTTGTACACAATGTGCCTGCTATAGTTTTTACAACTGGGGGATATACAGGGAACCTGTATCACGAGTTCAATGATGGGATTATACCGCTGTACATAACATCTCAACATTTGGATAAGGAGGTTGTGTTTGTTATTGTTGACTGTCATAACTGGTGGTTAACCAAGTATGATGAGATTCTGAATCAGCTAACTCAATACAGAGTCATCAACTTTGATAATGAAACAAAGGTGCACTGTTTTCCAGAGGTTACTGCTGGCCTGTTTATCCACGATGAACTAATGGTTGACCCAACTTTAATGTTCCAAAACAAAAGCATACTTCACTTCAGAGGCTTACTTAATCAAGCTTATACACCTCGTTGGTTGGTTCCTGATAATAGTACAGAGGCAGACAATAAGCCCCGCCTTGTGATACTTGTTCGTGTAGGTAGCAGAATGATCTTGAATTTGAAAGAGGTGGTTGAATTGGCTGAACAAATTGGGTTTAATGTCACAATATGGAAGCCACTGCGAACTACTGAATTGAAGACAACTTACAGGCTTCTCAACTCCTGCCATGTGCTGCTTGGCGTTCATGGTGCGGCATTGACTCATTTTCTGTTCATGCGTCCAGGATCCGTGTTCATTCAAGTCATTCCTCTTGGGACTGACTGGGCTTCTCAAACTTATTTTGGTGAGCCTTCAGATAGAATGGGCCTTCATTACATGGGCTACAAGATAGATATACAAGAGAGTACTTTAAGCAGAAAATATGATAGAAATGATTTAGTCTTGAAAAACCCCCAAAAAGTAGTCAAGAAAGGGTGGGAAGCAACCAAACAAATCTACTTGGAATCCCAGGACGTGGTTATTAATTTATCTAAGATGAGGAGGACTCTAATATATGCGAAGAAGAAAGCAAAGAAAACCATAAGTCCATTGTAGGAAAGGTATCCTAGTTGCTGCTGTTCTGGATGGGAATTGGAAAAAGCAAGCAGCTCTAGCTGAATTTTCCATGGCAGCTGTGATCATTATTGCGCAGATATTGCAATGAGCACCTTTTGGATTTCATCTGTTTATAAGTTATATGCCATCTATGCCATCAGTACCCATTCATGGGACATGAGGTGGTCTGCAAGTCTGAAAGATTGAACAGATGGAAAGCGGAGAGAATTGTAGGAAGAACCGATGCTTCATGCCGCATTGATAACACATTGGCATTTAGGGTTCTATGTTTTAACTGTATTCATTCCAATTTTTGGCCACCCTTGATTTTTATAGAAAAGTGGTTTGGTCCTCCTGATATATTCTAAGACAAGGAACACCAAGAATCTTGTAACATTCATTTTTTCACTTGAACAGCTTGGCAAACCCTGTTTGTGCCAATATCCATTCTTAGTGATGTAAATGATGAAATGGCAACCTGTAATAGTCAAACAATGAAAATGCTGTTTTGAAAAAAATGCTCAGACATTTAAACCTTTGAAATATTTCCAAATGGGGATAATATAAAAATAACAATATTTCCAAAACTAGGGAACAAAAAAGTCTGAAACTTAATTTACATATAAGAATTTCAACAACAAACTCAGATTTACAATCAGATTAATGATCTGATTTTTCTGCTAAAAGAAATAAATTTTTGAGTATTATTGAACTTACAAAAAGTACAAGAAGAACTTTTATTTCTACCCAGAAAGTTCAGATATGCATTACAATGATTTTCTTTTATTTTTCTGAGATAAATCTGAAATTAGTATGCAGATTTAACATAAAAGACCTCGGACCTTGATCAAACTCTAGTCGTCTTTCAAATATGGTGTCAACTCCCAAAATAAATCAGCACTACATTTGATTTTCTGTTGTCATCCTCAAGAATGCTCAGAAATATGGAATACCATGCTGAAGTTACTCCAAATCTGAACCTTCAACTCTGAATTTTATCTCCAATTTAGTCTCCAACCTTGATAAACAATTGCAACCCATAAAAGATGATGTACTAAGGTTTCACAAACCGAAGCTCTTCCATCGAAGCACACCCTTTTGACTAGAGGGAGCCCGTATGTCTCTTCGAAACCAAGGATACTCAAGGGTTTCAAGCTTAAGCCAAGTTACAACTGTAATAAACAAAAAACTCACAACATAACCAACTCTAAAAGTCCCCTGGAGAGTTTATAATAACTCCCAAAGAGATGAATTAATGTTAGCGCTTGAATCACCACCTTTTAATCCAAAGCTCCACATTAAAACCCTAAAAACTGAGCCAATAAACTCCTAGAAAACTCATGCCCCCTTTGTCTTTGTATCACATGCTTTTAAAAAGTCACTTAAAGTACATAAAAATGGGACATCATAAGTGTTTTGGCTAGGAGTCACTTAAGTTGCCTAAAAAGACGTGCCCTCAACTCAAAATAATTTAAGTTCACTTATAATAATTTAAGTTCACTTAAGTTGCATAAAAAGACATGCACACAACTTAAGAATAGAATTGAGAACAAGCCAAAGACTCCAATACTTACCCAATGATGCTCTAAGTCCTCTTCCTCTTGGGTAATCCAAGGAAAGAATAACCAATGCGCTGTTAATCCTCATGAATTTAGTTGGAGACATTACAGTCCATTCAACCTAAAGAATGCTTGTCCTCAAGCATTTGTAGACTAAGATGCTTAAGAGTCTCCTCTCCTTCCCATGTTGCATCCTCTAAAGGCAAGTTTTTCCATTTGATGAGATATTCAGAGATTACCTTATTCCTCAACCTTTTCTATCTTACCTGCAAAATTGTTTCTGGAATGAGTATCAATTTAACTTCATCATCCATGGGAGGCAATTTTGTAGAAGGAGTCACATATTGTCCAAGAGCCTTCTTGAGGCATGACACATGGAATACATTGTGAATTTTGTTTGTAGCTGAGAACTCTAACTCGTATGCTACTTCACCAATTCTTTGAAAGACCCATAACACTTTGGTTTAAGCTTTTCTACTCCACTTATTTTCAATGAGGATTGTCTATAAGGTTGAAGACGCAAGAATACCATGTCTCCCACCTCAAAAGACCTCTCAAGTCTACGGCGATCAACGTATTTCTTCTGTTGTTCCTATGCAATCTGAATATTATCCTTAACTACCTTAAGGATATCTTGGTTCTCTTTTGCCCACTCAAGAGCTTTTGGAGCTCTAGAATTTTAAAAAAAAAAAATCCACGAATGTAGAAGCTTCATAACCATACAAAGCTTTGAAAGGTGTCATACTTATGCTCATATGATATGTAGCATTGTAACAGAATTCTGCCAAATGTAACCACTTTGCCCATGCTCTTTGTTGCCTTGAGACATAGTTTCTCGAGTAACCTTCAAGCCATTTGTATACATGGTTTATGCAAGATTGAAAATTAGCTAGAGCATTTGATGACCCAAAGGGCATCACCAAATATTTAAAATGTCCATAGTGGCCCCTGAAAGTTGTTTTGTGCACATCCTGCTCCCAAACCCGAATCTAATGGTACTCTGAACAAAGATCTATTTCGAAGAAATACATCACTCCATGTAGGTCATCCAACAACTCATCAATATGTGGAATAGGATACTTGTTCTTGATGGTCTTCTTATTTAGTGCACGATAATCAATGCACATCCTCATAGTATCATCCTTCTTCTTCACCAAGACAATAGAAGAAGCGAAGGGACTAGAACTAGGTTGTATATGTCCTGCATCCAACAACTCTCGAATTGTCTTCTTAATCTTATCCTTGAATCGTCTAGGATGACGGTAGGGATCCGTAACAACTGATTTGATATCCACAAGCTCAATAACATGCTCAAAACCATGATCTAGAGGTAGATCTGAAAACACCACACTATGCTTGTCCAACAAGCCCTATATGTCAATATGATATCCATAATGTCCTGTATTGGTAGAATTATCTGAAATGAAACACTATACTACCCACTCAACCTTTGAATGTCGATAAATTCTCTCCATCCTCTTAGCTGAAATGATTATAAGAGCATCTGAAGATAAGCCCTATAATATTACCTTCCGACCATCTGCTATGAAACTCAATTGCATAGTCTTAAATTCCGTTACATAAGGAATTATAGAATGCAAACACTAAATGCTCAACACAACATTGGTATCCTCAATGTCAACCACATAAAATTCATCAGTAAGTGTGTAATTACCCAAGGTCATACTCAACTGTGGGACACAATTAACATAATGCAACATCGTGCCACTCATTGTTCACACTTAAAAACCATCATGTTCCTCGACTTGCAAGCCCCACTTCTTCACATATGATGAATCAATGAAATTGTGAGTAGCTCCATTATCAATCAACACAACAACTTGTTGTCCCTGCATGACACCCTTAACTCTAAAGGCATTAAAATGAGGAGTGGTATTGAGGGTTACAATCGCACCATCCATTGGGCCAAATCATCCTGGTGCTCATTTTTGTCTATCTCCCCATCCATCTACTCAATAAAAACTTATGCCTCCTCCAACTCATCATCACTAGGTTCCTCGAAGACCTCAATCCAATGGGCCTTGCCCCCACTTTTACACTTATGTCTGAGTGTCCAAGGCTCATGACAATCAAAGCAAAGCCTCTTTTGTCTCAACTCATCTCTCGAATCATGAGATGCACCACCAACTAGCTTAGACATCTCACCTTTTGGTCTAGCATATTCTGGTTTCTTATCCTTCCTTTGTGGCAAACTCTACAATAAGGGTTTATGTAGAAACTTGCTAGGAAACCTAGCCTGTGGTGTAGATAGCTCCAAATTTCTTGCATGCTTAATAACATCCTACAAGGTTGGTGGATCAAAAGCTTTGACCCAACCCCTAAGAGGTTCTGACAAACCCTCTATGAGCTACGAAATCAACCTCTTCTCAAACACATCAGAAACCATTACTGACAACCGCTGAAATTCTAAAATGTATGCATCAAATCTCCCAACCTGTCTCAACTAAGCCAATTCTCTAGAGTGTGCCTCTGAATCCTTGCAGTCAAACTGCTCTATCAATGTAGTGCAAAACTGATCATAAGAAACTATCACACCATGACCTTGTGTCACTAAACCATGCTACCACCATTCATGTGCAACTCCTTCAAGGTGAAGGGTAGAAAATTTGATGGCCTCAGTTTCCTTCATCTGATTCAGGGCAAGGTAAGTATCCAGTTTTTGAATCTAAACTCTAGATGTACCCTTGGATGATCCATCAAAACTAGGTAAAGATAGACATCCCAACCTCTTTTGCAACCCATAATTTTGCTTTCCTTGATTCCATTATTTATGCTTTGGTTTTGTGCATTTGGTGACCTCCAAGTAATCTCTAAAAGAGATAGCTGAATGAAAATCTTCCCCCAAAGCTTGATACTTAGCCAAAATCTCAGCATCCTCATTGTCCTCCATGGGTTCCTCTTATGTAGGCTCATTTTCTTGTATAAAGGTAGGCATGAAAGGTCTGGATTGTGATGAACCCGTAGATTTGTTGGTAAAATGGTCATTGTTTACTGTAGCTTTGCTACTTTTCTCTTGCCCCATATGCACCATATTTCTTCCATTTGTTGTGTTATGAGCCATCTGACTCAAAGAAAGATTGGTATTTTGTAGTTATTTTAGCATTTTTGCGAACATTTATTTTGTCTCCACTTCACTTGATGATGGTGGTTATTCGTTGTCAGCAATTATTTCCTTCTATTTTTTTAGGTTATGACCACCTTTTCCACGCATACAACCAACCCAAACAGACTGCCAAGTCTTGTAGCTTTGATACCATTGAAATATCCCCAAATAGGGATAATATAAAAATAACAAATTTTCCAAAACTAGGGCATAGAAAAATCTGAAACTTAATTTACATATAAGAATTTCAACAACAAACTCAAATTTACAATCAGATTAAAGATATGATTTTTTTGCTAAAAGTAATAAATTTCTGAGTATTATTGAACTTAGGAAAAGTATAGGAATCCTTTTATTTCTGCCCAGAAAGTTCAGATATGCATTGCAATGATTTTTTTTCTATTTTTTTGAGATAAAACTGAAACTATATGCAGATTTAACATAAAATACCTTAGACCTTGATCAAACCCTAGTTGTCTTCAAATATGGCATTGAATCCCAAAATAAATCAGTGCTAGGTCTGATTTTCTGTTACCATCCTCAACAATGCTCAAAAATATGAAATACCATGTTGAAGTTACTCCAAATTTGAACCTCCAACTTTGAATTTAATCTCCAATTCAGCCTTCAAACCTGATAAACAATTGCAACCCATAAAAGATGATATGCTAGGGTGTCACAAACCAAAGCTCTTCCACCGAAACACACCCTTCTAACTAGGGGATCCTGTATGTCTCTCAGAAACCAAGGATACTCAAGGGTTTTAGACCTTAAGCCAAGTTGCAACAGTAATAAATAGAAAACTCACAACATAACCAGCTCTCAAAGTCCCCTAAAGAGTTATATAATAACTTCCAAAGAGATGAATTAATCTCGGCGCTTGAATCACCACCTCTTAATCCAAAGCTCCACATTAAAATTCTAAAAATGGAACCAATAAGCTCCTAGAAAACCCATGCCCCCTTTGCCTTTTTATCACATGCTTTTTAAAAGTCACTTAAAGTACATAAAAAAGAACACAACTCAAGTCTTTTGGCTAGTAGTCACTTAAGTTGCCTAAAAGGACATGTCTTCAACTTAAAATAACTTAAGTTCACTTATAATAATTTAAGTTCACTTAAACTGCATAAAAATATGTGCACACAACTTGAGAATAGAATTGAAAACAAGCCAAAGACTCCAATACTTACCCAATGATGTTATAAGTCCTCTTCTTCTTGGGTAATCCAAGGAAAGGACAACCAATGGGTTGCTAATCCTCATGATTTGAGTTGGGGACATTACAACCTTGTAGTTGTCGAGGAACAAATTGAATTCAAGATTGTTTCTTTGTATTTAGAAATGTGTTTTGTTTGGGATGCAAAAATTTGCATACTGTTAAATGGCCCTAAGCACTCCAACTTACTGCTAGACCACAAATTTATTGACTAAATGGCCGTAAGCAATCCAACTTACATTTAGACTATCGCGTGACTAACTAATAACATGCCTTACATTAGAGCATTTCTTCAACTCCACACTGCTCCAATTGCCATATTTTGTTGCAATTCATACTTGGGTATTGATGGGCTTGGCTAAAAGGCTTCTTTTGTTTTTTTACATCATTCTATTCCTTTCTTGGCATTCAAATGGATTGCCAAAATCAATACCATTTTAAATTTTCTCTCCATGCTTGTCTTTGTGCAATTTTCATTTTTTGAGGAGTTGTTGGCCAAATTATTCTTTATAAAAGGCTCTTCTTATAAGAAACATTCTTCTTGGTATCTCTAATAGTCCCTTATGTGCAAACACTGATGAAAATCTTGTTCCTAGTGTCATTCTTGAAAAGAAGAAGGGGTATTTAATTGTAAACTCCATGTCAGGGCATCATTAAAACCTCATATTTCCTTGTACAGTCTTAAGACCAAATCTTGTGCAGGGATCACTTTTATAGCGCACCTAACATGCTTTAAAAAAGCCTTGAAATTATTTAAAAGGCTTTAATATTGAACATGTTTATACCTAACTAACATCAATTAGATTAGTTGTGGGTTGTGTAATCTTGCTCAACCCTCCCCTCTTAATCTTTGTGATTCCATGTGTGCGTTAATAAGGCAAGCTATGGATTTGTTCTTTGTGAATAAAAAAGATGTGTGCATCTTGGTGCCTTGCAATTGTTCCTACAACTACAGAAGATCAATCTCTCTCTCTAAGGGACACTTCCTTATGTAAGGAATTTTTCTTCTAAAATTTAGAACAACCTTTATTGACACCAAAAAACTAGAGCCAACCCACCTAAAAACCCAAGATGAACATGAAGAGGAAGTAATTGTTTGGGTGCACTTACAAATTGGATGCAATGACCAATACAATCATGGTTCACTTCCCAAGAAATACAAGATGACTATGACACATGGACTGCGATGAATGGATTGTGACCAAAGTAGGTTATGTACAAGGATGTGTAGAGCAAGCCCCAACAAGCATCATCAAATAGGGGAAATAAGGCCCCTATTGTTCCAAGAAAAAATCTTCATTGAGCGGAAGTGGGGAGTTCCACCACCCTCTTCCCAAGATTGAAGAAACTGTTGATGACATTTTGAGTGTCAGCCTCAACCACCTTCACAATGTTTTTTGCACCGGTTTTCCCGCCTCTTTTGTTTTTGGGTCCATAGTTGGCCTTTTTCAGTAGGCTTTCAATTCAAAGAATTGTTAGTTCCTTCAAATTGTTTGAATCATTTTCATCGTTTGAAAGGACCAAACCTTTTTAATCCACTCAATTTTCTAGCTCTTAGAGGCAATTATAACCATTATACTTTGCCATGCTTTGACACAATCTTAGTGGATTCTATCAAAATCTTAGTAGATTCTTTGGCAATGTCTTCACTATGAGCCAACATTGTTCTTGGAGTCGTCTTTTCAAAATCTCCCTCCCCATTCGACCCCAGTTACACAGGAGAAAAATGACCTTGAGTGTTAGATTTTGTTGTATCTAGAGGTGGCATATTCTCTGCACTGCGAGTGAGATCATTTCTTTTAAGGAAAGAATTAGAGGGAGACCAAAATTTAGGGTGCCAAACTTTAAGACCCTTTCTCAAAACAAATTGCATAGGACAATGCTCCTTGATGTGCCTTTGTTGGTGACAAAGGAAGCATATGAACAAAGGATTCCCAATATCCACTATTTGACACCAAACCCCATCCAAGGATTGGATTTGAATTCCTTGAGGAAAAAATTTAGCTAGATTCAAATAAATGCATAATCTAGAACAAGATGCTAAAGTGATATCTAGGGTCGTCATGTCAAATTCCACTACATTCCGAATATAATTGCCAATCTTTCTTAGCAAGCTTTCCTCGTAAAATTCTACTTGCAAAGCATATAGCTAAAACCAAATTGGAGTAACCCCCATACTTGTTGAAAGAGGCTTGAAATTGGGCACCCAAGGTTGTAAAAAGAGACCCAAATCTTCCATCATCCAATGCCTCTTATCCAAAATAACCATTTTTTTCAATTCGCAGTAAAAAATGGCTATGGAGAAACCCTAGGCAAGAAGTTAAGGGTTATATTGTCTCCCCAATTCTCCTGGATCCACTTTTCCTTAGTATCGATTGTAGGCCATTTACCCACAAATTTTCTAATGAGAGCTGTAGCTTTAAGAATGTTAATATCCTTAGACAAAGTTTGCCTTGTTAGATCGACCCTTGCTACTTCGGTTTAATCGCTCATAACTTTACCCAAATAATCCTCTTTGTTGATTTGCTTGTAATTTGGATGCTCAAAACAAGTGCATTGGCACTCGATAAAGTGAAAGGGCGAAGCCGATCCTCGCCTTGGCCCTTGATTCATTGTGATTGAAATTGCCACAACTCTCACCTATGTCTTATTTGTTCCACTCATGACTTCCTCACAGATTCATGGCCTACTTCCAACATCCACCTGTTAGGACGTGAAGTCACTATTCACATGACACTATTCATGGCTACTATTCATGTGATGGCAATTACTATTCATAGAGGTGAGTTGGCAGTGATTGTGCTGATGAGGTGGTAGTGTGAGTTAGTGGTGACTATACCTATGAGGTGTCATTTTGTTGATGTGGCATGGTCCACATGGAACCTTTTATTGATTAAAAGATTAGGAGAGAGAAATGGGGTGCCATATCACAATGGGTGACCTTTGGAAGCCTGTGGGGAACAAGCATCTTCACCCATGTGCTTGGGGGGTGCAATTTATTTGTGGGCTCCTTGGTTGGAGTCAAAAAGATGATTGAAGCATCTTTTAACTCATGTGTGTGCACATGTGTTGTAGGGACATTGACCACTATGATTGATTGGAATCACACGTGAAGTAGGGACAACATCTTTGAGCACATGGAGAAGGTCAAAGTGCATCATGAAGATGCCTTGCAATGTTGGACCTTATACATGTGAGGGACAATGTTCACTAATGATGAATAGTGAGACCACATGGAAGGTGGCACATTTATCCTCTCTCTCTCTCTCTCTCTCTCTCTCTCTCTCTCTCTCTCTCTCTCTCTCTCTCTCTCTCTCTCTCTCTCTCTCTCTCTCTCTCTCTCATTTTTCATATTAACTCTCTTTCTCCCTTTGTATTATATTTATGTATGACACTCCTTCTCATGTATGTTAAGTGTGTAAGCTTGGAAGTGAGAGAGCAAGTATGTAATGCTTGTGAACAAGTGTAGAAGCTTGGTGTAGTGTTGTGACTAGCTTGATTGTTTGAAGGCTTTGCATAACCTTGTATGCTTCTTGTGTGAAAGCATTGTAAGAGGAGAGTATGTTGTGAGGAAACTTTGTTAGCAGAGGTTGTTATTTTGAAGTCAATAAGAAGATTGGATGCTGCCATTTGCTTGTAGTTTTTCCCTTGATTGTTGTCAAGGGTTTCCACGTAATCTCTATGTTATCTAGTGATATTCTTTGTACTTGTTATTTCACATTGTTATTACTTGCACATGTTATTTGGGATATTATTTCCTAACACCACCAAGCCACATATCTCTTTAGTGAGCATCCTACGAGAGGACAAGGACTTAACCTTTCCTTGTAAAAAATCCTCCACTCTTGTAGAGTGGTCATCATGAATGGGACTTCTAATACGAGGCTTAGGAATCGCCTATGAGCAAAGTGATATGTTTTTTTTGAATGACAATATTTACTGCAAGAGTGGAAGGGGTTACAACTTGGTCCCATGGAAGGGGCAACTACTCTTGTTTTTGTGGCACAGGTGGTCCCATGTATATGCAATAGTTTGAAAACTACAAGAAACAAAATCATTGGCTAAAAAAGTGGAGAACCCACTGTTTAGGGAGATCATTTAATGCCTTGGGGAGCGGTGGGGAGCTGTTACATTTTAATACCCACAAACATTATTTTTTGACCCCATGACACCCTGCATGAGGTAACACTCTATGTGTATGCCAATGAAGGGCATAGATCAATTTTGAGTAGTGATCAGGTTCTCTACATTTAATCAAAATCCTACCATAACATTACACAAATGGCCTCCCTTGGTTTCTTGTCTGAGCTATTTTTTTCTAAGTTTTGAAATACATTAAAAATTTATTTTTGAAATTATTTATTCTTCAAAATTATTTGATATTTCAGTATAACATATTTACAAAGGTAAATAATAAAAATGAAATACAACAATAAAAAACAACATTTGATTCCTTAGATAGCGTATCTCATTACTTCGTATTTGTTATTGTAAATATGATCAAGGGTTTAATTTGATGCAGTGATACCCTTCCGAAATACAAAATAGGACATAACTACAGTTAAAAACAAAACATGGCTTATATGATCAAAATAAAGGATTTCTATAATTTTTTATTTTATAAATCTACATTTATAGATTAAAAATTACAGAGCAAAATTGCACTAAAATTCATTTCACTGAATTTCATTTTTTCAGTGCTATAATTTTTTATTCTATAAATCTAGATTTCATGTTAAAAGAATTATTCGTTTATTGTTTAATTTTAACTCTAAGGTTTTCATTCTCTTTTAATTTTAGTACTTTAGAGTGCAATTTCTATCAAATAAATGTACAAACTCCCCCTTTATTTGTTCATATAGTTATCTTTGTACAAAGTATTTATAGAAAAAAAAATTGTAGAGCAAAATTGTAATTGAATTCATTTTTTCAGCTCTGTAATTTTTTATTCTATAAATATGGATTTCGTTTTAAAAGTATTGATTGTTTAATTTTAACTTCAATGTTTTCATTCTCTTTTAATTTTAGTATTCTACTTTTCAATTTCTATCAAATAAATGCACAAACTAACTCATATGGGTGGTGTAGTTGGCTAAAGGCTTTGGGTTCGTCCTATATAAGTCCTGAGGTCGAGTCTCACCACTCAGATTTTCAAGGTTATCCAGTGCGTGTGGGCTCCATCGACAACCCCCAGAGGATTAGTCTTGCCTCTGCTCGCCCCAATGAAGGTCGCTAAGCGGAGTCGCAGTATCCCAATTGGGATTGGGGATACCTCTGGGTTAAAAAAAAAAAAAAATAAAAAATAAATAAATGCACAAACTCCCCATTTACTTGTTATAATTATCCTTGTACAAAGTTTTCATCCTCTTTTTCAAAATAAGGCTAGATAATTTATATCAGAGTCCAGAAAAAAGAGTTTTTTATATATTGGTCTTCAACAATATCATCTCTCATATGGATTCAACTATAAGAGCAACGATTAAACTTGTCCTTGCAAGTACATCTCTTATTGTCCAATTGGCATTGCACATTGTGAACGTTCTTCAAGATTCAATCAATATTTAACTTAGATCAAAGAAATGTAAGATATGTTCATGTAGAAAATAAACATCTTCAAATGCTGATATGGAGGAAGACATAGATATGGAAATCCAAACAATCATGGTAAAAGAAGAAAATCTAATCATGGAAACAAATTTATTCAAATCCTAGTGGGAAGGAAGGATTCATGGTGAGAGGTACATCAAACCACGTTAGTTGCATTGGTGGAGCCACTATATTTTTGAAGTGAGATGTGATGATCAATGTTTTTGTGGCATTTTTAGGTCGCCATATGCGTTATTTGCATCTTGATGTGATGTTTAACATGAAGATCTTAGTCAAGATGACACACCATTCTCATTTGTAAAAAGTATAAAGAGTAAAGTGTTATTAGTTGTGAATTAGGTGGCCATTACAATTCTATGCCTATTCATTGGAATGACAATGCTTAACATAAGTGAACTTTTTGGTTGTGGAAAACTAATAGTGGTTAGAATTATACATAAGTTCATTGATATTATGACATTTTTTTTCATAATCATATACAATGGCCAACTGAACATTTAATAATGGAACATGCAAAGGAAAGATTCTACCGAGAAATAATTTCCAAGTTATTGTGGAGCAATAGATGTTACTCACATTCAGTTTCAACTTCCAGATTATGAGTGTTCAACAAATTGGTTTGATCAAGTTCACAATTACAACATGTCATTGCAAGCCATTGTAGATAGTAATGTGTGATTCATGGATGTTTTCACTAAATGGCTTAGGTCTATTAATGATACCAAACTATTGTGTAATTCTTATTTTATAGATCGTGTGAAGGTGGGAAGAGATTAAATAATTGTTTAGTTTCTATTGGCTCTACAAACATGAGAAATTATATTATTGGTGATGTTGGCTATCTATTGTTACCATGGTTAATCACTTTTTTCTCTAGAGCTCTAACAAATAGTCAAAGGGAATTTAACTTCAAGTTGTCTTCAACATGTATGTTTGTTTAGTGTACATTTGGGAGTTTGAAAAACATATGGTGAATTCTTCATTCAAAAATTTCTTAGTGCAATTTACAAATGCTATAAAAAACTATTATAATATGTTGTTAACATATGAGGAAAATGATAGTGCTACAATTGAAAATATTGAGAATGAATATGATATATCAACTAATGAATATATATCATATGATCAAAGTGCAATATTAGCTCGATTGACATTCATGAAATATCTTAATGGAAAGAGTAGCATGAGCCACCCAAGTGATAATGAATAATCATTAATCCAATGATATATTATGTTGCTTGTTGTTCCAATTTTTCACAAGAAATATTTTATTTTAATTACTCATGAAAAACATTTATAAAATTTAGTATTAAACTAAATATAATAAATTACATTGCAACAAAATTTTGTTTGAAAAATATGTATAACTTTTTAAGGTATTTTTGTTAGATAAAAATAATTTAGAAAATTTGAATTGAATAGAATTACTAGTATAAAACAAAACATGCCAAAATTATAATAAAATACAAAATAAAGTGTATGTGATCAAAATGAAAAATTTCTATAAAAATAAAAATGAATGATTAATAAATGACATTAAATAAATAAATACTCAACATACCAAAAAAACAGATTTTTTAATCATAGATCATATAAATGATCACACATTTATTCATTTATCTTTAAAAAAATATAATGACTGAACTTTTCTTTATTTAATTTCATGAAACCATATAAACTCATAATTATCTCTAGATAATAGACATGTACAACCAAAAAAAATCCAATAAAAAAAGGAGTAACCATAAAAAGATATATGGTTTCAATTCATTATCAAATTTTCCAACTAAGGACAATTGTGCTGTAAAATACGAATTAGTTAGAAAATATTATTCGAACTTTCACTGTTTAATTAAATAAATTTCATATTGAGTTGTCTACAAGATTTCCCTTTCTTTAAAACAGAACCACAATACTTTTAGAATAAAGTTTTCAAACTATTATCAAACATAAGATGAACAAAGATAAGAAAAAAAGAAATTATTGTCTAGATGAATAATGGGCATGTAGGGACAAGAGACATGATATTAGGCAATACTAAAAATCAACATTTTAAAGTTTATGGAATGTTTTTTTTTTAATTTAGTTTTTTAAGTAAATGTTTAAATGAGCAGAGATTTTACTGGTACAATGCATTTTAGTATTGTTATAATTATTTTTTTAATTTTATAAGATCGTGTCATTACCAAAAAAAAATATTATTATAAAATTTTTATTCTTTTTATGTATATAAAAGTAAAGAATTTTATACAATTATATCTTTATAAAAATATCATATTTTTTCTCTACAACATTAATTGGGAGAATTTAGTTTTTCCCCCTAACATCCTGATTAAATGGATTGATAGCTAGTTGAAAATGACTTCCCCGTAATTATTTATTAAGGGAGCAGTGCCAATAGTGATAACTCATAAGTTTGAGGTCCATACTATCATCTAAGTGTCAAATAAAAACATAAAAATTAAATGATTTAAAAGTTTAATTTTTTATTAATTTATATTTTTTATTTGACATGTTGAAATGAAAGGAAAGTCACAATATAAATTCATTTAAAATAAGAAATTTGAAATGAATTTTAAAAAAAGTGTTATTGTATAGTTGAACATAGTGTACCTATGTTGTATATTGGTAAATTAATTGTTGAAAGGTGATAACTAGTACATAGTACTATGATAATTATTAGGAGGTAAAAATCAACTATTAAACATTGTGTTTCAAACTCATTTCAACTATTAAAGGCTTTCATATATGGGCTCCTCTGCCTTATTAATTTTCTTCTTATATTTTAAGTAATAAACAACATAAACATTTTAAATATTAAAACTTTTATTTTAGAGAGTATGAATTATTTTTTTTTGGGATTTTTTTTTAAAGATATTTTAGATAGCCTATGATTAAACACATATGTAAAAACAATAAACTAGTGCTCCATATATATATATATATATATATATATATATATATATATATATATATATATATATCACTCTAATTTATTACAATGGAGTACAATGAGATGACTTTAAGAGAAATTAACTAGTATAGATATAGTAAATACACTTATTTGAAATACGCTAAAGTTCTTATCTTGAAATTTTCATATACCGCATTGATTAATACTTTCATTACATTCTCCACCAATTTCTTATTGAGTGGGATCAAATGGTATCATCTAATTGAACCTTTGTATCATACTAAAAAAACTTTATCCAAGGAAAAAAATAAGACTCCAAACTCCATTGTATAGCCAATATATTACTATTTTTACATTGACTTTTCAAAGTGGTAGTCAAATGGACCTAAAATTTAAGGTTGAAATTGTCTAGTAATAGTTAAAGGGATGCCAAATTTAAGGTGGAAAATAATTGTGAGTAACTCACTACATTACGCTCCTTGCTGTTATTGTAGGATGTGTATCGATGTATTTAATAAACAAAATCAATAATTCCATTAGATTCTTCACCAATATCTCACTTACCCGTGATAAACAAAATCAATTTGGCTACACCCCTTTGTTAGTCTCGAAAAATCCTTTCATAGATAAAAGAAAAAGGAGCTCCAAAAAAGTAAATAGACATCTAATTGAAAGTCGAATATAATTGCAAACAATTCACTCCATACTCAATGTACAACTCACTCCATATTCATTCCATTTCTTTTCCTCGTGATCATTATAAAACGTCTATCAACATAATTAACTATTACACGCATCTTTATGCAAATTCTAAGACTCCTTAGAAACTTTATAACCTTTCTTAATAAACACCAACTCTTATCATAAACATTTTTAACATTTATCAATAAAAGAGAGAAATCCTAAATTTAATCCATATTTTTTTAAGTTACATGCAAGCGATCAGATATTGTTGAGAATATATAAGAAATTGTGTAGATAAATAGTGGTGAATAGTCCAAAATTTTGGAGACATAACGCGTAGCACTAAATAATATATTGCAGCACCAACATAACCCTAACGCCGCATCCTTATCATTCCCCAAAAATGCTCCTTCCATTCCCATGCAAAATATTTTGATCGCGTTTCGGATCCCGTATCAGCAACATTTATCCATAAATGTTCTCCTCTATTGGAATGTGTGCTGCATTTTTGATGTAATTTATCAATAAAAGAAACTTACCTAATTTTTTTGGGGGCAGGTTTTTTCGCCCTCCCTCTTAAGTAACTTGCCAAGGTTTCTTCCAAATATTCTCAAATTGGGCAAGTTGGGTAGCGAGAAATCTAGTTTACCATAAAACTTAAGTAATGCAATCCACACCCCAAGAAAAAACAAATGTATATCAGATCGTTCTTAGAGGAAGGAGGCAAAAATGTAATTTCAAGTCAGATCTTAACACATAATTAACGGAGCTAATCGCTGCAAACACAACAAATTCAAAGCATCCCAATACTTACTTAGATCATGCCATAAAAATGTGTTAAAAATGGTGTTGTTTTCGATATGGACAATTAATGGGTAACAATCTATATGTTGTTTACAATGTGGACAATGTGGCTCAATCCTACAAGGGATGTAAGGGCCCCATATGCATCGAAAGTTGGAAAAATGCTATGGTTACTGACTGATCAATATGGAAAATAAGATTTAGCCAGGAAATCCCAGGGACCCATGTAAGGAAAAGTATTTTTAAAGCAGAAGGTATGGATTACTGAATCAGAAGCTGGTCTTTGATTGGGAGTTTTAATGGCTGCTAAGAAGAGAGTGCCATTCAAGGCCCTTGTTATGTTTTTCATCATTCTGTGCTTTGGATCTGCTTTTCTGCATGCAGTTATGCAGTTGCAATCTCATTGTAAGTGGGCCTATTCCCATCTTCTTCATTGAAACAAATCTGCTTTCAAAATCTGAGTAGGTAGAAGATTTTGATGTAATTGGTGGGTGCGGTGATAAATTATGTCTGTGTTAAAAAATCGATTGGGTTTTAAGTGGGTCTCTACTCAATCTTTTTCTTTGGACAGATGCAGATGCAAAAAACAGATATAAATGCTGTTTAAATCTCACTGTCTCGTAAATTTGTATTTGAGTAGTGGGTGTGGTGATAAAGATTTTTGTGTTGGAAAGTCCATCTTATTGTAAATGGGTCTCTACTCAATCAGATGCAGATTCCAAATCAAAAAGCTGTCAAAATGTCATTGCTCGGTGAATTTGTATATGCTTACTGGTGTGGTTAGTGGGTTTGGTAATATACATATTCTTTTTGAAAAGCCACCAGGTAGGTGGGTGTTTGTGATTGACTGTGAAGTTTCAGTACTTTGTTTTAGGGATATATTATATTGAGATGTCACTAGCGTTAGCATAGCAATTTCTTTTTCAGTTCAGTGTACTGTTTCTCATGGTCTTCCATGGTGGTTGCTATGAACAACATTTTGGCTGATTATGTACTAGTGTGGTGATACAGATGTTTGTGTTGGAAAGTCAATCTGATTGTAAGTGGATCTCTACTCGATTTTTTCCTCTAGGCAGATCCAGATGCCAAAAGAAAGAACGGAAAGATGTTGTCATAACCTCATCGCCTTGTAAATCTATGTGTGATTATTGAGTTTGGTAAGAAACATGTTTTTGTTGTAAAGCCACCAAGTGGTTTGGTCTGTGTGATTGGCTATGTGAAGTTTCAGTGTCTTTTCGGAAGTGCAGTATTATAGAACGTGGAGATAAGGTGACCTTTGAAATTTTCTTTCAGGTTTAGGGCCTAGGCTGGATGCTAACATGAATTCCTCGGCCTACTGGGTGTCTGTGAGAGACCACTCTTTTTGATTCAGCTTAATTCATTTGGATTGAAGGTGAAACTATAGCCTCTCCAGGTTTGCATGGGGCTTGATATGAACTGTGTTTTACTGTTATGTATTAGGTCTGTTGGACTGTAGTTGTAGTCAAAATAGTTTATTGTAACGAGGTCCATGGCTTGGACATGACAATGTGGAGTAATCCAAATTTGTGAATAGGTTGACTACGTGGTGCTAGGGTCAAATACTCACTAACAGTGGTACTTGAGATTGGCTGAGCTACTATACAACTTGTGATGCCCTATATCTTGGTTACTCTTGTTCTTGAAACTCTTAAATCGTGGTTGCTATTGTTCTCACACCACATGGTGCCTCAGAACAAAATAATAGCAACTTTCAGTGAAGGACCTATTAGATTAAGACCTTTGTTATTGAGTCCCCCGAGTCATTGAGGTTTTTCATCATGTTCTTGCTGATGAAAACTTAAATCTTGGTATCTCTTCTCATACAACATGCTGCCTCAAAATAAAATGGAATTGAAAGTCTTCAGTAGAAGCCCTATTGCCCAGGAACTCATTATTGAGTAGCATAGTCCACTGAGTTTTTTCATCAATTAGTTCTTGCTATGGACAATTGTTTACGGTTATGTTTCGAGGGCCAGGCATAGGGCATTGCTTGGCCTAAACACTTTTTTTATTGTACAATGCGTGAATTCAAAGGGATTGAAGAGCAGTCCTTGTTCTAGGTTGCTAGTGTAGGTGATAGGAGCTAGTTCTTATTTCACGACTTCCACTTTATTTTTCCGCTTGATTTCTCTGTCTGGGTATTAACATGGCTTACTGTTGTGTCTTGCTTTGTGGGTTCTTTTTCCCCATGATTGTTATGGTTTGTGAATTGAAAACTGTGATCTGCATGTGTCATATCCCGATGGTGGGACTTCATTCCATATTGATACCTCCTCTGGCTCTCTTTGAAGCAAAAGTGGCTTTTAACTTTAGATATGTTGGCTACTTCTTGAATAACATGCCATTTTCCAGTAGGCATATGTCTATCCTTCCATGATATTTGAATGCTTAATGACCTATGAAATCGATCAGGACTCACATTGATGTTGCTGTTTCAGAGTTTCCATCCCTATTTACCATGCTGAGATACAAATGAATTCTTTGATGTGACATGATGTTATTTTTCTGAATATCGGGGAATTACTCAAAGAATAAAGTGTATGTACCCTATAATTCATCTGTGCTTTTAAAAATTTTGTGCAATGAAGCCAATTGTTCATGGAAAATGAAGAGTTTACTCGCTAATCCAAGGTCTTAAATTCCATCAAGGAGTACTATCTTTCCATAAAAAAATCAATTGTGAATTTAGTTCAAGAAGATTGATGGAAAGTAGCCGATTGACAATAAACAGGCAATATAGGTCTCCCTGCTTTAAATATTAAGTATATCCCTTTTACATTTATCACTGTTGTTATGCCTTGTTCTTGCTCACCCTCAAGCCAATAGACTCTGTGCTCCAAATTGAATTAGCAAACTAACTGTTCAAGGGCCATATGAGCTATCTTGATCTTCTGGACCTTGAATATAAATGTGATGTCTGCTTATAACTTTAAGCACCCAGGAATCTAATCTTTGTCAATCTCACATATAGTTTTTTTATATCATCTTTATCTATTGAAGAACACAATGATAGCAAATTTTATATACCAGTGCTATTCAGGCACAGAACATGATTTCTTATTCTTAATATTGTTGGTAAAACAGACTATCTGTGAAGGCATGAGTTTGATGAGTACCTTGGCAGTTGAGCCTTGTATACTAAGTACTCATCATTAGTATCAAATGTATGATACATGCTTTTGCAATTTCCCAAGCTATCTGTCTTTAAGATTACTAGACATGAGATTCAATAAAACCTCATGCAGTCCACAGTCGATCAACTCAACAAACAGGAGGGTAGTTAGAATTGTAAATCATTATCCTGTCAACTGGAAGCAATTTGTAACAGTTTTATGCAGCACAATCTCCAGGTTCTCCTCAACAGTGGAAATAGATTAGGTGAGCCAAAGTCTTTGTAAGGCTTAAGCCTGCATTTTATTGTTGTACACAAACATTTACGATTTTGGAGATTGCAAATCTGTGCATTCCATCGTGAGCAATTCTGTGTCTTTTTAGGATGCCCAAGAAGTTTGTCAAACCTTCTCATCTACACATATCACAGTTTCTTGTTTACATTTGACAGAAAGTCCTTACATTTTTCTTGTTTATATTTGTTCTAATCCCCATGTTATCTTTAATGCAGGGAACAAAAGAGTAGTGCAGACAAGTACAGTACATGCTAAGCTTCCAGGATCTTACAAGGATGGTGAAGGAATAGTCTGTGATCGATCCCATCATCGCACAGATATATGCACTATTTTTGGGCATGTCCAAATGCATCCAAGTTCTAGTATGTTCCTACTTGATGTTCAGGACAGCCGTAACTCTGGTATAGAGGAGAAGATCAGGCCTTATTCTCGGAAGTGGGAAAAGAGCGTTATGGACATTGTGCACGAGGTGACTCTGAAGAGTGTAATGTTCCCAAATAATTCCAATCTACAGTGTGATGTTGTACACAATGTGCCTGCTATTGTTTTTACAACTGGGGGATATACAGGGAATCTGTATCACGAGTTCAACGATGGGATTATCCCGCTGTACATAACATCTCAACATTTAGATAAGGAGGTGGTGTTTGTTATTGTTGACTGTCGTAACTGGTGGTTAACCAAGTATGATGAGGTTCTGAAACAGCTAACTCGATACAGAGTCATCAACTTTGAAAATGAAACAAAGGTGCACTGTTTTCCTGAGGTTACTGCTGGCTTATTTATCCATGATGAACTGATGGTTGATCCAACTTTAATGTTCCAAAACAAAAGCATACTTGACTTCAGGGTCTTACTTAATCAAGCTTATACACCTCACTGGTTTACTCCTGATAAAAGTACAGAGGCAGACAATAAGCCCCGCCTTGTGATACTTGTTCGTGTAGGTAGCAGAATGATCTTGAATTTGAAAGAGGTGGTTGAATTGGCTGAACAAATTGGGTTTAATGTCACAATATGGAAGCCACTGCGAACTACTGAATTGAAGACAACTTACAGGCTTTTCAACTCTTGCCATGTGCTGCTTGGTGTTCATGGTGCAGCATTGACTCATTTTCTATTCATGCGTCCTGGATCTGTGTTCATTCAAGTCATTCCTCTTGGAACTGACTGGGCTGCTCAAAATTATTATGGTGAGCCTTCGGAGAGAATGGGCCTTCATTACATGGGCTACAAGATAGATATACAAGAGAGTACCTTAAGCAGAAAATATGATAGAAATGATTTAGTTTTGAAAAACCCAAAATTAGTTGTCAAGAAAGGGTGGGAAGCAACCAAACAAATCTACTTGGAATCCCAGGATGTGATTATTAATTTATCTAAGATGAGGAGGACTCTAATTTATGCCAAGGAGAAAGCAAATCAAATCACAAGTCCATTGTAGGAAGGGTATCTTAGTTGGTACTGTTTTGGATGGGAATTTGAACAAGCAAGCAGCTCGAGCTCAACTTTCCATGGCAGCTGTGATCATTATCACGCGGATATTGCAATGAGCAACATTTGGATTTGATCTGTTTATAAGTTATACTGTCATCTATGCCATCGGTACCCATTCCTGGGACATGAGGTGGTGTGCAAGTCTGAAAGATTGAACAGATGACAAGCGCATATAATTGGAGGTAGAACTGATGCTTCATGCCTCATTGATAACATATTGGCATTTACAGTTCTATGTTTTAATTGTATTCATTCCAAATTTTGGCCACCCTTGTCTTTTTATAAAAAAGTGGTTTGGACCTTCCGATACTTCTTAGATTAGCAACACCAAGAATCTTGTAACATTCATTTTTCCTCTTGAACAGCTTGGCAAATCATCTTTGTGCTAATATCCTGTCTTAGTGATGTAAATAATGAAATGGCAGCCTGTAATCGTCAAACAATGAAAATACTGTTTTGAAAAAATGCTCAAACATTTAAACCTTGTAGTTGTTGAGGAACAAATTGAATTCAAGATTATTTCTTTGTATTTGGAAATGTGTTTTGTTTGTGGAGTGGAAAGTTGCATACTGTTAAATGGCCCTAAGCACTCCTACTTACTGCTAGACCACAGCCTGATTGACTAAATGGCCGCAAGCACACCAACTTACTACTAGACCACAGCCTGATTGACTGATAACATGGTTTACATTAGAACATTTCTTCAAGTCCACACTCCTATTGCCATGTTTCGTTGCAGTTTATACTTAGGTATTGATTGGCTTGGCTAAAAGGCTTATTTTGGTTTTTTACATCATTCCATATATTTTTTGGCATTCAACTGGATTGCCAAAATCAGTACCATTTTAAATTCTCTCCAAGCTTGTCCTTGTGCAAGTTTCATTTTATGAAGAGTTGTTGGTCAAATTATTCTTTGTAAAAGGGTCTTCTTATAAGAAACATTCTTCTTTGTATTTCTAACAGCCCCTTATGTGCAAACACTGATGAAATCTTATCCTAGTGTCATTCTTGAAAACAAGAGCCGTATTTTATTGTAAACTCCGTGTTAGGGAATCATTAAAACCTCGTATTTCCCTGTACATTCTTAAGACCAAATCTTGTGCAGGGCTTACTTTTATAGGGCACCTAACATGTTTTATAAAGTCCTTAATATTAATATAAGGGATTTAATCTTGGACATGTTTGTACCTACAAACATCAGCTAGATTAGGTGTGGGTTGTATAATCTTCTTGCTCAACTTTTCCCTCCTAATCCCTGTGATTCTGTGCATGCGTGAAAAAAGCAAGCTGTGGGTCTGTTCTGTATGTGAATAAAAAAATGGATGCATCTTAGTTGATGCCTTGCAATAATTCCTCTAAATATAGAAGATCAATTCTTTATTTCTAAGGCACACTTTCTTATGTAAGACATTTTTCTTGTAAAATTTGCCTTGCAATTGTTCCTACAACTATAGAAGACCAATTCTTTATTTCTAAGGCACACTTTCTTATGTAAGGCATTTTTCTTGTAAAATTTAGAACAACCTTTATTGACACCAACAAACTAGATCCAACCTACATAAAAACCCAAGAGGAACATGATGAGGAAGTTACTGCCTAGGTGCACTTAGAAGATGGATGCAATGACCAGTAGAAGTCATGGTTCACCTCCTAAGAAATACAAGCTATGACACATGGACTGCGATGAATGGATTGTGACCAAAGTAGATTATGTACAATGATGTGTATATCAATCCCCACTAAATCTTAATATTTGAAGCCTTGGGTGATATATACAAGAGATGTGACAATATAAAATTTAAATGCAATAGATTATAGAAGTGATATTTCTTCATGCAATTCTTCGTGTACATGTTTTGGCAGGCAAATTGGGTATCTTCCTCAACTAAAGGAGGACCATTTGCATCTCATTGACATTGGTGTCAACCGTCGAGTCACCAACTAAATCCATGGAGAAACTTTATTGGAATGTAATCACAATCTCCAAGGAGGAAGCACTATTGAGCTTGGAGAACCATTTGGCTTAGAAGCCACGTCTGAGGGGTTTCTATTTTTATAAAGTTTGCCTGGGATTTGCACTTCACCTTCTCTACTGGTTTGCCTAAAGGCGCTCACATCTACTGGATATAAGTAGCTAGCCTAATGGCGCTTAAGTCAGGTCATTGCAGCTTAGGGTAAATATTTGGGTGCAATTCGAAGTGAGCATGAGGATGGGCTTGGGTCCTTAGCTTGTCATGCTCAACCCCTACCTCCAAGTGACCCCATGACAACACATATGCATGGTATTAGGTAAATTCATTGCTAAAAATTTGACTCTTGCCTCCAGATATCCCTATGGCTACAACAACGTGCCTGAGAGGGAATAGAATTGGGACCTAAGAGTGTGAATCTCGTTCTCCACGGCTTGCCCCAAACCCTTTGGATTTAAAATATCAAGGTAAAAATTAGGACAAATAGGCGTGGGCTTAGGGCCATGCGTTTCCATAATTTTGACCCCCACCTCCAGGGGTCACATGGCTACTACTTCATGCACTTAGAATTGCATTCTGCAGTCCTATTTTCGGTGTTCTGTAATGCCAAGCTTTACACAACTAGAAACACCAAAGCATCTTCTTTTTTCCTTAAAAGTCATTTTGCCTTGTTGATTGCATATACGACAATGTCAGATCTGTGCAAAATTTTCCCAGACAAGTCTTTACCCACTTCTTGTCATATTTGCTTTGCTCCAGTTGCTGTTTGAGTCCCCTTACCATCGACTGCATTTTTGACATTACCACCAGTTTTGCAGCATTTTTGCATTTCTGGTGGTACCATCACAAAACCAGTGGCATCCTTTTGCATTCTGGAAATAGTCATGATGGTTTCAAAAGAATGTGTAGTACCAACTTCGTCCCTTATGTTGTCCCTTTCCTGCCCGTCTCTGCCCTTCAAGTAGATCCCCAAATGTTATAAATATAAGTCTCTGCCTTCCAAGCAGATTCCCAAATGTTATAAATATGAGTCTCATGCAACTAATGACATCTGAATCATTAGAGCTGGAGCTTTCTTGCCTTTTTTTTGCCATCACAGTTGCATTCATCATTGCTATCTCAGTCAAGGTCATTTTAACATCGCCTAGCTTCGCTACTACCCCAGTTGAGGTCACATCACTCAGTTTTTCTGTTGTTGCATCTATTGGGGGAGTATTTTGAAGCTGAGGATACCCCACCCCAGTCAACCTCAAAGTTCAGTAGTGCTTTTTATGCCAGGTACACACAAATCGTCCTGGAAATTTATGGTCCTGAATTTTGCTCACTTCTTTGGTCTTGCTTGCAATTGATGAATCAAATTCTACCTAGACGGTAGAATTTGTTTAGATCCAATTTTAACTTGTTGCAAGTTTTATTTCTGGTTTGCTGCAGATTGCTCTGTTCTAGATTAGTTTTGTTTTGTCTCAACCTGCTCATCAAGGTCTTATTTTCCCTTTCACATGTTTTCTACTTTGCTAGATTTTGATTTTATCTTCTTCTTGTTCTATATCTTAGGATCAGTATCATGACAAGTCATCTGCTTATCTTTGTCTAGCATGAGCCATTTTTTGGGCTGTTAGCTGATTGTCTGCACTAGGTCCTTGGGGTTTCAGTTTTCTGTTCTTATAAATGCATTATTGGATAATATTGTGAGTCCATTGATTATTACTGAGTATGTTTACTTTTCGACTGATATTGGTTTTATAGTTTGATTCTATCATTGCAGGTCTAACCCTTGTGTCTTTATAGCCAGATTATCATTGCTATAGCTATTTCTAAATTGTTAAACTCGAGTCTAAAAGCTAAATCAATTCACTAACGGTTTGCTGCAAGTCACCATTGTGCTAGGAACCAGAATATTCAAAAGTAAATGATTTTATTGTTTTGATTTGATTTCAATATTTCATTTGGGGTGAAGTAGTTGTTGGTTCATTGGTTAAGTTGATTGGTTCACAAAGAGCCCACCAGGGATCAATTCTTGCTGAGTGCCAAGGCCTAACATCACAAGCAATGAGGCTAGATTTGAATTCTGATCGAATTTAGCAGAATGGATACCCCTCAGTCCTTCTCACCCTTGGAAGTTGAGACCAAGGCTCTCATGGTTTTTTGCTTCAACCATATGTGCATGTTTGATTTTCATTAGTTGCTCCTTGTATGTAATGGTTTGCAACCCCAAACAACATTCTACCTTGTCCCATTTCTTCCTGTATTTCCTATAGCCATGGCCATCCTTGGTCCAATCACAAGCCCCATCGACATGCCTCCATTTTCACAAGGTGTTTGCATCATTCGAGTCCTTTTAGGCCAATTGAGGGAATATGTGGGAATGCAAACATATACCTTGACCTTCAATGCCAAGCATTGGTTTCTTTCTTCATTCTGCTGAAGATGGACCCCGTAGTAGGATCGGAAATGTCGGACAAAAACAACTTAATGCAGATGAATCCAGTAGTAAGATCTTCCGGCGAGATCGTCCTTGAGGTGTGTGAATCAATGTGATCCTCTTTCTTGGACTGCTCCTGGGAAGTGCAGCCTATCTACATTCGTGGTGAACCTAATGTGAAACGTCTATCTTGCTTTCATGTCTTTCCTTCATTTCCACCATGTCTTTCACCACCACTTCCATCTTTCTTCACACTTCGAGGATTATTCTTGTTTCACCAATGATCATTCACAACTTCTATATGTTCCGAGTTATTAAGGCCTTGCAATCAATCTCATCAGCTTCGAGGATTATTCTTGTTTCACCAATGATCATTCACAACTTCTATATGTTCCGAGTTATTAAGGCCTTGCAATCAATCTCATCAGCGTTCCTATTCGTTATTCACCCTCGAGGGATGTTGAAATTGTTTCCATTTTTAGATTGGCTATGTTGGCCAAACATTTTTTTAACGAAATAGCATTATATTGTTGAAAAAATAATTACAAACTATTCACCAGAAGAAGGCCGGCGAAATGGAATTACACCCCTAAAGTCCAACAAACCAAGCCACAATCAAAATAAGTTTTACATGGAAAATAACACTATTCCTCCACATCCTAACACCCAAAAGTTCATTCAAAGCATGTTACAGTATCTCGTCTTAACCCCATCATTAAGGATAAACAATCAATTAAACTCGGACTCGTAAGCTCAATCATTCACACTGCTCAATCAATCAATCACATAGAAAAGCAATTACGTAACTTCCAATCATTTAGTTTAGTATTAAATTTCACACCACAAAGATAAAGTTGTTCGGGCTAAGAAGACAAACAACCGTCACCATTATTGGAAGGAAACAATATCTTTCATTGACATAAAGCATTGAAAAGCCCAATACGATATATGGAGAGTACAGGACGTTAACATTTTACATTTCACAGGGTAGATTTGTAGGCACTTCCTTGTCTTATTTAACAATAATAATCTTTATTCAAAAGGAATGTGATCAATAATCTCTCTAAAATACCCCAATGGGTGGCTTTTATTTACTTTAAATTTAAGTTGGTTAAGATTATGTTACCATTAATTTACTATTTTCATTTTACATATTTAATTGGTTGGAAACATAAAATTTGAATTAATTTCTTTTAAAATAAATTGATACTAAAACATGTGAATAATGTTCCAATACCTTTGTAATTTATGTAACAAGTTGTGATTGACTCTTATATATCATTATTAAATATACGCTGAACAAGTATTATTCCCATTTCATTTTAAAATAATTACTTTTATGAGTATGTCATATCATATGTATTGAGTTCTATTATAGGGATTGGCTCCTCTCCCTTAATATATTTCATTTTTTATAGAAGATTTTTTTACAATAGAATTTAGTTTTATGTTAATTATTTTTTTCTAAAAAATTGACACTAATTTAATCTAGAAGTCCTTCAAAGATTGTAAGCTTTTTTTTTTTTTATTGATTATTATTTGGAATGAGATGTCATGATGGAGATCTACATTCAAATTCAAACCTCTCACAACCATGGTAAATAATTCCTTAAGATTCATTGTAGTATCTTAAAATGGCCTCAAGGTCTTTATTTTATGTTAGTTTGGCACATTTGTCTATGCATAGTTAATTTCGTCTAAATCAAATAATATTGGTATTTTGGTTAACCTTTGAAGCCCAAAACCTTCTCTTTAGCCTTCAAGGCAATTTCCATTCAATCTTTTCATGCCTTCGATTCCCCTTTTCAATTGCACTATATGGCCTTGACATTCTGTCTCAACAGTATTATATGGTCCTAACAACTTTTTTCCATACCCCTTTAACTGAATGGCCTTGTTTGCTCCCTTTCTACCTTCCTATTTCTAATAATTGGAAGTAGACATGCGTCAATATTGTGAAATTTGAATTCAAAGTCACTTATAAATAGACAAGTGTTGTGAATCATTTGGATATACAAGCACTATCAATTAGATAACTAGGATTGAGCATATTCTTATTGCATGAAATGCATACTATCTTATTCCAAGGTTCCCAATGATTTCTTTGTTCTACTTCATGACGTTTGATTGCTAGAGAGCTAGTTATTTGACACTAACTGCTAAAACCCTAATGTAGGGCCCCAATCCTTGTTTTCCTCTCTATTAGGTCAAACATTCAACTTTTGCAAGGATGCAAGAGTTGTAGTGTGCAAACTGAGGGTAAGGAAATGAAGAACAAGACTAGGGGATCAAAACTTAGAAGTTAGATTTATATTTTAGATATTTTGTTCAAATTGTAAAGTTACACTTTATACACCAAGGTAAAGCGAAATGTATGGTTTTGTTAGTTGTCTCCAATCAAGGCCAATCCAATCAAGGCCAAATTTCTAGGTGATATTCATCTTGGCTTTGTTAGCACATTTTTATGGACAAATTTGTGTGGTATAGCTTCTAAAACGTTGTACAAGACTCTTGAAAGCCAATATTTGCATATGGGTGGCAAAAAATAGGAAAATTATGACATGACCAACTTAGAAGAAGGGGATTCCTTAGTCCTTCCATGTGCTCTTTATGTAAATCCCATGAAGAAATAGGGAGCACATTATGTTACACTGCAAGTTTGTGTGGAAATTTTGAGGGCTCTTCCTACGACAATTCACACAGACATGGGTAGTGCAAGAAATTATTGACCCCTAAAATTTGAATAAGTATTGATCCATTTTTGGTGCGTGGCATGAAGGGACCATTGTCCATTTTAACGCAAGTCCCAATATGACACGAAAGGACCATGGCACGGGAAGACTATGGTGCGTAGCTGACAGACGTGAAAGGTGATGGGCATGGAAGGACAATGGCATGGGAGACCCAGCACAAGAGGACCCAGTCGAGAGAACGTGTCACGAGGGACCCAAGAACAGAGGACTTAGAACCAAAGCATAAGACTAGGGGAACGCATGGGAAGTGGAGCGCGAGGAACACGGGAGCAGTTAGAAGAAAAACTCAAATGGGACACTTCAATCCCACTGATCAAAGTTTTTGTACCAACCCATGAGGAATGAAACACTTGGCCACCAAAATGTAGCATGGAACAAGGATCTAGGGGCGCAGAGACCCGAGTTTATAGGAACAACTAATTGTAAGAGCCATGACTCTCAGTTTGTTGGGAGTTTGTGTGCCATCTGTTCATGACAGTTAAAATTATGACACTTGGTCAAGGCAAAACAAGTATAAAAACCCCTATTGTAATCATTCACATATATGATCCTTCGGGGAATACAGAAAGTAACTTTGTCTTGTATTTCAGTAAGCTATTAATGAGAAATCAGTGTTTGCTATATTGTGTTATGAGTGGTGAATTATTCTAAGTGTTGGATAATGGATATGGTTTATTTCTAAGTCATGGGTATCTTTTTCTTTTATCACTACTGTTAAATAGTAATGGTGATCCTAGTTATAGTGGTAGTCAAATATGGAACGATAATGATAATAGTAGTATATTTAGGATGTTGAATAACCTCTTAAGAACTATGCTATGAAAGATTAAAAAAATATAACATTATGCTACAAAGCCTTTGGGAACCAGTCTTTCGCTGTGCACTTCGGGTGAGTGCGTAAGACTACCTCTCACGTGATAGGGCCAATGCACTAGTCTGTTGGGGAGAAGCTTCAACACCGAAGTATAACTAACTAAAAGAACCTAACATTTTGGTTTTATTATTGGGACCCGAAGAAATTGGAGAACAATCATGGGAAAATGTTTGAGCACATCACGCTAGAGAATATTGAAGAATGGGTTACTAGTGTCGAAGACAATTTTGCGGTCCTGTATCTTGAACCAGGAGTTTCTGCACGATAGTGGGTAAAGCAAAATCTCTATAGTTCTCTTTATGAAACTTTATTTTTTGAGGTCCCAGTTCTCTTGCATTCTTGGATTCTAGCATATGCTCAAGGATGATCCATAAATCTTAGAAGGCAACCTTGGACACTTGAGCGGTAGAGGAGTTTAGCATGACTTGAAATTCCCTGGATGTGAGCAGTTAATTTTTGGTGGAAAGGCATTCAGAACAACTACATTTTGGAGTACGTCGTGACCACCTATTCATGTCTTGAGGAAGTGAAGTTTTAATTTCTCTGAGTGCCGAGGGGACACTATCTCTCATTGTTTGCTTTTAAAATTAAAAAGCTAATTGTCGACCTTGGATTGGAGACTCTACCCATGGAGGGCTAAAATATCCCGTGCATGAGCCATACATTTGGGAGGGGAGAGTATAGGTTGATTGAAGATTGAGGGTTCAACATGGTAGCAAGCCAATGAACATTATAGAAACTGAAGTATGATGAATCTCAGCAAAGGATCAGGGGAGTTAGCGACACATAAAAAAATCGAGAAACCTCGAGGAGTGTTGTGAAGAGCCACAGGGAAGCAGATACGCATGAGGGACCCATCACTTTCGAGCCATGTTATTTGCCACTTCTATCTTATGAAGGAGAATCGAGCTGGACTTCAAGAATCGAAGAACCAAGTACAAATCAACCAGGCTTCCCCACCATAGTGCATGCTCATGCCTTTGAGTCATACATAATACATATACAAAATTGGGATACAGACAATACAGAGTCATAAATTGAGCATGTACAGGAGTTTGAAACTAGGCCATTAGGTGATCATTCAGAATCTACATTACCTTTCCCGCTTCAAGGGAATTCTATGGCACATCTTGGAATTCTAGGTGGATCTAGCCCTCAAGGCCAAAATGCAGTCCTGAACTTGGGTAACCAACCCTCTTTCCATGGGCACTGCTATTAAAGGCGTTGGAAGAAGATTAGGAGGAGGCGTTGGAGGAGGTGGAATCCCTCCTCATGGGACACAAGCTGGATCTTCCTAGCAACCAGTGCTCAACCACACCCCACTATGGTCTACTATGAGATGATATTGCATTTACTTGAATACCGAAGGGTAGAGAATGCAATTGAGCATGTCCATAAGTGCAAACTGATTTAGAGGTGCGAGGCATCACATCTTCTGAATATAAGGCTACTTAATTTGCCACTACACTTTTAGGGCATACACACAAGTGGTATCAAAAGTTGAACTCTTAGCAAGTGGTGGTCGACTATGACCAACTCAAAGTAGCCTTCCTATAAGAATTTGACATTCCTGAGTTTGAGTAGCAAAGTATAACGATGCTGAAGGACATAAAGCAAGGACTTACAAAGAGCATGCATGAGTATGATGCACAATTCAAAACCTTGCTTTCTAAATTGTCATTTAAAATAAATCTTGATCAACATGCATAATGGTTTGTGGGAGGCTTAGTGTTACCTTTCTGGTCCAACTCTATCAAAAAGAACCTTCACTAGTGCGTGCGAGGATCTGGAAGCTACCCTCTACACTGAAGCATTTGAAATCATGGATACTAGGAATAGTCCCTTTATGGAGGTGAAAATAGCATCCATGACATCACAACTTCAAAAGTTGATGGCAAACAATGCACATGAGACACGTAGTGGTGTCTAGTGTACTGACTGTGAAACTGAAGGGCACACAAAGAACAACTGCCTATGCAAGAAATCCATGCAGTACTAAAACAAACTTGAGAGCTCTGTCATGAGGAACATGATGTCTGTTCTTGTCCATTCTTACAACATGATACAAACACTAAGGTGTCCATATATTATAAGATTTGTGATGCCTACACCCATGACACTAATGATTGCTGATTGATTAGTGATATTCATGAAGCTCAAGTGCATGGCACACACCAAACCTCAGTCGCTAATACCTAAGACAATAGTGGCTACCATGGGTGAGGGAGAGGATGAGGATGAGGATGAGGCGGTGGTTGGTTTCCACTGAGAACCTATTAAAAATGTGGTTCTCCAAACCACTATCAAAGAGATTGCCTAGAGTATCTGACCTATGCATTTTGTAAAAAGGACCATCGACTGGAAGAGTGTCTTGATCTATATGCAGCCATCACTAAGGAGTGAAATGAAAAAGGTGCTAACATGATTAGAATAGACAAACCATAATGGCACGCACGTCCCTCCATCCCAATAGTGCAATAAGTAAATATCACCACTCATAGTGGGGGACATACTCAATCCACAACCAACCCAGTTGAAAAGGTACATTGAGAAGAACCATGAGCTAAGAAGTACCTTTATGATCAATGGCAAAAGGATGTCCTTCAAGATACAATGGTACTTGTGTGAGAGCTCCAAGGAGAGATTCAATACCTCAAGGACAAGGATGTGACACAACGCACCATAAAGCAAAGAGAAGTCGAACCTCAACCTATGGTGCAAGATAATTTTAAAGAACTATGCAAACATATGCTAGATGAGGACATTGTTCCCCAGCTTAGTGATTGGCTTAAAAGTTAGGCCCGCTTACCAAATGAAGTCCATCCTTACCTAAGTCAACAAAGTGAAGATTATTATTTAAATCATACCTGATGAAAGAAAACTCCTAGTTCCTCTACTCTCCCGAACGATGGAGAAATATTGGTTAATGCTACTATTACTGGATGGGTAATCTAGGATAGTCTAGTAGATACTGGCACAAAAGTTAATGTTCTCACTAAAGATGCTTGGCGAAAAATATCTAGTCCAACCCTATAACCCTCTCCTCATATCTTTTTTATGGAAAATAAGACTCAAGCACAACCTGTTAGGGTCCTCAAGAATGCCATTGTTGACATACTTAGGGTTCCCTTCAAAGTAAATTTTGAGGTCTTGGAGTTAGCAGAAGCTGATGACTATCCAACCCTACTAGGAAGGCTTTGGTGCTATGAGAACCATGTAGACTTGAGCTTTAAAAACCAATACATTAGCTTTGAGAATTTCGGTCAACACGTATTAATACCTTTAGACCAGGCACAAAGACCTCCCTATATCGAGCCTATAAATGTTGATGAAGACATCAATTACTTGTATAATGTTACTGATCAAAATGATGAACAACATGATCTAACACCAGATGGTATTCTCTGATAGACAAACAACCAGTCTATCTCAGATTCTACAAGTAATGATTTCAACTGTTGGGCCCATGGTGACTAAGATATTATTGAAAGGTTGTGTAGCATCGTAAACAAAGGAGAAAGCATCCCACGCCAGCTTCTAAACATCACAAGTTTATGCGCATTATGGGTTTAATAATGAAAGGACCATTGGTGGGACCACCACTAGAAAGACTTAATGAAGCTCCATGGTTCCAAGGATAAATGGAGGTACATGAATTTGTCTAGTGCCTTAAAGAGTTCTATGATATCGAGAATGACCGAATGAGGTCATTAGATCACATTTTTGATGGTACCACTGCCAGATGATAGCGTACTCATAAAGAGTGCCTTTTGTACTAGGATCAAGTGCAAGTTACTCTCTACCATAGATTTCATCATGACAATAAGGTTAGGGGAACACTTAGTTACAGTGGCGTGCAAGCACCGAAACCTCACATTGAGGGTTGTGAGACAATATGGTGAGTTGAGGAAACAATCTTACTAGATTACCTCTCGGTACATGCATTTTATGAGACTTTGTACACTTGGGCACATGTATGGTATATTCACGAACATAGGCACATGGGTACCATGTTTTGGTAGTTACTAAAGGGGAACATGACGTCAGTGCTCTCTTATTTTTCACCAAGGATGGACTTGCGCCTCACCCTTCAAGCCATGCATGAAGCAATCATTGGAGACCTAAGTCCCATCAAAGACAACCTGTGCCATATTCATCAAGAACTTGAAGAACCCTTGCATTTATTCATTAAGCCTCACACCCAATTATTTCTTGTACCATTGATAGTTCTTAGGGAAAAACGTCATGAAGAGATCCACCTGGGAAAGCTAAAACTCATCTTCCAAGTAGAAAAAGGTAAGGGTCTATTTCACTCAACCCCTTGACTAACCACTTAGATGTCCCTACAAGTACTGGTTCACAAACTGTTCAGGACACAAGTTCTCCAATGAACAACCCTTATCACAAGGCCATTCAAACTATTCAATGTAACATTGGCACGGAGCAAGAGCCAAAGATGGCTACAATTAGAAATTATTGGATTGACATAGAAATTTCAAAGAATTTTAAGTTGTTGAAAGAGTATCAGGATGCATTTCCGAGGAATTATAGATAAATGAAAGGAGTCCATCCTTCCATAGGAAATATGCACATAAAGGTAATCGTGGTGCTCACCCTATGAAGAAACAACTATACAAGATGAACCCCAACCTCTGAACATGAGTGAAACAAGAGATCAATAACATGCTCCATGCTGGAGTAATTACTCCCATTATTGAATCTAAATGGGTCAGTCTTATGGTAATCAATATAAAAAATGTTGGGCGTATCCATATCTATGTGGATTACCATGTCTTAAATGCATCTTATGTGACAGATCCTTTTCCAACACCTTTCATGAAGGAAATCCTAGAGGGTGTTACCAGTTGTAAAGTATACTCTTTTACAGATGAGTTCTTAAGGTACCACCAAGTCCAAATAGCTGAGGAAGATCGATCCAAGATTACTTTTGCAACTAAATGGGGATATTTTGCCTATACCATCATGCCTTTTGGGTTGAAAAATGCCCTAGTAGTGTTTCCATAGATAGTAGTTGAGGCTTTCAAAGATTCATTCATAAATTCCTCCAAGTCTACTTGGACGATTATATGGTATATGGGTTGGTCAAGGACCATTGTGCCAATTCGAGACTCATGCTTGAGCGCTATTGAGTGCTATAAATTTCATTAAATTTGAAGAAGTGCCTATTCACGACACCTTTTGTTGTACTTCTTGAGCATATCATTTGTAAGGAAGACTCCTAGTAGACCTAACCAAGGTCTCTATGATTCTCTGTTTCCCAGTTTCCAAGACTTAGTGTGAGGTGCGTTCCTTCTTAGAGCACACAGGATATTATAGAAATTTCATTTAGGGTTATGCCAAGATTGCAGTGCCCTTTGAAGAGCTTTTAAATCATAATGAATAGTTTATATGGACTAATTCTTACAAAGCAGCTTTTGAAACACTCAAAGAAAGGTTAGTTGCAGCTCCTATCTTGTAATTCCTTTTTCCTATTCCATGAATTCTAGTTTTCTTTGGTAGTAAAGCTCGAGAAGACTAACTATGGACCTGATCATTTATCCTGAATTGAAAATGGAAAACCCCCACATGCCATAGAAGATGATCTTCCTGACGTATAGCTATTTCAAGTTGCTTAGGTACTTGAAGAGCTGGAGGATATTGAAGCATTTCTCAACACTGGTTGCATGCTTGACACCTTCCCTTTGCAGGAGAAAAATTAACTTACAGTTCGCACTGCACCTTATCAGCTCATAGTAGGAGATATTTATAAAATGGATCATGATAAGGTGATTCGCCTTTGTGTAATGCAACATGAGCACCCTAAAGTGATGTGAGAAGTCCACAAAGGTTTTTTTGAAGGACACTATGTTGGAGACGCTGCCATGTGCAAGGTGCTACTCATTAGACTTTGGTGGCCAACTTTATTCAAAGATGCAAAGGCATATGTTAGGTAATGTGATGTCTGCCAATGCATAGGAAAACCAAATAGGAGAGATTATATGTTGTTGGGACCTATTCCCTCTTAAAAATCATTCAAAAAATGGGTTATCAATTTTGTGGGACCCATCACTCTAGTAGGGCGATGAATGGGATCTCGATACATCATTGCAACAACTGACTACCTCATGTACTGGGTTAAAGTAGCACCAACTAAAGACTTTACTGCAACAACTACCACATGATTCATTTAGGAGAACATTATAACATGATTCAGATGTCCCCTAAGCTTCACCAGTGATCAAGGCATCCACTTGAATGAGATGATTCACATCTTGTTTTTCGAGTTCATGATCATGCATCACAAGACAACACCATACCACTCATAAGCCAATGGAACAACTGAAGCCTTCAATAAGATTCTCGGTACCAATTTGACAAATTTTTGCAATGTTGGTTGGACTGATTAGGATGATAGAGTATCTACAGTACTTTGGGCTTACCGAACTACATATAAGCACCTCAACAAAAGTACATTGCTCAACCTAGTGTATGGAAAGGAAGCGGTCATGCTAGTGGAGTTCCTGGTTCCATCTCTTTAGATAACACATGTGGGAAACCTGGATGATGAAGCCTCTTTGAAATCCTAGCTTGATGATTTGATGAAACTAGATGAGTCTTGGTTTCTCACCCACTAGAGTAAGGATGTTGAGAAATGCAAACATAAAACATGACATGATCGCCATAGGCATGAAAGTTCTGTTATATGAATCTAAGTTCATGTGCCACCTTGGGAAGCTCCAGATCCATTGGGATGGTCCATTCATAATACAGAGCCTCTGACCTACTGAAGCTTCTCAGTTAAAACAAATGGATGATAAGTTCCTCCTAGGGCACTATAATGGCAGTTGACATCGACCATATTATGATTCTATTTAACTAAAATTTTATAATCAATAGGGCTTAAAGCCATTAAATTAGAATTTATGACTTATAATAAAGAGTGCTACCCTTGAGGCACATGTTTCTTCTTTTATGTAATTTTGAGTTTTTGTACTTAGTGTGTTTTTGTGGAGGGCCATGAACCCCTTTTAGTTTGGGGTAAGGCATCATGCAAGTGAATCATAATAAGTTCAAAGTTAGAACCGGGCATATAAGACATGTGGGTGTGCAAGTTCCATAATCATAAGAGTCATCTATGGTACACAAATGATTAAGGGCACATGAGTCATTCAATGCATTTCGAAAGCACTTTGAAAGGTTCCTACCATTTGAGTGACAACTGTCTTCCACTATACTAGAAAGGTGGGACACAGTTGTCATCCACTCCCAAGCAAGGTGTGAAGAAAAGATAGTTCATTAATTTAACAAGGTTAGTTATGATGAGAAGTGTGTGAGTGGAATGATGGGACAAATTCATTAAGGCACTAAATTCTCCATACAAGATTTGAAGTATGAAGGCCATTAAAAAATGTGGATTAATGACTCGAAGTGATGGGGAGAGGGAATGAATTAATGAAGGTAAACTCCCTCAAAGGGCCTATATATAAGCCTGCTAAAGTCATTTTACACTTTACCTTGCTTTAATATTTGAGTGCTAAGTGCGAACGGTGAACTAGAGAACCAGAGACTGATGAAACTAAATTTCTTAAAAAGTAGTGTTTACGAAGTTGGCAAAGTAACGAAGGTTATTTACAGGTGAGAAGAGAGGTTAAGTCTGAATTGGAGTATAGGAGTGGAGATTTATGAAGTTGTAGGTTATAGGTCTACCATTGTTGAAGTGTGAAGCTCGAGAGCTAAAGTCAGTTAGGCTACCACCACGTATTCATTCAAAAATGTGGGATGACCGTAGATTAACCTTCAAATTCCATGAAGGGTAATGCGACTGAAGATAAAGGCTAAAAGACTCAAAAAACTTCCAACCATACCAGAGGAGGAAGAGGTGAGCGGTAGAGATTGGTTCCTTATTAGGGAGGATGTTAGGATCTTACAACACAATTGATTACTTTTGTATAAACAACTAAACACAGAATTAAATCAGAAATAATAAGCAACTAGAAATTAGAAACAACAAAGAATAGGAGATACCAGAAACAACCAATCTTGTATTAAACTCTTCCAGAAGGAAATACAATGAAAAAATCTCTCTTCTCACACCTCTCAGATGTACAGATCTCTTTCCCTCAAGAGTTCTCTCTCTCTCAATTACAACCAACTCCACTACTTGAATTGATTCACCTTTTTCAACTATGAAGATCTAACCCTATTATATAGAACTAGGAGTCATGAGCCATGCATTCTCCACCATTAGATGCACATTTTAATCAAAGGTTCAAATTCTACCCTGCCAAAAATAGAAAAGTGGACTCAAGACTAACAATTAATCTTTACATGCAAACTATTTGTTCTCCTCAAAATTAAAATTCTGGAAATGCACAGATGACTGACATCGGTCTCTGTCTGTCTGCATATGATCGATGTCAGCCGATTAATAACTGACGTTGATCAGTCATGATCGATGTCGGTGACTGTGTAACTCCAGCAACCTCTGCATTTACTCATCTGACGAAGCTTTTAGCTCCACAACTCAACAATCTCCCACTTGGAGATAAACAACTGCACCTATACCTCGACAACAACATCCTCTAGCTTGTTTCTCCATCTTCAAATTCAATCTTGAAGACCAACAAAAGTTGAATGAAGATTCAACTTCTCCTTTGTTATCGGCTTTGTTAACATATCAACAGGGTTCTTATCTGTATGGATTTTTTTTAGCTTCAACTGTCCATCCTCCAATACCTATCTAATGAAGTGGTACCTAAGCTGTATATGTTTGGTTCTTGAATGAAACGCTGAATTCTTTGCCAAATGAATTGCACTTTGACTATCACTATACAATCTGCAACTCTTTTGCTCCTTTCCCAACTCTTTCATGAACTGAGTCATCCAAATCATTACCTTGCTAGCCTCTGTGACTGCAATGTATTCTACCTCTATAGTAGACAAGGCAACAACCTTCTGCAACTTTGAAATCCAGCTAACCGCCGTTCCACCAATAGTGAACACATATCCTGTGGTGCTTCTCCTGCCATCCAAGTCACCTACCATATCCGAATCTACATACCCATGTAGAGAAGTGTTTGACCCTCCATAGCATAAATGCCTACTGCTGGTCCCTCTTAGATATCTGAGAATCCACTGAACTGCTTTCCAGTGTTTCTTTTCTAGATTAACCATAAACTTGCTGACAACTCCCACTGCTTGGGCAATATCAGGTCTAGTACATACCATTGCATACATCAAGCTTCCAACTGCTGAAACATATGAAACTCTACTCATGTACTCAATCTCATCATGTGATTTATGACACTGTTCTTTGCTCAACTTGAAATGTTCAGCCATAGGTGTGCTTACCGGTTTTGCATCCTGCATATTGAACCTCTCCAACACCTTGTTCACATAATCCTCTTGAGACAAAATCAAACTATGATTTTTTCTATCTCTCTTAATGCTCATGCCAAAGATTTTCTTTGCTGCTCCTAAATTCTTCATGGCAATTATGTGAGCTAATTTTACCTCAAGCTCAGTAATATCTTGCATGTGTGAACTTGCAACAAGCATATCATCTACATACAGTAACAAGATAATATAACTACCATTATTCAATCTATTAAAATAAACACAATGGTCAGATTGACATTTACTAAAGCCATGTTCTGTCATAAACCTGTCAAACTTCAAATACCATTGTCTTGGAGCTTGCTTAAGACCATATAAGCTTTTATTTAACCTGCACACAAGTTTCTCCTTACCTTTGACCTCAAAACCTTTTGGCTGATCCATATATATCTCTTCATCCAAATCTCTATGAAGAAATGCTGTCTTAACATTAAGTTGCTCAAGATGCAAATCCTCAATAGCAACTAAAGACAATACAGTCCGAATAGAAGTCATCTTTACTACAAGAAATTTTTTTTTACTAAAATCAATACCTGGTTTCTGTGCAAATCCCTTTACTACCAACTTGGCCTTATGTCTCATTTGTCTATTCTCTCATTCTTTTAACCTGTAAACCCATTTGTTTTTTAGTGCTTTTTTTTGGGCTAGCAACTCAACCAAATCCCACGTTTGGTTCTCTTCTAAGGAATCAATTTCTTCATTCATGCCATGCTCCCACTGTTTTCTGGATTCTACCTGCATTGCCTCATCAATTTTTTTTGGTTCTCCACCATCAGTGAGCAACAAGTAGTATAAAAAAGGGAAATAATCAATTGGAGGTTTACTTACCCTTTCAGACATCTTTATGGGCGTTTGAGACTCATTCACAGTTTGCTGTCCGCCCAAATTTCTTTCTGTCAGTGACCGATCTCGGTCATCTCTGGTTGATGTCGGTCTGAAACTGATCGACGTTGATTCCACCTGACCGACGTCGGTTTCTTCCTGATCGACATCAATTTCTATATGACCGACGTCGATTCCTGCCGTTTCGATGTCTATATCTATGTTTTCTTATGAGTGATGATTTTTATTCGTGAGCTCATTTTGGATCATAACCTCATCCAAATTATGATTGCCCTGCTCAAATTTATTCAGCCTCTTGAGCTGATCACTGTACATCACCTTCTCATTGAAAACTACATCACGACTTCTAATAATTTTATTAGTTTCTAAATTCTACAATCGAAATCTAAAATCTCCAGAACTATAACCAATGAAAGTGCACCGCATAGATTTAGCATCCAGCTTCTTTCTATTTTTTTATCAATGTGCACAAAAGCTTCAGAACCAAAAACTTTGAGATGTGAAAGATCTACCTTTTTACCTGTCCAAGCCTCTTTTGAAATTCCACCATCCGGTGTAGTAGAAGGTCCTTTGTTAATCAGGTAAACTACAGTATCTACAGCTTTTGCCCAAAACTGTAAAGGCAAACCAGCATGCAACCTCATACTCCGTGCACGCTCCATTATTGTTCTATTCATCCTTTCAGCAACTCTATTTTGCTAAGGTGTTCTTGGAACCATCATTTCCTTGCGTATTTCATTCATAAAATAGTAACTGTTGAATTTATTGCTGTAGTACTCACCACTATTATCAGATCTAAGACACTTCAATCTCAAATCTGTTTCATTCTCAACCAAAGCTTTCTATTTCTTAAATATGTTAAAAACATCAGATTTTTTCTTTATGCAATAAACCCATACCTTTCTTGTAGCATCATCAATGAAAGAAACATAATACCGTGATCCTCTAATAGAAGTTACCTGAGCTGGTCCCCACACGTCTGTGTGAACAAGCTCCAACTTGTGCTTCTTCTGTGTTGACTCAATTTTGAGAAACCTCACTTTTTTTTATTTTTTAAAAATACAATGCTCACAGAAATCTAGATCTATGCTTTTCAAATCTAAAAGCTTAACTTTTAACTTAAGAACATTCATTCCCTTCTCACTCATGTGACCAAGCCTACAGTGCCACAACTTTACATCTATATCTGAAGTAGATAAAACAGAAAGAGAATGATTAGTAATACAAGCAGATAGATAAAGTGTACATACTCTCTTACCTCTGGCTAATACAAGTGCACTCTTAGAAACTTTTCAAGATTCAGCTGTGAGAGTTACTATGCAACCCTCATCACCCAACTTCCCTGTAGAAATCAGATTTTTCTTCAAGATGGGTACATGCATAACATCCTTCAACACCCATGTGTTGCCATTTTGCAATTTCAGCTGCACTTTTCTTTTGCCAACAATTTGACAAGGCTCATCATCCTCTAAATAAACTTTTTCAAAATCTCCATGGACATAATCATTGAAAAATTCTCTATTTGGGGTTGCATGGAAAGAGGCACTAGAATCTAAAACCCAAAATTTTACTTTATTATCTAAAAAAAATATAAGAGCATCTTGTGCAACAATACCTGCAACTTTTGCTTCTTCTTTATTACCTTCATGCTGATTTTCTTTGTTATCTTCCAACCAACAATCTTTCTTTGCATGCCCTTTCTTTCCACAATTCCAGCAGGTTATTCTTCTATTTTTAGATTTGGATCTACTTCTCATCTTTGACTTTGACCTTGATCTCCCTTGCTTGCCCTTCTCTCTTTGCCTTCCCTTGCTTTCAATACTTAAAGCATTACCTGATGTTTTCTCTATTTTTTTTTGCAAATTTCTTCATTCAATATTACACTAACAACATCATCAACTTTCAAGATATTTGAAGCAGATGCAATATTACTAACTGTCATTACCAAACTATGCCAACTTTCAGGTAAAGAGCATAAGATTAAGAGAGCCTTAATTTTATCATAAAAAACCATTTTGATTGAATTTAACTGATTTATTATTACATGAAAATCGTTAAGATGACTAGATACAGATCCACCTTTCTGCATTTTAAAATTAAATAATTGCTTCATAAGATATACCTTATTCGAAGCTGAAGGCTTTTCATATAAATTTGTCAAAGTATCCATTAACTCTACTGTTGTCTTTGCCTGTGATAAGTTGAAAATCACAGAAGATGCCAGGCTCAACCTTATAGATCCAAGAGCCTTTTTATCAAGAACATTCCATTCTTCATCTTGCATATTTGTGGGCTTTCTTGAAACCCCATCCAACGGTAAGTACAGATCTTTCTGATACAGATAATCTTCTATCTGCATCCTCCATAATTGATAATTCTTGTCATTGAATTTTTTCATTCTTAGTTTACTTTCTTCTGCCATTGCTTTACTCCCACTCAATCAGAAACTTCTGTGAGTGAATTTTGTAATCAACAAACACTAACATGCTCTGATACCACTTGTTAGTGAACCAAGCTCTGATACCACTTGTTAGGATCTTATAGCACAATTGATTACTTTTGTATAAGCAACTAAATACAAAATTAAACCAAAAATAATAACTAAAAATCAGAAACAACAAAGAATATGAGATACAAGAAACAACCAATCTTGTATTAAACTCTTTTAGAAAGAAATACAATGAAGAAATCTCTCTCTTCTCACACCTCTCAAATGTACAGATCTCTTTCCCTCAAGAGTTCTCTCTCTCTCAATTACAACCAACTCCACTACTTGAATTGATTCACCTTTTTCAACTATGAAGATCTAACCCTATTATATAGAACTAGGATTCATGAGCCATGCATTCTCCACCTTTAGATGCACCTCTTAATCAAAGGTTCAAATTTGTCCTGCCAAAAATACAAAAGTGGACTCAAGACTAACAGTTAATCTTTACATGCAAACTGTCTGTTCTCCTCAAAATTAAAATTTTGGGAACGCACAGATGACCGACGTCGATCTCTGTCTGTCTACATATGACCGATGTTAGTCGATTAATAACCGACGTCGGTCGGTCATGACTAATGTCGGTGACTGTGTAACTCTAGCAACCTCTGCATTTGCTCATCTGGTGAAGCTTTTAGCTCCACAACTCAACAGAGGAGGCACTAGAAAATCAAGAACAAATACATCATGTAGGAGTTATGAGAGAATGCGCTGAAAAAAAAGTGAGAGAGAACATGAAAGAAGAAAAGATGGTGAAGAAAGGAAAGTAGGTGCATACCTCATCAATATAGAATGCCCCATCATCTCTCCTTTCATCTCTTTTAATAGAGGAGATGCAATACCCAAAGTCGGTCTTGCGTGCAGAGAATTGGGTCTCTAAGGTGTCAACTGCCACAATTTTTGACTATAATGACCGTCAACTGGGAAACAAGGTAGAGCTGTAGAATGACTACCAAGTTCAGACCAAAAACACAAGGAACCAAGTGGTTTATGACTTATCCATCAAGAACCAACTAGACAAGCCAAACCTCTTTCAACTTTTTGAGCTACCATACTTTGGCAAGCCTACTAAGGTAGTTCAATTCCTCATCTCATGCGTCCATGAGGAATACATCCAATTCATGGGGTGAAACATGAAGATCACCATAAAAAGGATAAGCAAAGTCATGGGACTTCAGTGCTCGGGAGTGAATGTGTTAGATGACTTGGTGAACATGAAGGAGATTCAATAGGCCACCATGGCATTTATGTACCAAAAATAAGGTAATGCAATGCACATAAGGAACTTGTAAGATCACACCCTCAGAGTCACAACACATATCATTTCTACCAAGGTTAGAGGGAATGACTGATGGAATGAGGTGGGCATGGCCCACATACACATTGCTCACCAAGTCTCCCAGGGAACAAAGTGTAATTGGGCACTGTACTTTTCCTAGAAGATAGTTGAAGATGTGAAGAAGGTGCACAAAATGCCTAAGTACATGTTTCTTTGGGGATCAATCTTGTTATTTCTAGTTTTTGATGAGATCGTGGTGCCTGATTATAGCTCAGGTTCATTAAAGTCGGTGTACCCCCCACTCACAGGTCCCCCATCGAGCACTTCAAAGCCTTCACTTACCCCCAACACATTACCTTATATTAAAAGATGAAGATGAGGTACCCGTTTGATGGGATGAAGGTAGATTTTGGGAATGAATGGCATAGTACAAAGTATTTACCCCCTAGTCACAGACTAAGCAAAATTCACTATAAAGTAATATGACTCCCTGGCATGCATTTGCATGAATTCCTTAGAACTTTCGGCATGGATTAAGTTTCCATATGCATTCTCTGCATGGTACTTCATCAATTCTATCAACCAGATATATGATGTGCAACCAATCATTCTCTAGGAAAAGTGGATAAACGTGAAGCACCACACCCTCCAAAAAATATATGTATATTCAAGTAAGAAGGCCTTTGTGGAGAGGGGAGAAACAAACTTAACCAATATAAAGGTTAAGGATACCCTAGTTGGGGAGTAGGTCCATAAACTATTCTATATGTTACACCCTCGTTAGTACCCTCTGTTAGGGTGTGGAGCTAAAAGCTTCAACTATGCAGACGAAGAAGAGGAGGTTGCTGAAGTTTTAGAAGTACTGGCATCGGTAGCATGATCGACGTCGGTCAGATACAGTGCAGAAGGCAATCGACGTCGACAAAGAATCGGTCGACATCGGTTAGCACCAGACAGAGAGGGACCGACGTCGGTCACTTGTGGCAGTTTCAGAACTGCTGTTGACGAACAATCAGTTAAGTGAAGCGAGTGTTTGCATGTTAAAGGGCTAATTATAGTCTCAAGCTGCGTGTCTAATTATTGTAATTAGAAGTCTATTTTTGTATGCATGGAATCTTATTTAAAGACCTATGAGGCATGTATTGTAAATCAAGCAGGCAAGTAAAGCATTGAAGCAAGGAAGCAAGGTCAAGGAGATCTACAAGCAAGTAAGGTCAAGGAGATCAGCTGATGCATTCAAGGAGGGGATAACAACTCAGGTTGTTGAGTTGGTTGTGGTTGAGCAAGAGAGAGGGAAGGTCTTGAGGTGTGGCAAGCCTTTGAGGTGGAAGAAGAAGTGGCATCTTCTTTATTGTATTTTCTTCTATGAGTATTTAATACAAGATTGTGTATTGTCTCTCAAATTTTTTTCTGTTTCAAGTTTCTAGTTACTTAGTCATTCTGGTATAATTTCGTGTTTAATTGCTTATAAGAAAAGTAATCAATTGTGCTTCTTTGGAGGGGTTCCTAACAGTTGGTATCAGAGCTACGGTTGAAAGAAGCAGGTTATTGTTTGATTGCAGGTCATTCATAGGGGTTTCTGTTTGAGTGGGAGTATAGCAATGGCAGAAGAAAGTAAGCTATGAATGGAGAAGTTTAATGACAAGAATTATCAACATTGGAGGATGTAGATAGAGGATTATCTGTATCAGAAAGATTTGTACTTACCGTTGGGTGGAGTTGCATGCAAGCCCACAGATATGAAGGATGAAGAATAGAATGTTCTTGATCGAAAGGCTCTGGGTTCCATAAGGTTGAGCCTTGCATCGTCTGTGATTTCCAACTTATTACAGTGCAAGACAACGGAAGAGTTGATAAAATTTTTGGCAAATCTATATGAAAAGCCCTCGACTTCAAATAAGGTATTTCTTATGAAGCAGTTATTTACTTTGCAAATGTATGAATGTGGATCGGTACATACTCATCTTAGTGATTTCCATGGTTTGGTAAACCAGTTAGCTTCAGTAAATATTGTTTTTGATGATGAAGTAAAGGCTCTCTTAATTTTATGCTCTTTACCTGAAAGTTGGGATAGTTTGGTTATGGCAGTAAGTAATTCTGCGTCTGCTTTTAAAATTTTAAAAGTTGATGATGTTGTGAGTGTAATTTTGAATGAAAAAATATGCAAGAGAAGCACAGGGGAATCATCAGGGAATGCTTTAAGTGCAGAAAGTAGGGGAAGGCAAAAAGAGAAGGTCGAGCAAGGGAAATCAAGGTCGAAGTTGGAAAGGAGATTCGAATCCAGAGGTGTCACTGCTGGTTTTGTGGAAAGAGAGGACACAAAGAAAGAGTGTTGGTTGAGGGATAAAGAAAATCAACATGAAGGTAATGAAGAAGCAAAGGATGTAGGTATTGTGGCACATGATGCTCTCATACTTTTTTTTGATAGTCAGGTAGGATCATGGGTTTTAGATTCTGTTTCTTTTCATGCATCCCCAAACAGAGATTTGTTCCATGAGTATGTCCAGGGAGACTTTGGAGTGCTTTATTTAGGGGATGGTACGCCTTGTCAAATAGTTGGCAAAGGGAAAGTGCAGATGAAATTGCAGATGGACAACACATGGGTGTTGAAGGAGGTTATGCATGTTCCAGTTTTGAAGCAGAGTTTGGTTTATGTAGGAAGGTTGGGTGATGAGGGATGCTCAGTAACCCTCACAGCGAATTCTTGAAAGGTTACCAAGGGTGCACTTGTTTTAGCAAGAGGTAAGAAAGTAGGTACTCTTTATCTATCTACTTGTATTACTGATTCTACTTCTGGTTTATCTACTTCAGCTGTAAATTCGAAGATGTGGCTTAATAGGCTTAGTCACATGAATAAGAAGGGAATGAACGTTCTTGATTCAAAAGGTATGAGTTCAGATTCGGAAGGCATAGATCGAGTTCATTGCAGGAAAAAGAAATTTGATGCTTTTGACAAGAACAGGGAAGCCTTGGTGTTTATGGAGGAGATGAAGGACGGAGATCAGTCACAGGGGCTGAATGATTTTGAGCAGGGCAGTATGGACAGGGGTTTGATTCAAGATGAGCTCGCAGATGAAGAATTCATCACTTATAGGAACACACAGACACCGACGTCGGTCAGGGAGATACCGACATCGGTCATGTGCAGACCAGAAGAGTCGGTAGAATTGGGCAAGAGAAGTCTGACGTCGGTCAGGTAGGAACCAACATCGGCAGAGGGGACACCGGCGTCGGCTAGGAAAACGATGTCGGTAGTCAGGGTCAGTGCAGGGAACCGACATCGGTCGGATGCAGACTGAGAGATGGCCGAGATCGGTCACTGGAACGGATGTTGGGTGGACAACAAACTGTCAAGGAGTCTCAAACGCCCATATAGAGGTCAAAAAGGGTAAGTGAACCTCATATTTGTTGTTCACCTTCTTTATATTGCTTACTGATGGTCAAGAACTAGGAAGATGTGAAGAGGCAATGCATGTAGAATCCAAAAATAGTGGGAGCTTGGCATGGATGAGGAGTGTGAGTCCTTGGAGAAGAACCAAACATGTATTTGTTGGTAGAGTTGTCAGCTGGAAGAAAGCACTGGATGAGGGATGGATTCCCAAGTTAGAGAAGAGAGTGGATGGACACGTGAGACAGAAGGCTATGGTATATGGTCTTGATTAGGTTGCAAGACAATTGAGGTTTGACCATTGTATTTATCTTTACCAGGTTGGATAATATTAGCTACATTATCCTATTACTATATTGTGTTGCTTGTTGCAGGGTTTCATATACAGGGAGTTTCTTAGCTAAGGGTAAAGTTAGTTCAGAGGTATGTCATGAAGAATTTGAGAGTAGCAAATTTTTTTTGGCATAAGTGACAGGTATTGCATCACAGGGTTTGTGGTGGTTGGTCTTCAAGAGTGACTTTGAAGAGGGATATAGAGCCAAGAGAACAAACTAGACGGTGTACAGGTATAGGTACAGTTGCAGCGATTTATCTCCAAGTGAGAGATTGTTAGGGTGTGGAGCTAAAAGCTTCAACTATGCAGACAAAGAAGAGGAGGTTGCTGAAGTTCTAGAAGTACCGGTGTCGGCAGCATGACCGACGTCGGTCAAATACAGTGCAGAAGGCAACCGGCATCGGCAGGGAGTCGGTCAGCACCAGACAAACAGGGACCGATGTCGGTCACCTGTGGCGGTTTCAGAACTGCTGTTGACGAACAGTCAGTTAAGTGAAGAGAGTGTTTGCATGTTAAATAGCTAATTATAGTCTCGAGCTGCGTGTCTATTTATTGTAATTAGAAGTCTATTTTTGTATGCATGGGATCTTATTTAAAGACCCATGAGGCATGTATTGTAAATCAAGCAGGCAAGTAAAGCAAGGAAGTAAGGTCAAGGAGATCTACAAGCAAGTAAGGTCAAGGAGATCAACGGAAGCATTCAAGGAGGGGATAACAACTCATGTTGTTGAGTTGGTTGTGGTTGAGCAAGAGAGAGAGGGAAGAAGGTCTTGAGGTGTGGCAAGCCTTTGAGGTGGAAGAAGAAATGGCATCTTCTTTAATGTATTTTCTTCTATGAGTATTTAATACAAGATTGTGTATTGTCTCTCAAATTCTTTGCTATTTCAAGTTTATAGTTACTTAATCATTCTGGTATAATTCTGTGTTTAATTGCTTATAAAAAAAGTAATCAATTGTGCTTCCTTGGAGGGGTTCCTAACACCCTCAAGATGAAGACCCCAAGGAGAGGCTCCCCTAGGCATCACAAATACAAAGGAAGCATCTAAAGCCAAGTGCCAATTCTAGTGGGCAGTAAGCCCAACAAAAATGATAGAGGATAGTGGAGGCATAACTCTCCAGACCTATTGCTTCTCACCCTTTTGCACCACATCCACCACCTTGCACTTTACCATCTCCACCTTTCCCTTCATCGTCACCACCTTAACCTTCTCCATCCCCTATGCACACTTTATCTCCCCCTGCCTCGCCATCTCTTAATCATTCCACTCCTTCCCACTCACCTACCCTGAACCCTTCTTCTCCTCAGATGACTCCCCCACCTTCTTCACCTCCATGAACACATTCACCTCCACCTTCTCTAAGCCCTGCCATAGGGTCAGACCCATAATAGCCTCCAAGGCAAGTTACCCAATGGGGCCCGTCTCAGGTAGAAATTCATAGTTTGGGATTAGACTCTTAAAAGACTCCATCCTTAGGATAAGAGGCCTCATCTAGTGATCAACTTGATATTGATAGAGTGGAAGCAAGTGAGATGACATCAAGAATCCATCAAGAGGATGAACTTGAATGAGACCTAGCAAGGGGGAAAGGGCCAACTAAAGAGGAACATGAACAAAGAGCTACCCACTACGTGCGAACATTACCAATTCAACATATAGGACAAGGACCTATATCTTTGGAAGCAATTCTACCCTAAGGATGTAACCCCAAAAATAAGGAATTAGGTGTCCTTCCTTTTGGAGATACAATGAGGGTCCCCAAATTGATATTCCTTTAGATTGCATTTTTTCTAGCCCAGATGTTCTAGGACTACCAAACCTCATAAGAATTGATCCACAAAGGCTCAATCCAATAATGGTAAGTGCCAAATTTTTAAAAATGGACATGGAAATGATGTGCCATAACATTTTGTCAGATTTGGACATGCACACAGTGGAAGGGAAACATGGCAGGGTTGTAGAGATGTATAATAAAGTGATTGTAGAAAAGCAGGTGCTAGTCAAGAAAGTGGCCTCTTTGAAGTAACAAATCTAAGAATCCACTGAGGCTAAGGTAAGGGTTTTAAACCTTTCAAAAACAATTTTGAAAGACGAACCAACACTTGTGGATGGCGTATCATTGAATAGGGATTATGAGTTGGAAATGGAATTACAAAAACAAAATTGGAAACCCTTGTTGAGATCTTACTCAAGAAAAATAAGGAGCACCCCACACCAAGAGATGAGGAACAATTCACCATGGTGGCAGACATTTGAAAGAGTACCTTGGAGAGAGTCAAAGAGGTTATCCCCATTTTGGATGACATTTTTGCACACTTAGTGTGCCCGAATAAAAAAGGTAGAGGCCCAACTCCACAATGAGGAGGTCTTGAGGTAGCAAGTGGTTGATGCCACCCTTTTAATAAAAGATCATACCAAGCATGCAAAAACATTCAAGGATGTTGAAATGATGGATGATGCCATTAGTAACCATCATCAAAAAATACATACAAGTTTTGCCATACTCCAATGACAGGTTGATAAGGATGTCTTCGAATGAGAAGACATCTAGAAGGAAGCCAACGTAACCCTAGATGAACAGATGAAAAAGACCAAGACTTTAACTCATCTCAAGGAGTTTAAAGAATCAAAAGAGGCCATTGAAAGAATAACTACCAAATTCCTTGATGCATTGTCCCATTAGGATAGGCTAGATAAGGAACTCGAGCATAAGGGGCCATAATTTTTAGAGGTTGCTAGCACAACTTAGTCTGGTATGGACTAAAGGCTTAGTGTGGGGTGATGTTGACCCCTAAAATTTGAATAAGTATTATTTAATTTTTGGACGCAATGCAAAGGGACCATTTCCCATTTTGGCACAATTACCAGCATGACACGAAAGGACCATGACATGAGAGGATTATGGCATGCAAGTGATAGGTATAAAATGTGATGGGCACGAAAGGACAATGGCACAGAATACCGAGGGTGAGAGGACCCAATTAAGAGAGAACGTGTCTTGAGGGACCCAAAAATAAAGGACTCATAACCAAAGCATAAGACTAGAGGTGTGTGTGGGAAGTGAAGCATGAGGAATGCAGGAGTAGTTCGAAGAATAACTCAAATGGGACACTTTGATCCCATTGATAAGAGGTTTTGTACCAGCCTTCAAGGATTGTAACACTTGAACACTAAAATGTAGCATGGAACGAGGATCTACGGGTGTAGAGACCTGAGTTTATAGGAATAACTAATTGTAAGAGCCACGACTCTCAGTTTGTTGGGAGTCCATGTTCCATCTGTTAATGACAGTTAGAATTATGACACATGGTCAAGGCAAAGCAAGTACAAAAACCCCTATTGTAATCATTCACATGTATGGTCCTTTGGGGAATAGAGATAGCAACTTTGTCTTGTGATTTAATAAATTATTAATGAGAAATCAATGTTTGCCATATTGTGTTATGAGTGATGAATTATTTTAAGTGTTGTATAACGGATATGGTTTATTTCTATGTCATGGGTATCTTTTTAGTTAAATAGTAATGGTGATCCTAGTTATATTGGTAGTAAAATATGGAATGATAATGATAATAGTAGTATATTTTGGGTGTTGAATAACCTTTTAAGAACTATGTTACAATAGATGAATATATAGCATTATGCTACAAAGCCTTCGAGAATTGATCTTTCATTGCATGCTTCAGGTGAGCGCACAAGACTACCTCTCGTGTGATAGGACCAATGCGCTAGCCTGTTGGGGAGAAGATTCAATGTCAAAGTAGAACTAACTAAAAGAACCCAACATAAATGTTGTTGGGGGATTACGAGTTGAAAATGGAATTACAAGAACAAAACCTTACCTACACTATGGGAAATTAGATCTTCAATCATTTGCTAGAACTTATAACTAGAAAGAAATATAAGAATATTTAGAGGGGTTAATGAATTAAAGGAATGGGTCTAGAATAAAATAGAGGTAATCAAGTTTGTATTTATAGTAATCATAATTAGGCAATATGAGTAGGTCAGATTAGATCAGAGTTATGGAATAATAAGAATATAATTTCCTAGTTAGTGAAGTTGGCCTCTTTCACTAAGAAAATAAAGTATAAAGTGTGTTGGGCTCCCTCAAGGCCTAGTCAAGGCAAACTGAATTTAGAAGGGGTAAATAAAATAAATTTGGGCCCAACTAGTATAGGGCATCTTTTGAGATACTCAAGAAAAACTAGTGTCGATGTTCTCAATAAACATTGGGAGAGAAATTAATAATAAATCAAAGGCAATAGAATTGTTAAAAGGAACTCAAATAGTAGTGCTCAATGGATAGAAAAACATAATCATTGAAAGAGATTCTAAAATTATCATCAATAAATTGTAAGATGGGATATTCCAAGGTAAGGAGATTATCAATGCAATCAAATGGATATGCTCCTAACTAGGTAGGAATGTCTTCCATTCCACTCTTCCCTATTATATATATTCTCTGAAATAACATCTTTTATTTAGAATGTTACTTCTAATAGTGAGTAAAGCTAAAATAGACCCTCCTTTCCACATTAATTTCGTATTGTCAAAATTGGATTCTAGATTTTTTGAAATCTTTTTAGATGATGTATCAATAATTAAAATGGGGTTTAAATATATAATATATAATATTTGATTTTGTATAATCTAATAATTATTACAATATTATCTCTTATGTATCAATTATCCAGTTTTTATCATACAATAACTATTCATATTATAATATGTAGATTCTTAATAATCAATGTACCAATATATAACATATATTTAAATAATGGGTAATTAAATTTTTACTTTTATATTAATTTGTGAATTTTCATTTATTTTTACATACCAAACAAAAAATATAAATTAAAAAAAAAGAATGTTAAACTATCAAATGAATTAAACTTTACATTCCTACGTGACATCTAGGTGGCAATATGAACCCCCAAACTTAGAGATTTATACTAGTGACACTTCTTTCTTATATGGCCTTATGGATTTGATATCCTTAATTTATTTTGTGAGTGTAAATATAATTTAATAGAATAAAATTGAAAGTTCTACGTTGCACTTAAATACAAAATCATTCCTTATTTTTCTAACTCGACAATCAAATATAGTTATGGCATCATCTACATGGGAATTGAGAAAATGGAAGGCCCTTCCCTTGTTGTTGCACTCCATGCAGAATCAAGCTAACATAGAGGGGAAAGAGTAACATGGGCTACCTTGGGTATGAGCTTCATCGAGTATATGAATCAATAAATAAATAAATCTACATTGATTTTCAAGTATATATTTATGTTATGTTGTTATTTTTTGTGAAATTTTTACTGCATGTGTTTAAGTCATCTTAAGATGTTATGCTATTTATATGTTAGGTTTGAGTTTGCATAGTCAGTTTGTAAAAGTAAAGGATTAGATAAGAGTTTTTGTATTAGTGGAAATGAAATATTATGCACCCACTATACTATTTTTTAATATGAATCATCTATGTTTATTGGTGAGAGGCCCATAGTGATTTGAGAATAATCATTTTTTTGTTAATGTTATCATGAAAAGTTACTAATGGTCAAAAGACATTACACTAATCATTCGAAAAGGAGACATATACTTCAAATCTGAAGTAAATGCAACAATATAAGTATAAAATATATTTGAAATACAAGTAGTTGAATTGATTTAAGATTGAGACTTGACAAGAAAGACTCTTAGAGAAATACCTATATTATGACTTCCTTATGCACTATCAGAGGCTAGGAACAATTGAAAATTAGTTTATAAGCATTCCTAGAGTACATCCATAAATTTGGTATAGATCAGATAAGTGTAGAAAAAAATAAAATTGAATGGCTCAATTTCGACAATGACAAAAATTGTATAGTTGATTTTGGTAAGGTGATCCCAAAAATATGTTAATTTTTTTTCAAGTGTATTCATCTATGTCTTTTGATTAGAAACCTCTTTTAGATTATGAAATTAGGTTGCATATCTTCCAAAAATGCTTCTCCTTTCTCACAATCCCTAATCCACCATATGAGACCTTGCAAGACCATAAAAATGGGTGTAATTATAAGGTACCTACCTCAATCAAACCTAAGTTATTAGATAGTCTAGAAACTAACACTCATGCAGTCCAATAAGAAGTCTAATGCAATATGAATATCTTGACCCTTATCCATACGTATGAGATGCAAGAATGTTGTAGAGTCTATATGTTCTTTCTGATGTAGGAGCATCCTATGTTAATCGACAATCTTGTATCAACCAAAAAAAAAGGTTAGCCATTTTTTTGGAATAAGTCCAACTTTGCTTATGTAAGGGTTGCATGATGGAGAAACTCTTGAACTCTTTAAGATTGCATAAGAGCTCATTATCATGGGAATAAGATGTAGCTTGGAGTTTTATGAGAGTTTGAAGTTAGGGTTTATAAAGTTTTGGCTAAGGAAAGGAGTTTACAAAGTTGTCTTCGCGTAAGAGAAAAAGTATGTGCCAAAGTTAAGGAGCAAGGCAAACAAGCTGAAATTTTGGAATGATGCGTAGAAGCTCTTAAGACTTACAAATAATTCACTAAGGCACTTATGCATAAGAGTGATCATGCATAAATGTTTCTCACAAAGAAGGGGCACATGAAATTAATCTTTCAAAATATGCACTAAGGTTGGCGATGTGCAACTACATGAAGAATATTACACAAAAGTGCACAAAAGTATCTTATGAATTGTGAAGAACCTATGAAGGCACCTAGTGCATGGGATAAGTGGCAAGGAGGAAAAATTAGAGTGATCTTGATTCATAGAGGAAGGAGAAGGGAACATTAGTGCACAAAATATATGAAGGACTTGAAAGCTAAGCGTGACCCATGAAACCATTTAATGTACAAACAATAGACTTGGAAAAAGGGAATGTGAAAAAATAAGTGATTTTTAGAATGAGTGTAATAATGCACAAAGACATTCCACTTATAACAAGTGAAATAATGCATAAATACATATTGTACTTGTAATAGGCGTAAAGGAAAAAATGAGTTGCACAGAGGTGAGAAGGATTTCACGTGCAAACATTGTCACACAAAAGAAGAAAGGGTTATGCTAAGGAAACTTGGTGCATGGAAGGAAATGGGTGGAATTCTAAGACAACTTGTCTCAAAGAATTTGAAATTAACAATTGAATCCAATATTATTGGAAATGGACTCAAAGGACACATGTTGATCATTTATGTTTATGTGGGAGGCAAGAAACCTTTAGGGACACCATTCAACTTGTGGTAACCTTTACATGGGTATTGATTGACACATTGTAGTTGGAGAGGCCTATATAAATTCATGTTGGGAAAGAGGATGTGAGAAAAATTATGAGGAGAATCATTATAGGAAAATACACCTAGAGAGAAGAGGCGAGCAAAGTGTTAGGAGAAGGAATGAGATCTAAGTTTGAGGATTAGATTGTGAGAGACAAAATATCCATTGTCATAACTTAGAGGCATAAATTCATAAGATATAAAGGCCATGCCAGGATGATCTATATCTCATTATTTTAATAATAAATAGGGTTTTTATGCATCCATTATGTATGAGTGTGTTTGGTTACATGGTCTAAGGTTTTCATTCATTGGAATCCCTAATCATGCCTTTGCCATCTAGTATTCAGTGGATATATGAGCTACATCTGATTACAAGCTAAGACTTTGCAATAATAGTTTCATAGTGGAGATAGGGAATACATAAGATTACGACATAACATCACAATAATGGGTATCTTTGAGTGTGTATCTAGTTGTGTAGGAACTTGCATAGTGATTAATTTGTGAATAATACATTCCTAGAGTGTGAAGACAGTTGATTGAAATAATTTAAAAAAATGCACATAAGTGAAAGTAAGTATTCAGAGTTAGAAATATGGGAGAATATGAGGAGAAAGGTTTAGATCTAGTTCTACATCTAAAAGAGAAATTGTAAAGAGGGAGTTACGATAGAATTTTGAAAATAAGGTAGTCCATGTACATGAATAAGAGAGTACATCATATAACTAACACATTGGATAGAAAGTGTGTTGTAGAGAGTTATTCTCCATCGTGTGCTAATGGGTAGAGAAAAAAACACAAAAGAGATGGATCAACAAAGAATCAAGGTGAAGAGTAACCCAAAGTCACAAATCATAGTGATGATATAGGGGTTAGCATCTAGACTAGATGCATTGCAGAAGAGGCCCATGTGGAAGGAGAAGAGGATTGTTGGGATGAATAATCCAATGGAAATAGGAGAACTTTTTAGAGAGGATAAATCTAAAAAAAATAGCATGTGAACAAAATTAGCCTAAAGCTGAAACACCTTTGTTTTTAGGAAGAAAATACCTTAAATAATTGAGAGTGGGTGTCAGATATTTAGTGTTATTTTGTGCAACAAAGTATTTAAAATCCTAATATGGTAGAGTATGTTCAAAATAATTTGTGTGATAATGCGACAATGTTGGAGAGATATCATAGAGAGGATAAAATAAAAAGGTAAAAGGAAGTGAAGTGTTGGGACAAAATGGTTTCAAAGTTGCTAAGTCAGGTAGTGCACCTACGATATCAACCTTAGTGGTTGAGAAGAATTGAAGTATTGAGGCACGAAGGTGTAAAGGAGAAGGTTGCCTTGAGAGTAAATGCACATGAAGAGTTATCAATTGAGTAGTCTAGATATTTTAACTGGAAAAGTAGAGGGAAAGAGGGATACACGTAGTCCTTAGAAGAAGATATCCTCATAGAGGATTTAAAATAAATGGCATTTGTCAAGCCAGAAGAAGGAGAGGCTATAAATGACTTTTGTCTTATAAGGACTTCCTTTAAGGAAGTGTAGAGTGATGGAGTGGACCTTTCCTTACAAAAATATGTAGAAGAATATGAGGAAGAGTTGCCTTGTGTGTAACTAAAGACTATTATGCAGTACATAAGCATAGGAGATGCACATGTAGGTGAAGACATGCTAGAGAATATATAAGAGCTAGAGAGAATGTTAGTGGAAGTGAGTTTGAGTGAGAATGAAGATAATATTACGTTGATGCTAGAGATTGATAAGAATGAGAAAAATGTTATGTAGAAGAAGCATGTAAACAAAAACAAAATAGAATAAATGTGCCCTTTAAGAGGCATCAAGGTGGAGGAAAGTGACTGAATAAGATGGGTAATTGATTTTTCATAATTCATATGTCCAGTGCCTAATGGAAAGAGAATGAAAATAAGGAGGAGTTATATTGTAACAAAAGAAGAGTTATCTCAAATATAACTAAGTATCATGCCAAGTAGCAGTGGCTATGCACTAGGAGGAAGGATATGCAATAGCATTAGTGAAGGCCAACTTAATAATACATAAACAAGTGTTATGCTAAAGGAAGGATACATGCACAAATATATTTGTGGTGGTGCATGCATAAGTGATTGAGATGGTGTTTGGGAAGGTAGTAACAATGCACATGGAGGTTACATCCTCTTGAGAGGGGACTAGAAAAGGGAAGATGATGAGATAAGGAAGATAATAACGGTTAATTCCCATAATGTTGAAGATTGCTACATAAATCCAATAATAGAGGAGATGAACGCCCACTTGTAGTAACTATCAGTGGATAAAGAAAGGAATGAAGAAGAGTGTGAACCATTTGCCCTGAAGGTTAAGGATGGAGAGGATCATGTGGATAAAACTCTATAGAAGGCATATAAGATGTGTAAAGTGTTGCACTTGTGGGAGAAGTCTACATTAATGTGGAGAAGGAGACTCTTATGAATCATGAAGGAGAAGGGGAATTTTTTATTATTTGTGTGCAACATACTAGACATGTTAAAGGGAGGTGACGTAAGGAGAATTCAACCTAAATTTGAAATTACAACACAATATTAATTATGTGCATCATAAGGAAGTTTTCAAGAAGTGTTGACAATGTTCACCCTGAAGCTGATAAAAAATAATAATCAAAGGAGTGGATGAGAAGAAGTGATTGATATTAATATTAGTCTAGGCATGCAAATCAGATCACATGCCATCAGATAAGTGTATGAAGGAGGTAAATGAAATGGAATTCATTGAACCCCATGGTGTTTTGTATATTTTTGAAGGCATCAAATAGGATGAAGTGAAAACAAGTGATGGCATCAAGAGTACCATGCAAAATTGTCTAAAAAAAGATATAGGAGGTGTTTATAGTAAAACTGCATAGAGATGTATTGTGGAAGACATGAGTATGGCTGGAGTGAAAATTTACCTACTTTCCAAAGTTGAAGAGATTGAGGAGAAGATAAGGAAGAAGGTGCAAACAATTGGTGATGAATAGATTGAATCATACAAGAAAAAAGTGTTGAAAACACTTGGTGGAGGTGAACAACCACAAATAAGCACATACCCACAATAGAAAAGATCAAATCTAGGAGGATGTGGATGGATTATAACCTAGCTGAGAGTAGGTCAAATAGGATTGAGAGTATATGAGCTAGGCAAAAGTGGATAGTTTATGGCCCAACAAAGATCCATAAGAGAAAAAAGATGATAACAATCTTTCTTAGGCATTACACAAGGTGGAAGGGAACATTTAACCTTGGAAACTAACCAAATGGTTGTTTTACCACTTAAACCCTACTTGTGAGTATAAAATCACACTTTACTCACCTAGGGATTCTAATATAAAAGCATCCCAAGAAAATCAACAATCTTGCATCAACCAAAAAATGAGTTAATCAGTTTTTGGGAATAAGTCAAATTTTATTTGTGCATGGGTTATGTGGCTCAATAATTATTGAGCTTTTCAACACTACACAAGATCCCACTATCATGGAAGAGGATGTAGCTTAGCTAAGTGGGATTTGGAATTTCAGGTTTGCATAATTTTGGCTAAGGCAAGGAGTGAAAAATTTGTCTTTGCGTAAGAGATAAAGAGTGTGCCAAAGTAGAGGAGCATGGTGGTGAATTTGGACTGATGAAATTATGTGAAGAAGATTTGAATACTTATTACAAATGCACTAAGGAACTTTTGTGGAGAAATTATTTTACATAAAGGTTGGCCATATAGAAAATACACAAGAGATGAAGCTTGAAAAAGATGCACTAAGGTTTGCAATGCATAACTTCATGAAGAAGCATAGGTAAAAATGTGTGAAAGTATATTTTGACCTATCTATAAAGGCACCTAGTGCATGGATAAATGATGTGCAATAAAAAATGGAGTGAACTTGATGTGCATAGGAATGAGAAGGGCACATTAGTGTGTGAAATATGTGAAGCACTTGAAGGCTAAGTGTGTCCCAAGAAAACATTTAACATGCATACATAAACTTAGAAAAAATGAGGCACAAACAAAGACAATGATTTGAATGAGCATAGTAATGTGTGAAGACATCTTGCACTTGCAGTAGGGATATATAATAGAGAGATTCACATGGAGACTAAGAGGATTGCACATACAAAAGTAGAAAGGGTTGTGTTGAGAAAAATTGGCTCACAAAAGGAAATGGTCTCAATTAATATTGATAGTTGTCTCCAAAGACCTTAGAATTAATCATTGACTCTAATATTATTATAAATGGAGTCCAAGGACATGTGATTATAATCTATGTCTATATGGGAGGCAGTAACCTTTAGAGAACACCAATCAACTTTTGCTAACCATTTCATAGGTCTTTCTTGAAATGTTGCACTTGGAGAGCCCTGTATAAAGGCATGTTAAGCAAGAGGATGGGAAAAACATCATAAGGAGGATCATTAGAGGAAGATTTGCATAGAGAGAAGAGGCAAGTTGAGTGTGAGGAGAGGGAGTGAGATCTAACTCTAAGGACTAGATTATGAGAGGCGAATTATCCATTATAATAGCTTAGAAGCGTGAAGCCATATGATATAAAGGATATGTTGGAATAATTGTAACCCATTATTTTAATGGGAAATAGGGGTTTTATGCATTTGTTGTATGTAAGTGTGTTAGTTGCATGGTCTAAGGTTCTATTTAATTCCACTACTTTCACTACTTCAATTAATCTTTTGGTATAAAGGGTGCATGCACGTTAAAAAATAACAAAAATAATAATAAGTAAAGTGTAACTTAGGATATGAAATCCAATCTTTTTCATTTCTCCCTAAATACATCAATGCACTTATTTACTTATAAACTTATTGAATTCAAAATTAGGACTTATTTATATGCAAAGCTGACATATAATGGTAATAAACGTTGAAAAAAGAGGAACAATATTGACAAAGGTAAAATAAAGGGAAAAAGACCCACAAAAATAAAAACAACCAAGATCAAACTATTGATCTTGGACAAAACCAAAATCAGATGGCTTGATCTTAGTTAGACCAAGATCGAACAATTTGATTTTTGTCAAAACACATAAGAGAGAAAAATTGAGGTAGACTCAAAGGATAACAAAGTTAGAGAGCTAGAAACAAATAGGAGAGGGAGAGAAATAATATATCAAAGGAAATCCTTGAAAAACATATAAGTGAAGAAAGTGGAAAAAGATAAAATACATGAAAAGACTCAATAATAGCCTAATTTGAATAATGATCCAAAAGCACATAATTAAAGTAATGCCATAGAAAATAACTAGTCATGTATCAAAATTAGGTGTCTACATAATGCCCCACTTTGATGTGTTGGCTTTCATACATATCAAATTTAAATAAACAAGTGTACTTGGAAAGATCAAAGATGTTGCAGATGAAACCTATATATGTTGTTTGAAGTTAGTATCAGATATGATAATGATATGAAAGTAAAAATGAGGAGAGAGATTACCTTATCAAAAAGTCTAGCTCCTATAACTTGAAAAACATAAAATTTATATCTTCTCATTATATGCATGAATGTCCTAACCACCACTAAGGGTTCGTGAATGAGCATCAATGCATCTGTGTCTAGGGTATGAATATATGGTGTAACTTTAATAAAATTGAAAAAATTTACAAGTATATTGATGTCTATATAAATTGATAATAATGAAACTAATGAAATACCTGAGTAAAAATAGAAAGTAAGAAAGGATACACCTGCTGATATGCAAATAATGTTGCCATCTTTGTAGAATCTTTGAATGTGTGGAAGGTGTCTTATAACTCTTTGGTGTGCACAATTTGCATTATGAATCTTTGGTTGTGTCTCTAAATTGTAAAAACAAATATCTTATTACTTGCTAATGTGCACCTCTATCTATGCAAGGGAAAATGTTTGAAGTGTATTCTGTTGAATGCTTCCATGGCAAGTATCTATAGTGGGTTATAGATGTTGAGGATTAAATAAGCTTTCATACACCCCATTTTAAAGCATGATATAACTTGAATATCACTCATATCAAATAAATGATTACATGTATCACGTGTAAATTATATATCAAAAAAGGAAATAACTGTTGAGAGTGAATTTATAACACATTTTGATATAATCATAGAAATATGGTATTTATCATTGCAACATATTTTGTGACTCAAGATAGAATGACCACTGGGGGTCTAAAATATGTAAAAAATATATCATTATGAAAGTATATATATACATCAAGAGAGTATGACCACTTGGGGTCTAAATTGTGGAAAATAAGGTGGTAACTAATTTTAATTATAATGGTAGGGGATAAGAAAGGAGGGTGAAATTATATGGCCAAATATGGATAAGATATAAGTAGTGAGGGCCCGAAAAACAAATTGACCCAATAGGTGTATGGTAGAAACCATGAAAACATAACAATAAACACATAGGTAAAGAAGCATGCCAAGGGACCACATCAATGCATGCAATCATGAGATAATATATGTATAAAAATAGAAACTAAGAGGACTCTCATACATGCATTGACACAATTGTATAAAAGAGTCAAGTAAATGAGATAAAGTTGTGAAAGAGTGACCAAGGTGTAAATGAGAAAAAATTGCAAACATAAAGACAAAATGAAAAAATTGACTATTTTTTTAAAGTAAAAGACTCCAGCATAAAATATGTGCAAGTGCATGATATTCATTGGATTATTTAGAGGCCTTACCTTTAATGTAATCAAGTGATATGCCCCTGTGCTGAGTTTTTTCAATGATAGGCTTGAACTTAACTTTATTTTCTTTATCTGCACTGGAACGTTTTTTATTTTATTTTAAGACTATATCACCAACATTGAATTATCTTGATCAAATATTTCTATTTTAGGCCTTCTTGAAGTGATTATGGTAATTCCCAGGTGCTCAATAACATGATTACATGATTAATCTTAAATTTCTACCTAATATATATATATATATATATATATATATATTCATTCATTTTCATCAATAATACCTTTCAGTGACTCTTGTATTGAGGGAATCTCCAACTCTAAAGGCAAGATTACTTCTACACTATAGACTAGAGAATAGGGAGCGAATCTTGTGGCTAATATATATATATATATATATATATATATATATATATATATTCATTCATTTTCATCAATAATACCTTTCAGTGACTCTTGTATTGAGGGAATCTCCAACTCTAAAGGCAAGATTACTTCTACACCATAGACTAGAGAATAGGGAGCGAATCTTGTGGCTACTCTTACATTTATTATATATGCCCATAATGCATACATTATTTGGTTATGCTAATATTTTCCATGTTTAGTAACTAATTGTATAAAATATTAATAGTTGTCTTATTGATAACCTCATCTTGACTATTTTCTTATGGGTAAATAACGAGTTGAAAATATTTGGTGAATCTTGTATTTAACAAAAAACTTCTTTATCATCTTATTTTTTGAAATTTGGTCCATTCTTCATTATAAAATAAGATTATAGACCAAACCAAGAGATAATATGAGTCATAAGGAATCATAAAATATCCCCACATGTGTTGGATTTTATAGGTTTAGCTTCAACCCATTTTGTAAAATACTCAATGGTTGTGATAATAAATTTGTGACCTTCCAATGACGGAGGGTTAATTTTTCCAACTATATCAAATCATAAAATGGAAAATGACCATATATAAATAATAGGTTATAATTTTTGAGATGGTGCATGGATAAAATTATGGTGTCTTTTACATTACTGACATAGTTTTGCACACTCATGAAATTCATATTCTATTTTAGGCCAATCATAATCCATTCTTATCAAGTTATATGACATCTCTTTAACGCTAAATTTTCCATCGCACTCACTATCATGAAATTATTTTAACAATTTAGCTTTTTCATGCCTAAGGCATCTAAGCAATTTCCCATTGAAGGACCTTTTGAAAAGGGCATCTCAAAATTATAACATATATAATGGAATATCTTTGAAAATTTATTTTATCATTTCTTTAAAAGTGAAGGGGAAAATATATTTTGATAGAAACTTGCATGTATTTGCACACCATGTTTTAAATTTTTGGTAACACTTTTATGTACCTAATATTTTCAATTTTATCACATTGCTAATGCTTTATTTTTTAATGGATTTTTGATGCATTAATCTCCCTAAGTACATGCCTTAAATGGTACATCAGGATTGGGGTGGTATTGACTTATGGTACTTTGTGAGAGATGTTTGCATTATATCATTTCATAACATCACTACTATCAGTATGACTTCCTATAAGTCTCTATCCATCTTTCCTCTATGTCTAATTCTCATCTATATTTTATAGCTTCCATATATCTTACAATATCGGCCTAGATGATGCCATTTATTTCATACCTTCATCTCCCTTGTACTGTATTGGTCAACTTGATATAGTTCTAAGTTTGTCTTCTAAAATTTGTAATATATTAGCCTGGCTAATACCATATTGTGCCAACTGACATCTTTCAACTATATCAACAATACCATCAGGTTACAGTTAAATTTTAGTTTTAGGTATTAGAGCCATATATGTATAAGGGTCATAATTCATTCCTAATAAGATACATCACATTCATACACTCTGCTTGATTTCACATTTCTACCCCTAAATATTATTTGGGAGAGTTAAAGGGTTTAAAATCTATTCTTGGAGGTCTTGTCTTGTGGTGTCATTGAAGCTCAATAGGAGAGGTCATTGAGAGTTCCTAAATAAGGATATCTAAGTCTTCATCCAACCATTTGAGCTATTCAATCTATAATATCTTTTGAAAATCTCTACTTGAGCCAATGGGGGAGATTGAAGTGTCGACAGGGCCACCCTAGGGTAATTATTTTTATCCCTATACTTTTTCATTTACTTAGTATATTAGATGTTTTTTATTATTTTATGGATGTATGTGTGTATCCTTGCTTAGGCTCCTCCTTATAAAGAATAAGCCAGTATAGACATAGGTTTTATTATGCTTTCCATTTATCACTTTAGGTTGCATAGACCCCATTTGGTTGACAATTTCACCTTACCTTGTTTACAATCTCTTACCCGTCATTTACTTATATTATAAAAATCATAGTTACAATCATTTATTTATGTTGAGGTCTAGTGATATATATATATATATATATATATATATATATATATATATATATATATATCTCACTAGACCTCAACATAAATAAATGATTATAAAAATTATTATAAAAAAAAATATTTACAATCATTTATTTATGTTGAGGTCTAGTGATATACATACACACACACACACACACACACATATATATTATAGGATTAAGTTTTGTAACCCATTCATATTGAAATATGAGTAGTAGGCTACCCTCTGCTATATATGTGGATATACTAGGTCCTTACTTTCTCATCCAAGTATATGCAAGATCTATTTGATTGACCTTATTCGAATCTCAGTCTATTTAGAGAAAGAGGATAGTTGTAAGTCATCATATCCCATGTATAAATTTTGGTGAACTTGATGTGAATTTTATCCCACCCTTGGTTTAATTTTATTCACATTTCCAATTCTTTTCATTGCCCATCTTCACTTTGGCTTCATCATCATAATAAATTCTAGTGAAGCTAATGTGAATCTAATTCCACCTTTGGTTAGATAAATTTCATGTTTATCCTTTTATCTTCTTAAAGACGTTATCAAAATCATCATATATATATTTTAGTCCAATTGTATTGGCCAGCCCAATACTATTTACCAGTCTTAACAACTATATTAGCTAGCCTAATATTGTTTCCTATTTTTTCAAATTGTATCACCTAACTGGATACCTTTATGTGTCTTTCCAAACTATATCAGCCAACTCAATATAGTTCTATGTGTACTTTAAATTATATCGGCCAATATGATACACTTTTGATTATTTTTTTGATTGTATCAATGAACCTGATATCATTTTGAGTGTTTCTTCATTTCATTACATGTTGTAAATTTTTGTTTTTATCTAAACCATTTTCATTTTGTAATCCTAGAACTATGTTATGATAGTTGTAAAAATAATAAAATTTATTGTTCTAGGCCAAGTGGTCATCAATTTTTCATGATCCATAGTGTGAGGGGTACTACCTCAATACTCAAGCCATTAAACAACATTATATAGAAAATTTAGTTTTCACGTACCTCATGGTCTATTGAAAACACTGAAGGTTTTGTTTTTAGCCTTTAGGAAGCCTTTCAACTATTTGATTTTATATTGCATTGGTAAATGGTTAGCCTCAAGAAGTTACTTTCAACGTACCTAAAATATGGGATAGTGTGGTTATGGGATGGTGAAAATATTTTTAGTTAGTGCCATTTTTCTGTGTTCACTATTTTTGCCTGAGATTAGTATATCTAAGATCCTACAAGCCAAACACACCCTACTTATTTTTATCTCCCTACTTTGATTTTATTTATACTTAGTTAATGTTGTGGCTTATTTGATTTTAGAATGTATCGACTAACTTTATACATTTCTGTGTTGTGTGACAACTGTATCAGCTAACCCAATATAATTATATGTGTTTTCCCAACTACATTAGCTTGCCTAATACAATTTTGTGTGTCTTCCTAATTAAATTGATTGGCTTGATATAGTTTATTTGTTCTTGTCAACTGCATTGCCCCACGCAATACAATTTAGTTTTATCACCTTCCAACCATCTATATTGCTCAACTTGATACACATATTTTTTGTGACCATATTATATAATGTTTTTCTCCTTATCACAATACCACCTATCATGAATATAGTTAAGGTTATGATTTTCAACTTTCCTCTATAATATAACATCTTGTTTGGCTACCGATGGACTCATTGTATGAGGGTTGTAGCCTCTTCTACATGTCAATGCGTAAAATTTCATTACAAGGGTGATATTTACAAGATTCAAGGTGATACTAACCCTTGAATTTTTTAACAATTCCAGTAATTTGATGTCTTTAAAATATTAACCTTGAGCCTTTACTTAAAATTCCCTTTTGTGAATATCAACATTTTAACTATCCTATCAACTCAAACGAATCGAGATTATAATGGTCACCTTGAGCTTGTGGGAAATATAAAACATAACCTCAAATTTGATGATGATAAACCCAATTAAATTAGTATGAAAATAAAAACATCACATCTTCCCTCTAACATTATAGCTCAATTTCCACCCAACTTACAACCTCATTATCGTAAGAAGCTGACTGATAAGTTTCCCACTTATGTGGTCATTCTTAATAAGCCTACTTACCATACATCCTATAGTGATATAATGCCTTAACATTGACCTCATCACCCCTAATTATAATGATGGTTACACCCTAGATGACCCATACCTATTTGGTTAATTCCCAAGTTATGGATTTAGAAATCCTCTTGTACCATTATTCTCTTCAATACTCTTACAAGCAATCTTCATCTTCTAGTATTAACTTAGTTAACATCATTCATTATGTTGGGTGAATATTTTGTCACCAGCATACTGATGAGAAAAATAGGTTTAATCATCCACAGCAAGGGAGATTGGTCGTCTAAAGTTGTAGGTTTATGACATCCAAAGGGGACAAATATCTCCTCTCATCAAGGGGAGGTTCCCTATAAAATATGAGGAGCTATATACTATAACTATAAGCAGAAAATAACACTCAGGAGTAGAATAACACTATCTATCTTTCTTTTTTTAGAGATGATGTTCACAAATAGAGGAGAAAATCTTGGTGAAGACACTGAAGGCACTTCTCTTCTTTCAAAAGTGTTCTTGTAAGGACCAACATGAGTTCTTTCAGGTAGTGGCAAGTAATTGGTAACCAAAGGCATAGTAACCAACAGACTGAGATGTAGCACAAAGTCTCCACCTTGACTGCCCAAGAGTGAAATATGAAAGATAATGAGGGCATAAAGTCATCCCAAGATCCTTTACACAGGAACATAAAGAAAACACACTAAAGGCAATTGTGGGGGCACAAAGTCTCTCCACAGTTGGCTTTAGGACACTTTCCTAATTGCTTTCACTAGTTATACTTGCCAAATTAAATAAACAAGTACACATTCAAAAGACAGACATAAGAACAATCTCCTAAAATGATACAAGCTATGATAGTACAAAGTCTGTAAACAACTTGCTTTCTCATTCAGATAAAATGATATGAACAACAATCCAAGCTCAAAGTCTCAGTAATGCCTTTCAATTTGGGTAGAGTTTTGCTTCTGGTAATGGGAAGATCTCCCTTTGAATAAGGTAAGAGATTACATTATATAGCAGCCAAGAGAGGTTTGGCACTTTGTTCCATGGGGCAGCCCATGCTACATTCAATGCCTTGAATGCATTTTTAGTTTTGCCAAGGAGGGCCATGCTGGAACTAGGCAACTACCTTAACTATGGCATGCTAATTCATCTAATATGTCTCTTCTTAAGTATGGACTATCTAGTCCTTTTCCTAGTGTCTACACAACTGTCTCTTTGCCTTTACTTCATGAAAGAAAAATAGGTTGCATCCTTGATTTGGTGTGCTCAGAAGTCTACTTGATCCATTGTTTCACGAACTGAAAATAACTCCCCTATAGATATTTCTGATCTTTTGTATTGTTTTCTCTTTCTTGTAGTAATTAGGGCTCTCAGGCTCTCTTTTTAATTGGTTGCTTGTTTTACTTTTCAAATTCTGTGCCATATTCAAATATTAATGGATATTCCATTGTCTTAAAATTAACGTCCACGGGGATGTCACTGGTCACCTGAACCATGTTGAACCTTTGATCTTTGAAGGCTCCTTTTCATCTAAGTCTTTCAAAGCTTCTTTTTGTGTCTTTATCAAGCGTTTGGAACACTCTGAAGGGAAGGTGTCCCTTTGGGCTTTATAAATGGTCCTTTTTTGAGTGTCAAGTGCCTCTCGTAAGGGTACCTACCCTTCAGGATCAACGAAGCGGCCTTCAGGCTTTTGTTTCTTTGGTGGAATTTTATCCTTTATTTCCTTCAGATAATTTGTCTGAAGGAAATCTTCCTTGGCTTTGGTCGCTTCAAAAGGGGAACAGGGATAGGTGGTGCTTTCTACTAATCTCAACAGGTGACACATGGTGGCTTCCGCCTTAAATAGGTGAGGACACTTGGCAACATCTACTTAAACTATGGAAGCTTTAGCTACCTTTTGAGAGTCCCACAGAAGATGACACATGGCAGCTTCCACTGAGTTTTTAGAAATAGTGTAGAAACATCCAAGACTCATTTGGATTCACACAGATGTAGACACTTGGCGTGTTTTGCTTGTTTTTGTAACTTACGAGGGGCTCACCATAGTCCCTACTCAATAGCTGTGGATGTCAACACTTGGAAGCTTTTGCTGAGTTTTACCAGGGACACATGGCATCTTTCATAGCTTCTAAAAAACAAATTACAAACTTTTTGCTATTGCCACTTGGCACTTTCCATGGGATTCTGCGAGAAGGTTATTGAAAGAAGCTTTGAAACTTATAAAAATCTTGAAGTGCAGACGCTGACACTTGTCATACTCCATTGAGTTACAATGGGACACGTGGCACGTTCTATTTACTTTTAGCAATCTCATAGATGATGACACTTGGAGGCTTACGACAAGCTTTACAAGGGACATGTGGCTCATTCTGCTACTTCTTGGAAATAAACTATAAAGTGTCCTGACAGATGACACATGGAAGCTTCTACTCTAGGGATTTTTCCTTTCTGGCACTCCTTTGAACTGTTGAACTATGAATCGGTTGAACTTGATGAATTTTAACAAAGCGTTCAACTCTTTGAAGCTTGCCGACGACTTTGAACCTTGAACCCATTGAACCCTTGAACTTGCTAATTTAAAGCATGTTGAGTCCGTAGAAACATATTTGTAAAGTCCGTAGATTTTTGGAAAAGATTTGAAAAATGAAGGAGTTGAATGGTTAGAATAATTTTTTGAAAAGGGGAGAGAGAATTTTGGTCTTGTAGGACCACAATAGTTCATATGTAGTCCCAAAAATGAGAAGTCTATTTTTGGGGACAACAGCTGGCTCCAGTTGGGGAACTTCCTTCATATGAAAACTTGGAACACAGCTGAGGGGGGGGTAGAAACCAGAATCTCTAGTGCCTTGAAGTATGTCATTGGGCTATGGAGTCATGCTACCCAAAAAAGAAAGGCTCCAAAAAATGAAAATAAATAATAGAAATCAGAAAAAAGACTATACAAATGTACATATGTACAGGTGAACTCATCTAATACTTCAATAATTGAAATGCTTCAGATGCTACCCATTGTGAGGTAGAGAAAAGAGTGTGCCATCTTGATACCTCAACAGGAAACTATTTTCATTGTTGAGCTCATGGATAGTAAAAGAGCCTCTCCACAGGGAATCAAACTTTCCATGCATTCCTTTTGGTTCTCTTCTCTTGTCCCACATGAGGACTTGATCTCCGATTTGAAAATCACGGTCTTTTGCTTTTTGGTCAAGGATATTTTTTACCAGACTTTGATGGGCAGCAATTCGGTCCACTACCATATTTCTCTGCTCATCTAGTTTAGTCAGGCACATGATCCTCTTATCGATGGAGCTTTCATATGTCTGATCTTCAATTGCCTTAACCAATTTCAATGTTGGTAATTCTAGGGCGATTGGTATCTCAACATTGAGTCCATAAAGAAGTTGGAAAGGAGACATACCAATTGCTCTCTTTGGTGTAATTCTGTCTACCCATAAAGCATCAACCAATGCTTTATGCCATGTCCTTTGGTTATCATCCACCAACTTCTTGATGATAGTCACCAGGTTCTTGTTGTTGGATTCAACTTGTCCATTCCCTTGTGGAAAGTAATTAGAAGAATGGGAGAGTGTAATCCCATAGTAAAAATAGAATTGAGTAATCCCTTGGGAAGTGAAACAAGCTGCATTGTCAGTGACAATCTTGGTTGGGACCTTAAACCTAAAAATAATGTTCTCTTTGAAGAAATGGCACACTACTTCTGAAGTAGCATGTTTGGTTGGAATTGATTCCACCCACTTGGTGAAGTAGTCTGTGGCTATAAGGACATAATCATGTCTAGCACTAGAAGATGGGTTTACATCACCAATGAAATCAATTCCCCATTGCTGGAATGGCTCCTCTATGACCACTAGCTTGAGAGGCAGGGCAGCTAACTTGGGTCTCCTTACAAATTGCTGGCATAGTTCACATTTTCTTACCCATTTATATGCATCTTGAAAGAGAGTTGGCCAGTAATACCTGGCTCACAGAATCTTATGGGAAGTCACAGGTGCAGAGAAATGTCCTCTATAGGCCGAATTATGGAAGGACTTCAAAAGTTGGTTCTGCTGCGCTTTGTCTACGTAATGAAGGAACACTCCATCAAGGCTCCTCTTGTATAGGCCGTTGTCCTAAAGGATGAAATTGGCACCTTTCAACTTGATAGTCCTCCTTTCTTTATAAGATAGGTGAGCATGACACTCACCATAAGTAAAGAAATGAGCAATGCCTGAATACCACTCATTCGTAGTGGAGACAAAGAAGACTGTTGGCATGTCTTCTTCTTTTGATTCTTCATGCTTAGTACCTTTTGATTTGTTATCAGCAATTAATTAGCATAGGCCCTTTCCCCATACCAGCTTGGTTGGCTTGATAGCTAGATCAAACTCCTGGATATTTGCAATCTAATTGCCTCTTTTCATCCTAAAATCTTGCGGAGTTAGTATGGATTTAATCATGGTATCAGGAACCAAGGCAGTAGTGTGTGAATTCAAGATGTAGAAGTAGAAATGCTTTACTGCCTTTAACACTACATAAACATTCTTCTCCATGTTTGATTACTTTAGCTCATGAGCTTTGGGTGGACAACTCATAAAAGAAATAGGAGATTCCACACCTTCTTGGTTCCATTGAACCAAAATTGCTGAAAATGTGTGTTCAGAAGCATAACTGTACATGGTGAAATCTTTGTTTTAATCTAGACAAACCAAAATTAGGGCATGGGCAATGGAAGTCTTGATATCCTCAAAGGCTAGCTTGCCTTCTTTAATCTAGCTGAAGGTGGACTTTCCCTTCATCATGCTTACAATATGCCTAGTCTTCTCAGCAAACTCAGGGATGAACCTCTGTAAGAAATTCACTTTTCCAAAGAAAGAGTAAACAATAGTCTTACTTGTGGGCAAGGTAAGCTCTTGGATAGACTTGACTCTGTCTAAGTCAATATTTATGCCTCCTTTGGACACAATGCGTCTGAGAAGTTTTCCTTCTATTACCCCAAAAATAGACTTCTTGGGGTTTAAGGAAATGCCATTTTAGCAGCAGCGTTCCAACACTTGTTGTAAGTGGCGCACATGATCTGGGTGATGCTTAAAAAAGATAGTCAAGTCATCAAGATAAACTACAATGAAATTACCCATCTCATCCTTGAAAGCAAGGTCCATTTCTCTCTGAAAGGTGGTGTCAACATTTATCAAGCCAAAATGCATTCTTCTATATGCAAATATGCCCCAAGGCATGGTGAAAGCAGTCTTGTGTTGGTCTGCCTCACCAACTTCAACCTGATTATATCTTGAGAAGCTATCTAGCATTGATAACGTCTCTGAACCAGTCACTCTCTGAAGTATATGATCCATGATTGGTAAAGGATAGTTATCCTTCAAGGATGACTGATTCAAGTTCCTGAAATCCACATAAAGGCAAATTTTGCCATTCTTCTTCCTTACAGACACTATATTTACAATCCATGTGGAATGATGGATTAGGAAGATTATCCTAGCATTTAGCATTTTTTGTATCTCAGATAGAATGGTACCTAATATCTTTAGATTATACTACCTAGATTTTTTCTTGTAAGGCACTGAGTCAGCCTTGAGAGGAATGTCATGGCAAATTTCATCAGGCCTGAGTGACTTCAGGTCATCATAGGAGTAAGCTAAGACATCCATGTACTAACAGAGTAGAGTAGTGAACTTGAATCTCTCCTTTGGAGTGCAACATTTCCTAATATTCACCATCTTAGGATCTTCCTTGGTACCTATATTTACCTGATCAAACTCCTGGGAGGAGCTTGAATCGGTTTGTTGCTGTTTGATGAATCTGCCATGTTTGTCAAACAACTTTTCAAAAAAAACTAGGCTTTTGAGAATTTTATTACCCTTAAGTTGTAGGAACTCCTCACCTGTGTTTGCATTTGATTCAGGAGCTGGTTCATACTTCTGAGGTTCACTGCCTTCAAAATGCAACCGTGCAAACCTATCTTTTTACTCCAAGAAGGCAATGATTTGGTTGTCATCGTTAAACACTTGCCAATGACTGAAATTATCAGGCATGCTTGGTCAAAAGACCAGATCAATAACGTACCTATCTCCTTTGATGTCCAGGTGAGGAACTAAGAGAGTTGCTAAAACTACCAGTGCATCAGCTCTATCATTGAATTCCCTGGTCCCAGACTAGATTGTGGTAGTGGCACAGTCTCTCATTCTTGGTTTGATATATGTTTGTCACCTGAAAAAACACTAGTTTAGCATCTCCTTTGGCATGAAGGAGTTTGATGCTTCTATCCCTAGCAGTCTTCAATCTGAGCAACAGAGGTTCATACTCAGCTGTATTATTGGTGTTACTGAACTATAAATTATATAACAAAGGAAAAATATCTCCTTGAAGAGATATCAACACAAACTTGGCTCTTAAATCAGTAGAGGAGCAACTGCCATTAAATTCCAAAATCCATACCTCCTTAGACACTAATTTTTCTTTGGATTCTTCTTCATTTGGAGATGGACATCCTTCCACACTTGCATTTCACTCTACCAGTTCTTCTGCTATTCCAACTGAATGCATTTTTAGGTTGTCATCTATAGGAGCTTCATCAGATGCTTCATGAACTTCATCCATGGATAGATAGTAGTTACCCATGCCTAAATACTCAAACAAAATTTGAGCTTTAGGTGCCAAGGTTTGGGTAACCACATATTTTGCTTCCTTCTCGGGGAGCAATCTCTTCATAACACCTTTGACTGAGATTCTTGCTTCAGATAGGTCCATGCTCAATTCACCTCCAACGTCCTTGCAGAAGTTTTGTCCAAGAAGGATGCCATATGATGCTGGGACATCAGCCACCAAAACAGTCATCTTGATTCTTTTGTCTGAAAAGGTTGCAAATGCAAATTGAGCATCCTTAATTTTTCCCAATATAGGTACTTTCTTGTTCTCCATGGAGAAGCATCTACCAAATGTTTTGGTCAGTGTGAGGCGAAGGAATTCAACCACTTTGGTAGGCATGACATTATTTGAAGCTCTAAAATCAATGATGCAATTATTTAGTTGATGTCCATTTATCAGCAATGAGACATAAAAAGGTTCAGTCCTACCAAGAGTAGTAGGAGGAGTGATGATAAGGTTATTCCTAGTGAGTGCATTCTTGGGGGAATCATGAGTCACCTTGGGAATTACTTGTCCTATAGGGATGACCTAGTTTTTAACACATTGAACTAGTTTGCCTAATTGCTCGGGGTTGGACTATAGAAATTCAAATTCAAATATTTGAAATTTGGTTTTCTTTATATGGTCAATTATGTCAAATGTCTGGAATGAGCTAGGCATAGAGGATGGGAGTTCATCCTTTTGAGTTTTGGGAGGGGGAGAACTGGATTGCGAATTTGAAGTGGAAGGCACAAGGGTGGTTGGTGTACTGACCTTTCTTGCAATCACTAGGTCCTTTGGCTGGAAAGGTAGAGTGGTTCCCCACTTAGCAATTGAAATTGCTAGTTGAGGTCTCTCCTCTACTTTTTTCTTATCATTTGGTTGAGCCGATTGATTCTTGGACTGGGTGAATACAACATATGATCCCTTAGCTGCATTACCTTCACTTCTGGGTTCATCTTGATAATTCAGGAAACCAATATTAAAGTCTCTAGCTAATTCTTCTTCTTCCTTAGTGAAGAGATTAGCTTCATCTTCAGGACTCAAATTAGGTTGGAATGAGAAATCTGATTCAACTTCAAGATATCCAACTGCTGAGTTAGTTGGAGGTGCTTCAATGGCAAGGTTATTCCTCTGAGGGGGAGGAAGATGATTGGTTTGTCTTTGATTTATGGTAACATTACCTTGGTAGGATTGATTAGGGAATGTCCTCCTTGGTACATCTCTGTACGAAAGAGCAGATGATATCCCTTGTGCCATTTATTTTCTGAGGGCCAAAAAATCATTTTCTAGCTTCTGCACCATTGGATCAGTGGCGGCTGAAGGTGAGTACTCAGAAGAAGAAGAAGATTTACCTCTATTTAGATCTCTTCTTATATTTCTTGCCAAGATAAGGTCATCTTCAATTTTAGTAGCCAAGTCTTGAGTAGCCTCAAGGTCTATGTGGCTAGCACGTCTCAACAGAAAACTCACTTCAGGCATCTGTGAGTTGATACAGAAGCATTTGAGGTTTTCAAGTGTAGGCTAAGCAATATTAGGAATTCAGTTTGTCAGCTTGTCAAACTTTACTATGAAATCCTTTATAGGTTCATGAGGTTCCTTCTTCATCTGTGTGAGTTGGGCTAGAAAAGCATGTGCATCTTCTGTAGGGTTGAACCTTGCTTTGAATTTGGCTTTAAGTGTGTCCCAGTCAGTCACTGATCTAGCTTGCAGATGGTAAAACTAGTTTGCATCAGTGCCTTGTAGTGTTTCCATGAAAAGCCTAACTGCAATGTCCTTAAATTCCATGCCTATCACACCATAAGCTATGTTGAAAGCTGTAATATGTTCATCAGGGTGAACTCTCCCATCGCCAAAGAATTTGGGGAAGTTCTTTTTTAAGTTGCATGAAAGGTCATGCAAAGGTGGAGTAAGATTGAGTGGACCAAAAGAGTTACCTCAGGGGCCTTAAACTGCCATGATTAGATTATAAAAAAGAGGGATAACAAATTTGGGTGGCATATGTGTAGGCAAAGTTTTGCTGACAGTAGAAAAAGTAGCTCTTCCTTGTGTTGGTGTCCTGCTATGGGTAGGAGGAACACTCTTGGATCTTCAAACTTGAAGTTAGGGAGGGAACAAGTCAGAATTGCCCTTCTGCACTAGTTCAAAAATAGCATCAATAACACCTTGAGCTCTCTGGCTTCTAGTATAGCGTGGATTTGCCAGATTGTAGAATAAAAATGGGAAAGAACTGGCCCTACTTCAGCTTGAAGCTTGAGGCTTAAAACTATGCTATTTTTAACAAATTTTTTGCTTTCACATTCAAAGGAATAAGAAACTAAAAGAAATGATCTAGGGTCAGATGATACCCAGATGAGGTCTGCGCACCGTTATCCAAACCTTGTAGGGACTCCTCTTTGGCTGTGGAGGATGACACCTGTAGAAGAAAGACTTAGACAAAGAAGGCGTTAGATAGATAGATGGTGGGTTGCCAAGCAAAGCTTGATCTCAAAAGTGTAGAGACTTCCTTGAGGGATGACAACCCACTAGTAGATAAAAAAGAATATCTGATAAAGAGCAAAATGTTGCTAGAAATAGAGATGTTAAAAGACTGAATTAAAAGAATTAGAAGCAAATGCGTACCTGAATAGGGCAAGCTGTCTTCCACAGTCACCAGCATCGGTTAGTCTGCCGATGTTGGTAGGTCAAGGCCACCGACGTCGGTTAGTCTGCCGACGTCGGTAGGGGCAGTGGTTGATGTCGGTTGGGCAACGGCCTTAGACAGGGTTTGGATGGGTTTATGGTTTTGCAAAATGGTCTAAAAGGGGTTTGGGTCTATTTGGATGCTCTGTGCAGGGCTGTAGGGCAGAGAGTATGGTCTGAAAAAGGGGGCAGGTAGAAGACATAGGCAACAGGGAGATAAGGGTGAGAGAAGGCTCCCAGAGAATAGGTTTGGTTGTGGTCTAGTTGACAATCTGGTTGATGATGTTAAGAAGAAGCAGCAACTAAAAAACTAATTACTAACATAGTCTAAATAATTGAAATGAAAACACAGAAGAAATACTTACTTGTGGCTTGCTGAAGAAAGAGTGTAGTAGAATGGTGGCTAATGCAGAAGACTTCCTGCAATGTGAGCTCCTGTAGCCTGTGATGCTTGGTGTGTGCCTGAGAGAGAGAGAGAGAGGTCTGATTTTGGGTCAAGCAGATCAGAAGAATGGAGGATTGGAAGAATTAGTTGATTGAAAAATTAAAGATTGGCGGATCCACATTCTGGATGCAAAACGCAATTTTGAAGGCAACTGATGCTAGAAATACCACCGACGTCAGCCGTCTACTAACTGACGTCGACAGCCAAATAATAGGAAAAAGGGCTAAAAATAGCCTTTTGTCTGTTCTTCCTTCTACCGAGGTCAGCTGGTCATGGTAAGAAATGGTTGAAGGTGGTTTAATAGGCGTGGGAATTGAGTGAAAGGGTTGAAATGGGGTCTTAAGGCATTTAAGACTTGACATGGGGTAGTGGAGGGCATTCAAAGAGAGGTATCCTAGGAGGGGTGAGGTGTCATGAGAGAGAGAGGGAATTATTAATTTAAAATAGATGATTATTTTAAATTAATAAGACATAGGTTAGGCATGGTTAGAAGTGGAACGGGATGAAGGAGACCAAGGGGGAGTCGACCAAGGAGTAGACATGATTTTGGTGTCTACATTTGCCCCTTTTTGTCTTATTAGTTGTTCTGGACGAACTGCAAGACAAAAATAAGAGTGATTTGCCCCAAGTGTGGGATGAAGTGTTCCCCCCTCAAAGCAGAGTCGAGGGAAGGGAACATGAGATTGGGTGTCGATTTGACAGAGAGATGGATGGATATGGTGAAGGTGGGTTGTGAATGCTGCAAAAGTTGGGATTGTGTGCATACCACTTCACGAGATGGTCAGGTCAAATTGTCGCAGGTCAGGGGTCGAGGAGTGCCAAAATCAAAATAATCGGGCCCCAGTATTTAGTCATAGCTGATTGGGTTATTCGATCCAAGCTATAGCTCCAATGGTCATCGTGTTCCAGGTATCTCAAGCTCAAGAAGTGCTCCTAGAAACATGAAAATGTCACAAGTAGTGTGGATCAACTTGCTCGCGATCCTATACTTGTGAGGGTCAAAATACGGGTTGCAAGGAATTTTGCTAACCATTCGTGAAGTAGCATACATGTAAAAACAACCAAGGCAACGTTGTCTTGGAAGTGGTCGAGGTCTGAGGAGATAGTCGTGATCCCCAAGGTCAGTGGTTGAGTCGAGCTGAGATAGATAGTTGGTTGAATGAAAGAAATGGCTGAGCTAACCTCAGAAGACCCCATGTCAACTGAGTGCTGCCTACATAGCCCCTGTTGGAAGGGCCTTAGGATGATGTAGTTCTCCCTGAAAGGGAGGAAGAGGGTCCGTTATGGATGGCTTGGACGAGGTCAAGTCATGGTTTAAAAGGTAAAATGGTTTTTCCATCAGGTAGATGAACAAACAGATGTGGTTGAGCTACCTCCAGAAGATGTCATGTTGACTGAGTGCTGCCTACATAGCCCCTATTGTTAGGGCCTCAGACCAATGTAGTTCGGATGAAGAGTCAAAGTGGTCGAGAATTGGTTTGGTCAAGGTTAAATGATGAGGGTAATATGATGTTACAGCCTTTTTCATATTATGTGATGGTGTATTTTGTAACATTGGTTGAGTGGTCTTTCATCCCTAGCAATTTTCCATATTGGTGATGGATGCATGCTAAAAATGAATTGAGTCTATTTATACTTTAGCAAGTAATGGTTTATGCTTGACATAAATTGGGTGGTCGATAGTTTCCATGTGTATTGGTGTCCATAGAAACTTGTGTGAATAGGCTATGTGAGTGGTCTGAAAAGGGTTGGGTTGAGTTGGTTTGACAAATGATGTGGTTGAATGTGACCAAAGTGTATGGGCAGAAAGTGAAAGGCATATTCACCCTTTCATTGACAAGGACCAGAATGATAGCATAAATAGGAGTTGTTAGAACCGAGAGCCCCATTCATGCATTACGCCATTGACCATGGGTTGTGTTAGAGAGGTAATTGAATCACTTTGACATTAAAATGAGCTCGAAGTCCCTTGAGTAGGTGATGTGGTATGGGAGGATAGGGTAACCCTTTTTAGTAGGGATAACTTTGCCCCTTTTTATAGGAGACCTTGAGAACAACTATAAGCCAAGTCCATGACTCTTTTTTTTTTGTTTTTTTTTGGCAGACTGATCAATACAGGAAGTCTACATAGAGATGCCATTGTGATATGTGGTCATTTGTGAAGCTGATCGATGCGAGAAGCTTCTAAGAGAGTGATATTTGTAGCAAGAGTTTAGGCATAGCCATCCTTCGAGGGAGTGGTCTATATTTTTGCTTTTATATATATAAGGGCTTTGAATAGCTGTCCTTCGAGGGAGCAGTCTATTAGCTATAGCAATGGTGATACAACTATCCTTCAAGGGAGCAGTCTGCATTTAGAGTTTGTGACCTTTTGATATTTTGACATCAATTTTTATATTTGACAAAATTTTGAGTCATGGACAAGACTATAGAAGTTTAAGGGCTCCCTTTTATTAAGACAAAGCATCCATACTTTATAAAAGGGTTACATAGGGTTTATTTTAGGGGAATAGGGTTGAAAGGAATGAGGATTAAGAGGATGGGGATTGCTCAAGGGACGAGCTCAAGTTAAATGTCAAGTGAACGAGTACTCGACTAACAGTAGAATGGTCACAGATGCAAGGCATTAAGAGGCTCAGGTTTTGGCCGTTCGTCGAGAAAAGATAGACGTTAAGTCCCTGACCCATACTTGTGCATGATGATGAAAGGTCTGAGCCAATTAGGAGCAAATTTGCCTCATTTACTTCACTCCATATTGGTCACATGTTGATGATGATTAAGAAGTTGGTTGATGTTTGGACATGAAGTTGGTTGATATGTTGTTTGATGTTTGGTCGAGGGTTTGGGTCGATGGATGGTCGAGGTCGGTTGATATTTGATCAATGTTTGGTCGAAGCTTGGTCAAGGCTTGGTCAATGTTTGGTCGAGGCTTGGTCAAGGATTGGTCGAGGCTTGGTCGAGGTTGGTTGATATTTGGTTGATTGATATTTGGTGGAGGCTTGGTGGAGGCTTGGTCGATGCTTGGCTGAGGTCATGATTAAAAGATTGGTTGATATTTGGTCGAGGTTTGGTCATTGCTTGGTCGATATTAAAAGGTTGGTTGATGTTTGGTCGAAGCTATGATAGTAAGGATAAGATCAAATTCCCCCAGTTGCTAGGGAGAATGTTTGACAGATTTAGTTTGAGAGGGCGAGATCCTGATCTGCCAAGTTGGAGACAAGAATCTCAAAATCATGGATGGTGACAGAGGAAATGGTTGGTAATGATTTGATTAAAGTGGCTAATGGTTGGGGGTCATCAAGTTGGACCTCCATTGATTGTAAGGCTTGGATCAAAGTTTGATGATGTTGTGGAGAGTTTTGTATGAGATGATACAAAGGCATCTTCATAGGGGTCGTGTGGTGAGGTTGTTCTACCACGGAGTCAGGGATTATCTTTGAGGATGCTGGTCGAGATGTGCCCAAGACAGTAATCTTGGGTTTTGGTTGTGGTGAAGGCTTGGTAGATGGAAATGTCTAAGGGATAGAGACATGTCTTTTCCCTTTATCCTTTTGGGTTGGTGGGCTAGTGGTCAAGTTGACAGTGTTGATTTTGAATAATGGGGTTAAAGGCAGTGGAGGGACCATAGTCTAGTGTTGAGATCTTGATTTAGGTGATGATGTTTGTGAGGCATGTGATGGTGTCAAATATTTAGCAAAGGGGCAGTCAAGAGGATCCTTGATGAGAAGGGTATCCTTTTTCCAGTGTTGATGAATGATAGCTTTAAGAGCGCAACAATGCTCAGTGTCATGTCTCGGTGTGTGATGATAGTGACAAAATTTAGTGTTGTCAAACCAAGATGGTCTTGATCTGAGAGTTGATGAGTGTGAAGGTGAGGAGGTATGAGAAGCATGGGACGATGTTGAAGGTTTGTTGATAATATGGTCAAGAAGAAGGGTGTCTTTCTCCAAGCATTGACGAATGACAACTTTGAGGGCACAACAATGCTCAGTGTCATGTCCCGGCATGCGATGATACGCACAAACTTTAGTGTCGTTGAACCAAGGGGGTTTTGGCCTGAGAGATTGGTATGGCTTAAGAGGTGGAAGACTGATGCGTGAAGACTGCAACAATTGTCATAACAGCAAGACATAAGAACCTACCAATGGGTCTGCATGTTTTATTGTAGTAGGGGTTGATGACTTTTGTTTTGGAAGCATAGGAGTCATTGGTCATTTTGAAGGAAATATATGTTTGATGGGTTGAGAGAGTAATGGAGGCAATCTTCCTCTATGAGGTGTTGGAGTAGGAAGCACTCCTATTAAGGTGGATGGATGTGGGCCCAAAATAGAGGGCAATGATGAAGGTGGGGGAGGAGTTCTTCGACGGGGTTTAGTAGCCTTCTTTGGTTTGGTTTAAGGGCCACTATTGTGCGAGGAAAGATTAGATATGGGGCGAACACCAAGAGATTTAATCTCTTTTAGCATGGTGGATGCCTGCATGGGTTTGGGTTCAGATGTGGACGGAGGTGAGTGAAATGTAGCAATCTCAGGCAAAAGGTAAGAGAAAACCATCACTGGGTCTTCCTCAGTTGAAGTGGGTGAAGAGATAGGTTCTTCTCTTGGTGGAGAAGGAATTGGAGAATGTGGCTCCTCAAGAGGGTAGAGGGCAGGGATGATCGTGCCTTCTACTTGTGGTTGAGGAGTAGGAAGGGTATGGTCCTCCATTGGTAGGAGGAAGGATGAAGGTGGGGCTAATGGCATTGGTATGGTCGAAGTGTCTTCCAATATAAGAGAGGTTGATGGAGAACTAATAGGAGAAGAAGGCTCTTCTACCTGTGATGGACGAATAGGAGAAAAAAGCTCTTCTACCTGTGGAGGAGGTTGGTCAGGGACAAGAGGCGAGACTGTGTTGACCGTGTGTATATCATGCTCTTGGGAGCCATCGGTCATGGTCTGCACATTGTTTTGATTAGGAGGATGGTTAGGAAAGGGTTGTTTAAAGATATCAATGTTTTGATTGGGTGGCAAATTCGGGTTATCCAAAACAAGATCCCCCTTATCTATCATGTCTTGGACAATGTTCTTGAAGGTTTGGCAGTTGTTTATGTCATGGCCTTAGACACGGTGATAGTGACAGAAGTCATTTTCCCTATACCATGTAGGGATGGCTTTTGAAGGGTCAAATTGAGGTGGTCGGATTGGAGGGAGATTGAGGACCCCCTGCTTGACGAGTTTTTTCAAAATGGAAGCGTATGACTCTCCAATTGGAGTGTACTGACGCTGTATGTACCATTGTTGGAATTATTTGGTGATGTTGTGTGATGTTGAAGGTTGAGGTTGGTCGGTCATTGTCGAGGATGGTGATCTAATGACTACAGTGTTTGCCACTCCTTTGGACTTGGAGTGGGAAGAAGAAGAAGGTCTGGAAGAAGAAGGGTCATCAGTTTTTGCATTGTTATTACGCAATTTGACCCTATTTTCTTCAATCGCGTGGAGTTCAACCTTTCAGGCCATGGTGAAAGCTTCGTCAAAAGTGCAAAATATTTGAATCCGCAAGGTGGATGAGATGTGTGTGGCACATGCTCGAGAGAAGAGCTCAATGAGCTCAGGTTGAGGTAAAGGGAAGGAGAGTTGGTTGATTAATCCTCTCAAACGGGTGACAAAATTGGCTATGAATTCATCATCAAATTGTTTGATAGAGTAGAGGTCTGTGATGGAGACCTTGTTGGTGATATTGATTGAAAAATGGTCCAAAAATAATTGGGTGAGTTGAGTGAAGAAAAAGAGGGAGTGACTGGTAAAAGAGCTGTACCAATCGAGGGTAGGGCCAAAAAGCGACATGGGGAATGTGCATAACAGTAACGCATCATCATGCGCTATCAGGTAACAAGCATGTCTGAATGCTCGTAGATGTTGCTGAGGGTCTTCCTTACTCTGAAAATGAGTAAACTTAGGAAGTTACCATTGACTGGGATACGGTCGGATTGGGACGGAGGGATGGATGGGTTCATTGCAAATTTGGTCATATGAAAGGACATTGCTTGAACCAGAAATGGAAGCCTCAAGATTAGACAATTTGTCCATCAACATCTTGATAAGATCGGCTGATGGATTGGTAGGTGGGGCACCCCCTAGGTTTTAAGGCACTTGGAAGGTGCTAGAAGAGGCATATGACGTAGTCAGTTGCGCTTGTATAGGCACAACATATTGATAACTAGTCATTTGAATAGATGTGGAAGCTAGGGGTGGTTGTGCGATGGAGTTAGAGGGCACAAATTGTATAAGGGCTGCCAAAGGTGGTTGAGGGGTGGCAGCACTGGTTGAAGGGTAGGTAGTTACTCTTGTGTTGATGGGTGCAAGAGTAGGTGGGATGGAGACAACTAGGTTCTGAAATGGGGTAGAAGTTTGTTGAATAGTCTGTGGTTGATGGGGGGCTGAAACCTCGATGGAAGTGGGCCCAAAGATAGAAGGAGAAGCCACACTTTGAAGATAGGACATGGTCGGGTTGATGGTCGAAGCAAAGGCTGGAGTGGTCATGGGTTGGGTAGCGGATGCTGTCGATGTCGTTGCCGCTTCAGTTAAGGAGGTTGGCATTCCATAGGCTGGGTTGCCTGAAGAGTCTCACATTTGGCTTCTCATGAGATAATGTTGAAGGGCCTTAACATTGAGGTCAAGGAACCTTTCAAAGTCTTGATCCCCTTTGGGAACAATAGATGGTCGCGTCGGGGTTGGTCGGGCAGGAGTATGTTCGGTCTTTGAATGATACTCCATTAAAGGACTAGTCATGGAAGGTGAAGGCAGAAGCGATTGTTGCCTCGCATGGTTGACAAGAGTCTTGGTTTGACTGCGTGTCAAAACCATTCAAGGCAAGAAAGGGTCAGGGTCCAAAAACTGTGTTTTTCAGTATCATAAAACCAGAATTGGTGTTGGACAACAAGAAAGTTGGGTTTTAAGCCTGCTATTTTGAGAAGAAAAGTTTTGGACAGTGACGGACATTTGTTGAAAAACCGATGTCTGTGAAATATATTGCCGATGTCGATCAGATAATCGATGTCGGCGAAGAAAGGTGCCGACGTCGGTGGAAAAATCGATGTCAGTTATTGTGTTTTCCAAAAACTCAAAAAATTTGGACGTTTTTGGAAAAAAAGAAGGAAACATCCTCACTAGCTCAAAAAACCAGATAAAGATAGAAAAGAAGATGAAGATAGGTAGACCCTAAACATTAAATCCTAAGAATCAACTTTTAGAATCATGTTGGCTTATGCCTTAGAGTGTGTTTGAGAAGTTGGCTTTTAGAATGGGTCTTAGAAGAAGCAGTCTACGGTTGGTTTCAGATTAGTTTCAGTGCTTAAGAGTCTGTGTTAGGTTTTGTACATGGCCTGGTGCTAAGGAACAAGCTCCCCTCACTTCACGAGCCCAGTGATAAGCTGGTCTCGCTTACCTAGTTTATACTTCCCCTAGAGATTATCCTCTACCAGAGAACAAAGTGGGCTTTACCCTTGGTAGTGAAGTCTAAGTGGGATTGCCGGGATGGGTAAGGTATCCGCTAGGTGATGAAATCCTAGTCGGGCCTTGTCTCAGGTGAGTTTAGATGTTTGATTTGTGATAGTGATTTGGATGTGTAACATAAGTGGCCTACGCTTTATTCATGATGCATTTTAATTACTAGATGTGTGGACTAAGTATGCATTCAGACAGAAATGAGATGCAATAGATTTTAAGCCCAAATTGAAATGTGTGTTCGGATGCAGAGAAGTAGAGAAAAGGTTGGAGAGTATGAGTATGACTAGTCTAAGATGCAAGAAATAAAGAAGGGTTCCTTTTAACCTTGCTAATGGTGTCTTTTGGAAGAGATAAGAGAAAGAGATGTAAGGAGAGACCTAATGAACCTATATGAAAAGTTATTTTTAGAAGAAAAAAGTATGAACACAAGGAGAACTCCTAGGGTCCCACCGAGCGTTCCAGAATGTTTCTAACAAATTTTTTACTTTCACATTCAAAGGAATAAGAAACTAAAAGAAATGGTCTAGGGTCAGATGATACCCGGATGAGGTCTGCGCACCATTATCCAGACGTTGTAGGGACTCCTCTTTGGCTGTGGAGGATGACACCTGTAGAAGAAAGACTTAGACAAAGAAGGCGTTAGATAGATAGATGGTGGGTTGCCAAGCGAAGCTTGATCCCAGAAGTGCAGAGACTTCCTTGAGGGATGACAACCCACTAGTAGATAAAAAAGAATGTCTGATAAAGAGTAGAATGTTGCTAGAAACAGAGATGATAAAAGACTGAATTAAAAGAAATAGAAGCAAATGCGTACCTGAATGGGGCAAGCTGTCTTCCACAGTCACCAGCGTCAGTTAGTTTGTCGACGTCAGTAGGTCAAGGCCACCGACGTCGGTTAGTCTACCGATGTCGGTAGGGGTAGTGGTCGATGTCGGTCGGGGCAACAGCCTTGGACAGGGTCTGGACGGGTTTATGGTCGTGCAGAATGGTCTGGAAGGGGTTTGGGTCTATTTGGATGCTCTGTGCAGGGCTGCAGGGCAGAGAGTATGGTCTAAAAAAGGGGGCAGGTAGAAGATATAGGCAATAGGGAGATAAGGGTGAGAGAAGGCTCCTGAAGAACAGGTTGGGTTGTGGTCTGGTTGACAGTCTGGTTGATGATGTTAAGAAGAAGCAGTAACTAGAAAACTAATTACTAACATAGTCTAAATAATTGAAATGAAAACACAGAAGAAATACTTACTTGTGGCTTGCTGAAGAAAGAGTGTAGCAGAATGGTGGCTGATGTAGAAGATTTCCTACAATGTGAGCTCCTGTAGCCTATGATGCTTGGTGTGTGCCTGAGAGAGAGAGAGAGAGGTCTGATTCTGGGTCAAGCAGATCAGAAGATTAGAGGATTGGAAGAATTGGCTGATTGAAAAATTGAAGATTGGCGGATCCGTATTTCGGATGCAAAACACAGTTTTGAAGGCAATCGATGCCGGCAATACCGCTGACGTCGACCGTCTATTGACCGACGTCGGCAGCGAAAGAATAGGAAAAAGGGCTAAAAATAGCCTTTTGTTCGTTCTTCCTTCTACCAAGGTTAGCTGGTCATGGTAAGAAATGGTCGAAGGTGGTTTAATAGGCGTGGGAAATGAGTGGAAGGGTTGAAATGGGGTCTTAGGGCATTTAAGACTTGGCATGGGGTAATGGAGGGCATCCAAGGAGAGGTATCCTAGGAGGGGTGAGGTGTCATGAGAGAGAGGGAATTATTAATTTAAAATAGATGATTATTTTAAATTAATAAGACATAGGTTAGGCATGGTTAGAAGTGGAACGGGATGAAGGAGACCAAGGGGGAGTCGGCTAAGGAGTAGACATGATTTTGGTGTCTACATATGCATTCTATCCCAGTGGCTCTGGTTTTACAGACCAAATAATATAATAGAGATGGAGGAAAATGGTAAGGCTATAATGATAATGGGTAAGACACAGAATGGAGTCGCCAGAATATGTAATGGATAAAGATAGGAACTGCTCGTTTCGGTCCCAAACAGAGTCACCAAAAAACTATTGGGTGAATATTTTGTCACCAGTGTACCGATGAGAAAAATAGATCTGATCATCCACAACAAGAGAGATTGGTCATCCAAAGTTACAGGTTTACCACATCTAAAGGGAACAAATCTCTCCTCTCATCAAGATGAGGTTCCCTATTAAATATGAGGAGCTATATACTATAACTATAAGCAGAAAATAACACTCAGGGATATAATAACACCATCTATCTCTCTTTTTTTAGAGATGATGTTCACAAACAAAGGAGAAAATCTTGGTGAAGACACTAAAGGCACTTCTCTTCTTTTAGAAGTTTTCTTGCAGGGACCAGCAAGAGTTCTTTTAGGTAGTGACAAGTAACTGGTAACCAAAGGTGTAGTAACCAACAAACTGAGATGTAGCACAAAGTCTCCACCTTGACTTCCCAAGAGTGAAATACGAAGGATAATGAGGGCACAAAGTCATCCCAAGTTCCTTTACATATGAATAGAAAGAAAACACACTAAAGACAATTGTGGGGGCACAAAGTCTCTCCACAGTTGGCTTCAGGACACCTTCTTGATTACTTTCACTAGTTCTTCTTGCCAAATTAAATAAATAAGAACACATTCAGAAGAAAGACATAATAACAATCTCCTAAAATGATAGAAGCTATGATAGTACAAAGTCTATAAACAACTTGTTTTCTCATTTAGATAAAATGATATGAACAACAATCTGAGCTCAAAGTCTCAGTAATGACTTTCAATTTGGGCAGAGTTTTGCTTTTGGTAATGGAAAGATCTCCCTTTGAATAAGGTAAAAGATTACATTATATAGCATCCATGAGAGGTTTGACACTTTGTTCCATGGGGCGGCCCATGCCGCATTCAATGCCTTGAATGCATTTTCAATTTTGCCAAGGAGGGCCATGCTGGAACTAGGTGGTTGCCTTAACTATGGTGTGCTAATTCATCTAATATGTCTCTTCTTAAGTATGGATTGTTTGGTCCTTTTCCTAGTGTCTGCATAGCTTTCCCTTTGCCTTTACTTCATGGAAGAAAAATAGGCCACGTCCTTGATTTGGCATGCTCAAAAGTCTACTTGATCCACTATTTCACCTACTAGAAATAACTCCCCTATAGATATTTTTGATCTTTTGTATTATTTTTTCTTCTCTACAACAATTAGGACTCTCGGGCTCTCTTTTCAGTCGGTTGCTTGTTTTACTTTTCAATTTCTGTTCCATATTCAAATATTAACAGATATTCCATCGTCTTAAATTTGACATCCACGGGGACGTCACTAGTCACCTGAACCATGTTGAACCTTTGATCTTTGAAGGCTCCTTTTCATCTAAGTCTTTCAAAGCTTCTTTTTGTGTCTTTATCAAGCCTTTGGAACACTCTGAATGGAAGGTGTCCCTTCAGGGTTTATAAACGGTCCTTTTTTGAGTGTCAAGTGCCTCTCGCAATGGTACCTACCCTTCAGGCTCAACCGAGTTCCTTCATGCTTTTGTTTCTTCTATGGACTTTTATCCTTTATTTCCTTTAGAAAAAATGTTTGAAGGAATTTCTTTGGACAGTTTGTCTGAAGGAAATCTTCTTTGGCTTTGGTCGCTTCGAAATGGGAATGGGGACAAGTGGTGCTTTTCACTGTCTCAACAAGGGACACATGGCAACTTCCACCCTAAACAGGTGAGGACACTTGGTAGCATCTGCTTAAAGTACAGAAGCTTTAGCTACCTTTTGAGAGTCCTATGGAAGATGACACATGGCAACTTTTGCTGAGTTTTTAGAAATAGTGTAGAAACTATTAGGTTGTGGAGCTAAAAGCTTCATTGATGCAGACATGGAGGAGGTTGCTGAGGTTGCGAAGGATTGCTGAGTTGCAGAACGAGTTGCAGGGAAATCGACGTCGATCTGATCAATTGACATCGGTCATATTACAGTGCAGAAGCAACCAACATTGGTTATGAGTTAGCCGACATCGGTCAGAAAGGAGTCGACGTCGGCAACTTGTGTGTGCATGCAGTTTGCATGCGGGTTCCAGACAAGTCTATTTTTAGACTGTCAGTGTGCATGTTAAAGGCTAATTATAGTCTTGGAGTTGCGAGTCTAATTATTGTAATTAAGAAAGTCTAATTATTGTATGCATGAGATCTATATAATAGACTCATAGGTTGTATTGTAAAAGTGTGGTAGAAAGCCATTGTGCTTGAAGAGAGAGGTAGAGTAGCTCCTCCTAGTTCCAAAGGGGTGTTGAGTGTGTATGATCAGGGAGAGTTGCAGGTTGTGCAAGTTTTGGTAGAAGATCCATCGGGGTACTGGTTGAAGAATCATAAGGACTTGGTGAGGCAAGGACAAGGGTTCTTCAGGGTGTAGAGATATCTACAGGGTAAGGTCTGTTGATTTGTAGGTGGCAACAAGGAAAGGGAGATCTACTTGGAGTACGGTTGTGTGCTTGGTGTACTGCCAGTGTTGTTACTGACTGGTGGAGATGAAAAACAACTCTGTATTGGAGTTAATTGTTGTGACCATGATGAGAGAGAGGGAAAAAGTCCTTGAGGTGTGGCAAGCCTTAGAGGTGGAAGAAGTGGCATCTTCTTTATTGTATTTTCTTCTGAAGAGTATTTAATACAATTGTGTATTGTCTCTCATATCCTGTGTTGTTTCATATTTCTAGTTACTTATTCATTCTGGTTAAATTCCATGTTTAGTTGCTTACACAGAGGTAATCATATTGTGCTTTAATTGAGGAGCAAGATCCTGACAAATTGGCACCAGAGCTATTTGTTGTTCTGGGTGCCTGACAAAGGAGCCAACGTCGGCAACCTGTGTGTGCATGCAGTTTGCATGCGGGTTTCAAACAGGTCTATTTTTAGACTGTCAGTTTGCATGTTAAAGGCTAATTATAGTCTTGGAGTTACGAGTCTAATTATTGTAATTAAGAAAGTCTAATTATTGTATGCATGAGATCTATATAATAGACTCATGGGCTGTATTGTAAAAGTGTGCTAGAAAGCCATTGTGCTTGAAGAGAGAGCTAGAGTAGCTCCTCCTAGTTCCAAAGGGGTGCTGAGTGTGTATGATCAGGGAGAGTTGTAGGTTGTGCAAGTTTTGGTAGAAGATCCACTGAGGTACTGGTTGAAGAATCATAAGGACTTGGTGAGGCAAGGACAAGAGTTGTTTAGGGTGTAGAGATATCTACAGGGTAAGTAAGGTCTGTTGATTTGCAGGTGGCAGCAAGGAAAGGGAGATCTACTTAGAGTACAGTTGTGTGCTTGGTGTACTGACAGTGTTGTTACTGACTGGTGGAGGTGAACAACAACTCTGTATTGGAGTTGATTGTTGTGACCGTGATGAGAGAGAGGGAAGAAGTCGTTGAGGTGTGGCAAGCCTTAGAGGTGGAAGGAGTGGCATCTTCTTTATTGTATTTTCTTCTGAAGAGTATTTAATACAATTGTGTATTGTCTCTCATATCCTGTGTTGTTTCATATTTCTAGTTACTTATCATTTTGGTTAAATTCTGTTTATAGTTGCTTATACAAGAGGTAATCGTAATGTGCTCTAATTGAGGAGCAAGATCCTGATAAGTTGGCATCAGAGCATGTTTGTTGTTCTAGGTGCCTGACAAAAACATTCGAGACTCATTTGGATTCACATAGATGTAGACACTTGGCGCATTCTACTTGTTTTTGTGACTTACTAGGGGCTCACCACAGTCCCTACTCAATAGTTGTAGATGTCAACACTTGGCGGCTTCCACCATGTTTTACCAGGGACACGTGGTAACTTCCGTAGCTTCTTAGAAACAAATTACAAACTTTCCACTATTTTCACTTAGCGCTTTTTGGGAGATTCTGTGAGAAGCTTATTGAAAGAAGCTTTAAAACTTATAAAAAGATTGAAATGTGGACGTCGACACTTGTCACGCTCTGCTGAGTTACAATGGGACACGTGGCACGTTTCATTTACTTTTAGCAATCTCATAGATGACGACACTTGGAGGCTTTTGACAAGCTTTACAAGGGACATGTGGCTTATTCCACTACTTCTTGGAAATAAACTATAAAATGTCTTGACAGACGACACTTGGCAGCTTCTGCTCTAGGGCTTTTTCCTTTCTGGCACTCCTTTAAACCATGAATTAGTTGAACTTGATGAACTTTGACAAAGCATTCAACTCTTTAAAGCTTGCCAACAACTTTGAACCTTGAACCCATTGAACCCTTGAACCTGCTAATTTCAAGCATGTTGAGTCTGTAGAAACATATCTACAGAGTCCATAGATTTCTAGAAAAGCTTTGAAAAATGAAGGACTTGAACGCTTAGAACAATTTTTTGAAAAGGGGAGAGAGAATTTTGGTCCTGTAGGACCACAATAGTTCATATGTAGTCCCAAAAATGAGAAGTCTATTTTTGGGGACAACACATTATCCTTCCATTTTTTTTTAAAATTTTCTTCTTTTGATCAATATTAACACAAGTCCAAGATGGATCTGTTTATACATTCTAATTCACGTTCAAATCTCTTTACTTTTGAGCCTCTTTAGAACATGTTTTAAGATCAATCTATGACTAGACCTTATCGGTTCACTATATTTTTTTATGCATCAAGCTTAATTCCTTCAAGCATGTTGGAAAAAATTATACACTCTGAACTAAGGATGTCTCCTAAAGAGATATCAACACCTTATTTTTCATTCCATGGAGTCTCTAGTCATTCACAATAATAGTGCATAACATATCAAAGATATCTAAATCAAAATAAATTTCCCAAGTCAACCACTCTATGCCATGATAATGATGATTTATTTGAAGATATTATAGATATAACCCAATATGATTCTCCATAGAGGTTATATTTGACAACATAGCCATTGTGCCTCTATACGATATCCACACAATTTGATCCCATATAATTGTCTCTAATGTAGGCACATGGGGAATCACATGTACTCCTCACTCATGAGAGGTGATCATCAATCACAAAAGGTAAATTTATTGGGTTGTACATGTAAAACCTATCATACATCCAAATAGAAAAAATAATAATAGGGCCCATCATCTATCATCCCGGACTCAAAAAACTATAAAAATCATGAGCTAGCCTCATCCATGTGGTAGCTCCCATATCATACAAGGTCTACTTTAGCACACATAATTACATGTATATAATATAAATCATGACCAATCTAATATACTTATGAAATAACACACACATGGTCATATGTCTGATGAGGTTTTTTTAGATATCCAAAATTCTTGAGATGTATACCTAGGAAAAACCAAAAGATGAGATTGTGCTCATCATATTAATCTAACCTAGTAGTCCAGTGAAATAACACCCTCCTCTCATCTATAGTTTGTGGCATGTTACCGTTGAGCATGGTCATTAATGTCTTAGGTTGTCATTGATGTCAAAGAGAGCATGTGGTACTAGTGCATGAATGACAAAGAAGTTGTGTTTGATAGTTTGGAGAGATATGACACATGTACAAGTCTGTAAGGATAAAGAAGAAGTTATGAGGTATCCATAGATGTCTTTGTGAAGTTTTGGCATGTCATTTGATCATTTGGAAAGAGAAATATGCATATTCCAGCTTAAGAAAATCTAGACCAGCACTACACATCATGAAAATATGAGTGATCCAAAAAGTTTGTACATTTTGTGTAGGTAATCATACAGTCAATAGTGGTCAAAGGTTTTCATGGAGATGTTGTCTATAGTGCCAAGAAGGTACCATGAAAATTTGGATTCTTGACATGTTTTCTAGCTCAAGTTAAAAACCTTCAAAGTTGCTCTTGTAGATTGTGATGTGCTAGAGACCATCAAGTTTAACTACATTGAAATTTGGGGTCAACTAGTCAAGATAAATCTAATGGTGAGATTTCATCATCTAGATTGTGATTTAATGGTGGGCATGAAGTCAATATGTCAAAGGTTACTGAGATTGCATGTGTTAGTGACATGTATCTCAATCATAATGGTTTGATACAAGATCAATGATACATAGGTGTTCATGTAGATGAAGATCAATGGTGAAATTTGAGTCAAATAGTCATTGCTCAGAAGACATGCGAGACTACCAAGTGGTGTAAGAGTGGGGACTGATAGTAATATGCTCATAAAGCACGTGAGGGTGCCAAGTGTCTCAATCACAAAAGCCTATGTCAAGGATTCAATAGTTAGCATTAAAGAGTTAAATTTAGGAGGCTATGAAGGAGATCAATGAAACATAATTTATCTATATTTTAGGGAGCATGAGATGATGATAAGTGTCAGATGTTTTACTTTGAATAGTGATAGTTGGCATTTGAATTAGCAAAGGGAAAACTAGTTTGTAGTATTTTGGTAATATCTTTTGATATAAGAGTAATTTGCTGATGGAGTAAAATAAAAAGTTGAATAAAACTTCAAGGCACATCTAGAAAAGTTTTTTAAAAGGTCTGAATGTTTGTACAATCAAATTTATTGAGATCCAAAATTGATTAAAGGTTTGACCATGTTCTACAAGTGACCCAAGAAAGATAATTAAAGAGTCATTGATGGTATTTGATGTTTCAAGATGAAATAAATATTGGAGGGTGTTATATAATCCATGAGAACCATATATGTGGATTTTTTTGAAAGTTTGAGCAATCCATCTTTAGTGTGAAAAAATGCTTAGAAGTTGACTGTGTTTGTTGAATGCATTGGCAGATTGAGTGACCATGTTGCAAGAGTGAGTTGAATGTGTTCTCAGCAAAATTGAAGAAGAAAATGAGTATGGAGATGTTATATAAGTATCTAAGGCTTATAATAAGGCATTTTTTTCATGATATGCCCCTGATTAGATATGGAGAGTCAAAATATCTTGACTGTATTTTGACTATATATGACCAGTCTGAGTGGTCATTTTAAGATAGTTGTTTTGAGTGATTAGAGCCTGTGTTGAAATTTATAAATCACATGAAGGAATTTAATAGGTATTGAATATTTCACCCATGTGATATAATCATATGACTATGTGAAATATTTGAGTAGTTGCTTCATAAATTTGAGACTATGTTTTCTATATATGAAGGCCTAAAGAGCAAGGAGACCTAATTGGTAGGTTCAAGTGTTAAGTTGATTTTATAGGTGGCATGGAACCATATGAGAGTGAGAAAGGGGATATTAGAGATAGTTTTTATGTGTTAAAATCATTGGTAAAGGATGAACGTGGTCCAAGTAGTCTCACATGTAACATATGAGTATGAAGGCCTAACTATTTTAGGTCTCACTAAGACCTAATGGTGGTTTGGGGATAATAAGGTAATTACCGACCTATGAAGAGTGTGGTTCTTACATGTAACATGTGTATAGACCTATGTTAAGTTTGGTTCAAATATTTAATGCATCTTGGCTGACCAAGATGTGTTATACCAAGAGAGTGGTATAAATACAAGACATTGTTGGCCTATTTGTGCAAGTTGTACAAGTGTGATTTTAAGTGAAGGAAATAACGTTTGAAAGAGAAGGTATAGGTCATTAAGGAATAATATATAGTAAATAGTATTGATCATGCTTTTCTAATCAAGTTGATTAGGAGGACACACATGTCATTAGACCTCATGAGCTTAGAAGAGGCAGCTTGAGAGAGATTAGAGGTGAATAATGTAGATAAAGGTGGTCATTATCAATTGAAGAGTAGTAATAGGTGTTTAAAATGATATATTAAAATTATTTGAGTGGGTGATTAGTTTATTATGGGGTAAGTTCCTCTTTATATTATGAATCTTGCTAAAGGTCTAGTTGTTGTGGGTGCTCAGTTGGACATGCGTAGTAGTTCCTTGTGGGATTGGTATATCACTAAATTAAGGGATGGGTGTTCCTTGATCAGTTATTGTTGGTCTAAATGTTAGATATTTTTATTATAGGAATATAGTCGATCTTGTAGGGTTCAGTGGGTTTTATCTCCCAAGAGGGTTTCTCACATATATCATATGTTTTGTGCTTGACCTTGTTTTATCTTCCATGTTCATTGTTATGAATGATGTGTATGATTCATTATTGTATGTGTTGAATGGTTAAGCGTAACAAGGGTTTGGAATTGGATTGAATATATAACATCACTGATTCACCCCCCATCTCAGTGATTGTACCTCTAATAATTGGTATTAGAGTAGGACCTTCATTTCAAGTTTAACCACTTGAAGGTGTTCTAAGGTATAATATGGGTAAAAAGGAAAGCTGTTCAATAGAAAAGATCATGTTTTATGAATAAGTTTTCCATAATATTAGTGAAGAATAAGAATTCTATGACAGTGAGGAAGAAGAAGTTGATCTAGAATCTGAGCTCATGAGTGCACTTGGTGAATTGAAGAAGCAAAAAAAGAGAAATCATAAAATGAAGAATATGATCAGAGGTCTTGAAGCACAAGTCATGTATCTTGAAGAAAGTTTTTCAGGTAAGTTCATAAGGACGGAAAATAATAATAAAGAACTGATCAAATCCATGGATGAGCAAGCATGTGATTCAATGATAATATGGCTAAAGAATCTAAGGTGGATAATGAGACCATCAAAGATCTTAGAATTCAGTTACAGACTGCAAGTTCAAGCATGAGAGCTAAATAAGATGAATGTGATCAATTAAGGACTAATATTTTTTATCTGAAGGATGAGAATGAAAAGGTCATAATCAAGATAGGAAAACTTAAATAAGAACAAAAGAAATAAAAAAAAGACAAAGAGGATGGTCGCATGAAAGATAAGTTAGATCTGATAAAAAAGAAGAAGCCAATCAGACAACCCAATGCTTAAAGATATGCCAAATATTTTATGGGGCATTATTTTATTTATCATATTATTAGTCATAAGGCAAATGACTATGTAATAAGAAGTAATCAATCAAAGGAAGATCACTACCATATTTAAGCAAAAGGTATGGAAGACATTATTTGCTACAATTGTCAAAATGTTGGCCACATTATGAGGTTTTGTAAGCAAAGACCATCAAGTCAAGATAAGTTCAATCAAGATCTTAGAGTGCAAAAAGGAAGACCAGCTAGAGAGTACAAGAGGAAAAGTAACTTGTCAAAAAGAGTTCATAAAAAAAAGGTATGACTAATGTTGTTTGTTTTAGTTGTCATCATATTAGTCACATTGCAAAATCTTGTCCAAGTAAGGTTGATAGATTTTCAAGGTATATCAAAGGATATGGATCTCCTAAAATGCAAGGAAGAGGTCAAACATGGATTTGGAGACCTAAGTATTTTAGGAGAGATCAAACTAAGCCCAAATATGGTTTGTTTTCCATGATATACATGAAGGAAAGTCAAGAGTTTTTATTGTCTGCATTTGTTGAAAAGTCTTAAGCAAAAAATGAAGTCAAGGATCCATTCAAAGTCAATTTGGTGATGAGGCAAGACTGAAATTCAATTGAAAGTATAGAGATATGGGAGTCTCCTAAGTTTTGGGAGTTTTAGTCTAATTATGTTAAAGGGGTGTCTCTCACTAAGCTTCAAGGAGACACTTTAGAGAAAGAGGAAACATGGTGGATGCTTATTGGGTCTTGGCTATGTTGCATGACAAAGAAAGTCATGAAGGTCTCTTGGGTCTAAGAATTTTCGAGATTGGTATGAAATTGGTAGCTTATGCAAGGGTGAAGGTGTTTTAAAATAAGGTATGCGAATCTTGTGATAAGTTGTGCATGTTTTGGTCGCTATCTTTTGGTTTGTAGCTTCAAGTGGTGTGATTAAGAGGATCATGAAGTTAAGGAGAGATAAATCAGGTCTTGAGTGTGGTATGATGTTTTGACATATTTATTATGAATAAGGTGTGTTAAGGAGAAGATCTTGTTTGTATATGTGGTCATGATCTAAGGGGGAGCATTTGTGAGATGCTTTAGTTTAATAAGCTTGTATTATTTGGTATGCTTCATCAGCTCAAGTGGAACAACTCAACTAAAGTCTTGTTGAGGATAGGAGATTGAAGGTGTGCATGGTATTAGGGGAGATTTCTAGATCTATGATCACTTTTTGATAGGTACAAGGATTATAGAAGTCCAAGTGTAGATTAGTGCATGTCAAAAGGGAATTAATTAATTCATATGCTTGAAAGTATGTAAGTATCCTAAGCATCTTAAATAGTATTTAAATACACACATAATGTTAAGGAATGATTGTTGGAATTTGAGGATGATGCCCTTTGTCATTAATTTAAAAGGGGGAGAAAGATCAGAATGAAGAAGTTTAAATGAGTAAAAAGTCATTCTGAGGGTGTTTTGCCATCATTGATAAAGGGGGAGATTATTGAGCAGGGTCATTAATGTCTTAGGTTATCATTAATGTCAAAGAGAGTATGTAGTACTAGTTAATGAATGACAAATAAGTTATGTTTGATATCTTGGAGAGATATGGCATGTGTAGGTCTGTAAGGATAAAGAATAAGTTTTGAGGCATTTATAGATGTCTTGGTGAAGTTCTGGTGTGTCATTTGATCATTTGGAAATAGAAACATGCATATTCTATCTTAAGAGAAGCTAGACCATCACTGCACGTCATGCATATATGAGTGATCCAAAAAATTTGTTTATTTTTTATTGGTAATACAAAAGTCAATAGTGGTCAAAGGTTTTCATGGAGATGTTGTCTATAGTGCTAAGAAGGTACCCTAAAGATTTAGACTCTTGAAGTGTTTTATAGATCAAGTTATAAACCTTTAAAGTGTCTCTTAGAGATTATGATGTGTTAGAGACCATCAAGTTTAACTACATTGAAATTTGGGGTCAACTAGTCAAGATAAATCTAATGGTGACCATTCATCATCCAGATTGTGATCCAATGGCGTGCATGAAGTCAATCTGTCAAAGGTTCCTGAGATTTCATGCGCTAGTGACATGTGTTTCAATAAAAATAGTTTGATAAAAGATCAATGGAACATGGGTGTTCATGTAAATGGAGATTGATAATGTAGTTAGAGTTAAATAATCAATGCTTAGAAGGCACACAAGACTGTCAAGTGGTGACTAACAATAATGTGTTTAAAAGGCACATTAGGGTGCCGAGTGTCTTAATCACGAAAGCCTATGCCAAGGATCAATGGTTAGCATTAAACAATAAAAGTTAGGAGGCTAATAAGGAGATCAATGGATCACAATTGATGTAGCTTTTAGGGAGCGCATGATGATGAAAAGTGTTAGATGTTTTTCTTTGAATAGTGACCATTGGCATTTGAATTAGCAAAGGGAAAAATGAATTTGTAGTATTTTTCATGTATATTTTTATATAAGAGGAATTTACGGATGGATTAAAAAAAATGAATAGGAATTAAAGGCACTTCTATAAAATCTTATTATAAGGTTTGAATGTTTTTACAATCAATGTTATTGAGCTCCAAAGTTGACTAAAGGTTTGACCATGTTCTGTAAGTGACCCAAGAAGGATAATTAAAGAGTTATTGATGGTATTTTGATGTTTAAATAATAAATAACTATTGGAGAGTGTTATAGACTCCATGAGGACCATTTATGTTTATTTTCGAGGTTTTACCAATCCATCTTTAGTGTTAACAATTGCTTAGAAGTTGACTTTGTTTGTTGAATACACTGACAGATTGAGTGACCATGTTGCAAGAGTGAGTTGAAGGTGTTATGAGTATAATTAAAGAATAAAATAAGTATGGAGATGTTATATAAGTATATAAGTATTATAATAAGGTATTATTTGTCATGATATGCCTCTGATCAGATATGGAGTGTCAAAATAGCTTGACTGTATATGACCAGTCTGAGTGGTCATTTTGAGAGAGTTGTTTTGAGTGATTAGATCATGTGTTGAAATATATAAAGAACATGAAGGAATTTAATAGGTCTTGAAGGTTTCACCCATGTGATATAATCATATTACTATGTGAAATATTTGAGTATTTACTTCAAAAATTTGAAATTGTGTTTTTTGTGTATGAAGGCCTAAAGAGTGAGGATACCTAATTGATAGGTGTTTCAGCTGGCATGGAACCATATGAGAGTGACAAAGGGGATATTTGAGATAGGTTTTATGTGTTAAAATCATTGGTAAAGGATGAAGGTGGCACACGTAGTCTCACATGTAATGTGTGAGTATGAAGGCCTAATTATTTTAGGTCTCACCAACACCTAATGGTGGTTTGGGGTTACTGAGGTAATGATCGACCTATGAAAAGTGTGGTTATCACATGTAACATGTGTATGGAACTATTTTAAGTGTGTTTAAAATGTTCAAGTCATATTTTTTGAGCAATATGGGTTATACCAAGGGAGTGGTATAAATACAAGACATTGTTGGCCTATTTGTCCAAGTTAAACAAGTGTGATTTTAAGTGAAGGAGAAAACCTTTGCAAGAGAAGGTACATGTCATTAAGGACCAATAGAGAGTGAAGAGGATCAATCATGCTTGTTTGATCAAGTTGATGTATAGGACACATAGGTCATTGGACCTAATGAGCCTAGAAGATGCAATTTGAGCGAGTTAGTCCTAGAGGCAACTTGAGAGAGATTGGAGGTGAAGAGTGCAAACAAAATTGGTCATCATCAGTTCAAGAGAATAAATTGGTTTTTAAGATTATTTTTTAAAGGCATCTGAGTCAGTGCTTAGTTACCTAAGGGGTTAGTTCTTCTTTGGAAGATAAAGCTTGCTAAAGGTCTAGTTATTATGGGTGCCCAACTAGACAGGGGTAGTAGCTCCTTGTGCGATTGGTGTCTCACTAAAATAAAGGATTGGTGTTCCTTGATCAGTTGGTGATGGTATAAATTTTGGATATTTTTATTATAATAATGTATTCCATCTTGTAGGGTTCAATGGGTTTTATCCCCCAAAAGGGTTTCCCACATATATCATGTGTTTTATGCTTGATCTTGTTTTATCTTCCATGTTCATTGTTATGAATAATGCTTCATTATTGTATGTGTTAAATGGTTAAGTGTTCTAAGGGCTTGGAATTGGATTGAATATAAAGCATCACTGATTAACCCCCCCTCTCAGTGATTGTACCTCTAATAGTCATATACCATAAGAATGCCTTTATTAAGAAATTCCCAAATGGTATGGATGTCCTCTAATGTGATATCCATCTATATCATGTCCCCCTCCACCTCCCATCTGAAGGTGTATTTATTCCTCTCCATTCACCCCAAGAATATGATAATCAACTACACATTTAAAGGTACAAAATACATCTTTATGACCCATTTGAACCCTAATATCACAAATTGGGCTCTATCTGCCACCAAAAACCTCTCAATAGGTCCATAAGCTAACTAGCATCTACACCCCACCTCATCTCCTCTACATTTTGTGGCATGTCACATACCATAGGAGTGCCTATAATAGGCAACACAAAAATGACATGGATGTCCTTTAATGTGATAATCACCTCTATTATATCCCCTCTACATCCCATCTGAAAGGGTCTATCATCCTCTCTCATCTCCCCAATAACATAATGATCAACTCCTCTTTGAGAGGTATGTACACATATTCATGACCCATCCAAACCCATATGTCATATGCTAGGCTCTATCTACCATCAAAAATCTCTCTAGTATGTCTGAAAGCTAGCTAACATCTATAATACTTCATAGTTGTCATCATCTCTAAAAAATATCAAATAAGAAATCCCAATATGATTTTGATCTATAAATATAAAATAAAATAAAAATTAAAGAAAAATGATATTTAAATTTAAGATGGTCCCTACATTCTATTGTATTGGCCATTTTTTAATTTTTATACTGTGTCAATTAAGAATTTAACTGTATTGGCCATGCTTGACTTTATAACTACATTGGCCATAACCTATAGTGTTGGCCATGACAAATTTACAACTACACAGACCATACCTTACGATACCAACTATGATAAATTTATAACTACACTAGCCATAACCTACAAGATCGATCGACACATCACTTAATTGTATTGGATATACCATATAATATTGCCATCTAATCATTCTCCTAAATCAATCATACCCTATGGTATCAACCATTCTCATATTTCCTACTACATCAACTAAGCATTCAACTACATCAACCTTACTTATCTTTCTAACACTACTGGCCATACCCTATGGTATCGACCAATACTTTGCCTAATTGTATCATCCATACCATAAGTATCAACCAACACTTTGCCTAATTATATTGGCCATACCCTATAGTATTGGCCAAGAGTTAATTTTCCCCCTTACAAACTATATCAGCCTAGCTGATACAATTGTCTGAGGGTGGTGATTTTTTTTCTTGGCCTTAATAAATACTCTTGGCTCTAGTTTTGAGTTTTCATCGACTATTCATTACCCTCTTAAATCAATTTATGTTTGATGCTTGTTAGGGCAAATTCCACTACATGGATTTGAGCCAACACCTAAATTTCATAATCTAATTCATTTTTTACCAAAATTGACAAAAAATAAATAAATACACCACCTACTTGTAAGGATCTAGCTACAATTGTGATTCAACCTCCATCATGTCTACATCCTCATCCGTGAGCCACAATCTTTTGTAGTCATGAATTTTGATACATAGAGATGAATAGTTTTTACTTATCTATAGTAAAAATTTCAATTTCAAAACTCTTAGTTATTTACTAAGAGATTCTATTTTTCACCCATATCTTTTTTTCGTAGGTCCTTTTCACAGATTGAAAGAATCCTTAGAATCCTGGTGAGATAGAGAATTTTTAGGTTCTAACATATTTTTTTATAAAAAAATAAAATTTTATCTTATTTTTTAGGTCCACCTTTATTTTTTCTTGATGGGTGTCTTCTATAATTTTCAAAACACACAACATTATCTAAAATCAAAGAGGTAAGTGAAAATACATATTTTCATTTTATTTATTTATAGTGCTTTTAGCATTTATTTTTAGTTATGCTCTTTTGTGTTACTATGTTTCTATCCTAAAGCACTGTCCCATTTTATATTATTATGACACATGATGAAATTTTAGTGGGGCATATGTATACACCTAATAATTTCACTTTTATCACTTTACTGATAGTTTCTCTTACAATAGCTTGTTGATGCATCAATCTCCTTGAGTGCACACATTAAAGGGTGCATCAAGAATGGGGTGGGATTGGCTCGTGATAATTTGAAAGGGATGTTTACATTGTATCATGTCACACCATCACTACTATCAGTCTAACCTCCTCTAAGTCTGTATACATCTACTTCTCATCTATATTTTATAAGTTCCCTATATCCTATGGTATCAACGTGGATGATATCATTTGTGTCATAACTTTATCTCCCTTATACTATATCATCCAACTTGATATAGTTTTACATCTATCTTCTAATATTTATACTATATAGACTTGGTTGATACCATACTATGCCAGTTGACATGTTCCAATTGTATCAACATGGATGATTAGAGTTCAATGTTAGTTCTAAGTAGGAGCCATATATATATAATCCATATTTCATTCATATTAATATATATCACATTTATACACTCTGATTGTGCTCACGTTTCTACCCATAAATAGTATTTTGGGAAATTTATAGGGTTTATGACCTTAACTTGGAGGTCTTATCTTGTGGTGTCATGAAAGCTCAAAAGTAGAGGTCATTAAGAGTTATTAACTAAGGATATATAGGCATTCATCCAATTGTTTGAGGTATTAAACCTACAACATCTCTTGCAAATATCCACTTGAGCCAAAGGGGGAGATTGAAGTGTCGATGGGTCCACCCCAATGTAAGTATTTCGATCCCTATACTATTTCTTTTATTTACTTAGTAGATTATATGTTGATTATTATTTTATGGATATATGTGTGTATCCTTGCTCAAGATCCTAGTTATACTGAATAATATGGCATATATATATATGATTGATTAGGGTTTTTATTTATCACTTTAGGTTCTATAAACCCCTATTTAGTTGACCATTACACCTTTCTTTGTTCACGATCACTCACCATCTTTACTCATACCCATTTACAATCATTTAATTTACTTGTATATTTACAATCATAATTACAATCATTTATCTTTCTTAAAGTCTAGTGAGATTTATATCATTATGCCTTAGGCTTAGGATTTAGAACCCTTTCTTCTTAACATTTGAGTTTTAGGTTATCCTTTGTCATATCTACACATATCCTATGCCCTTACTCACTTGTCCAAGTATATGCAAGCTCTATTTGATTGACCTTATTTGAGTCTAATCCATTAATATAAATATGATAGTTGTAGGTCATCATAGCTGATGCACACCACTTTTAATTTCAAACACATCTAAAACATATAAATTTGGTAATTCCATAATAATTTGTTATAATAGATTAATGGTTAATATGGCATAAATATATGTGATATCAATAGGAACAAGGGAGGAAAAAATAGCCATACCATCCATGTGGTGTCTATTTCCTCCAAGAATGTTATCAATATAAAACTCATCAAAGTGGGTGATCAAACTGAGAATTAAATTGTGATATGGCATGCTTTTATCTTATTTCATATGATAGACACCTATTAATTTGTTCACAAGTTGTGAATCACTATAAACCTTGATAGATTTAATGCTTCTCATACCTAATTATAGAATGATCAATATATAGACACTCATTCTCAATGCTTTTGTGTTGAAATTACAATCAAAATTGACTTCTGGTAATGACGTATGAAATCACTAAATTTGCCTACATACTTAACATGCATTTTATGAAATGTATTAGGGCATCCCTGATTGGAGAAATGTATTATATACATTCATTAACTTCACTTAATTCATTTTGAGTCAAATTAAGGTTATGCAAGAGACATTTTGGATTAATTAGGTTGAATGGTTCTTCAACTTTCAAAATTCATGTCACTTTTCATTAAGTTAATTAAACTTTGTTAATTAACCTAATCTTCCTCTAATGGGAAATTCCATAGCTTTTGGAATTCCATATTCTCTAAATTCATTTATTAGATTTATTCAATTCTCATAGAAAGTGACCAAGTGGTTGATGACATCATCATGACATCATACGAAAATATTAGGGATCATGACATCATCATGAAAGTTGTTAAGTATTTGCAAAATATCAAATAAATACAAGAATTTTCAAGCCAGGCCTAACAATGCCAACTCAACCATAATTATTAATGGCCTAAGTCATCCAAGATTGGATGATTCATAAACACACATCCATTTTTTATCCAATGACTATAATCAATCTGACCAAGATATAAATAGAGAGTGACCCCCTAGGAATAGCAAGCTTTTCAATGTAAACAAACTCTATAGAAATTCAAATAAAGCTTCACCCATTTTTATTTCAATTGGTCCATAAATCATTTAGATAGTGTTTGAAGAGATGTTGATATCTTTCATACCATGACATTGACAAAGACTTTGAGCTTTACATCTGGGTAAAAACATGTATGTGTGTCAGATTCAAAGGAAACATTCAAGCAAAAAGTAAGAATGTCTTATTTAGCTTTCTATTCTTAATTTTGGTGCTTCAAGTCTTTCACATTCTGAGGACTAATGCTTGAGAAATTGTGTTTCATGAATTTGTTTGATTTTGAATAGGTAACAAAAAAACTAACCTCTCTTATAATCTTCATTTACATTTGGCATGCTCAATGGGACCTATGCACCCAATAAACCTCTTTAAGACCTTAATCTTCTATTGAGCATTGGTGAGATCACACTATGTGTCATCGGGTTTGTTCTCATGAATGGTGAGATAAAACTATAGATCGATGGTTTTACATTCCCTATTTTCTCTGTGTTTTCAAGAAATCAATGAGAATGACCTTCAGAATGAAAAGAATGACCCATTGAATGACAATTTTTTGCTCCTAATTTTTAGTAATTTATTGAAAATGATGTTATTTCCCTATGTATTAGTGAGTTTTTGCTAGTGAATAATGAGATTGACATGCTTAACAATGGATTCACACTCCTAGATCTTTGTATCCTTCCATATTTTTAAAAAAATAGTGAGATCACCTTATGTATCATCAAGTTTCCTCTAGTGAAAAATGAGATTGACCTATTGAATGATGGATTCACATCCTTGGCTATGTACATATTTTCATGTTTTTAACAAATCAATGAGATTAACCTTCTAATCAATGAGTTTGCATAAAGGTAAACTGTGTTCTATGTTAATATTTTATTGAAAATGGCAAGATCATCTAGTGAAACGGTGAGATCATCCTGCTAATCAATAAAATCACCAAACTATGTTTTAATTAACTTCAGAATGGTGAGGTCGCTCTACTAAACCTCAAGTTCACCCTATGTGACTTTTTCCTAAGAGTTAAAATTGTAATGCTTCAGCTTTTCTTTCTTTCCTAAAACCTCATTGCAACCCTATAACATTTTTATTACAGGAATAATAAATTAAAAGAGTGTTTATTTGACTAACAAAAGTAAGTTTTCCCTCACATTTTTATTTAGTGCTTAAGAAAAGAACCTAAATTTCATTTAGATTTTTTAAAACACTTACTTTTGTGTTATTTATTTAAGTGTTTTATTTGCTTGCTTGCTTTATTATTTATCTGAAAGAACATTTGGTGTATGCTCTTTTACCTATTTTTGGAGTCTTGAGAATTATAAACAAATACTTCTTTCATTTTTGCTTTTGGTTATGTGAGGTGGAGTTCATCACCTTCTCATAAGTGCTTAGGGCACAGTGACTAGCGATTTATATCCCAATATTTGTACCAACCTCATTCATCTGATGGGGGATATAAATGATTGGTAGGTGTCATTAAGGCCTAGAGAAATTCCCCATAAATGGTTTCATTAAAGCAATGGGTTAAATCCTAATGCTAAGCCATTAAACTTCACCATCAAAGAATCTAGGGTATCTTTAGTAGGGGATGTATCCTCCCACAAACAACTCGACACTTGGATATCTTATTTGATAGATTTTGTGCCCTTCATGGACCATATAGTAGGCCAACAATTTTTTAGATTAAGACTCATTGGCCATGAAACCTTCCTTGATGCAGTGGTATAAAGGTGATAACCCTCAAATATTTCCTTTTATGTATGAACTTTGAGAGAGGGTGGGTATTTCACCTACATATAAAATTTATTAAATTAATCCTTAAATTTTCCCTCTCAAATTAGATATATTGAAGGCTTAGTGATTGTGATGAAATCCTATTTTACCATTAAAAATAGGGATTGTTATTCATGCAAGTCTTATTTTAGTTGTTTTCATGACCTATAATTGATTACAAACTTTGAATAACAACAAGTCTATTCAAATCAAAATTATCCTAAGTCAAATACCCTTGTTATATTGCATTTTTGTGATAGGGTATTACCTTGCCTAATTTTTAGGTCATCATTATCCCATCTTAGTGTTATGCTAGTTGATTGTACCATTACATTATTTGCATGGTACCATTAGGAAAAAAATGTCCATTGGAACCCAAATCCAGTTTGGAATTGATTGTTTATATTGGGTCACTTTTGACCACATTCCTTTAAGCTAATCAAAGCTAAATCCAGTTCATCTTGAACCACGTACCAAGCCAATCCAAGCCAAATTAGATTTGTTTTAAACCACATTTTTATTCTAATTATAAATTGGTCAACTTTTAAAAAGTTAACCATTTGAAGTCGAACTAAGACTACATTCCAAATCAGGTCAAATTATACCAAAGTCAACTTCAAAGCCACATATTGGAACAATGCTAAACCATGTCTATTTTGACCAAATCTAATTATTCTGAATCAATCACATTACAATTTAAATCACTTCTTGTCTTTTTATTTAATATCCATCACTTATCAGTTGGGAATGATGAAGTCATGTCCTCCATCCCTTCTTTCATTTAAATCATATCAAGTCATTATGCCTCTTTGTGGCCAAGCTAAGCAAATCCAATTACATTGAATCAAATATGACCTTTTTGGGCCCATTTCAATCAAAGACCAAGGCCACCCTCTTTTGGGACAATTTCAATCAAATACCAAGACCACCCTCTTTGGGACCAATATAATCAAAGGCCATGACCACCCTCTTTGGGCCCAATTCAACCAAAGACTAAGATCACCCTCTTTAGGGCCCCATTTTAGTCAAAGACCAAGTCCACCCTCTTTCAGGCCAATTTATTCCAATCCAGTTTCCCTTGCATGAATTATTTCCTGGGGGCATTAGTCCAAGGTTAATCCAATTCATGGGATCTCATGATCCTAAACCTATTCTATCATTACCATTCTTTAGTCAAGATGTTATAGATAAAATCTTACAACTTAGCCAATAACTATCCCACTTTGCATCTACTCTTGACACTTCATTCATTAGTCCAAAAGCCAATCCAGTCTTAGAGCCACAAAAAATCCACTCATTTCCCCTCAAGGGCCATTATTTATTGAAGACTTAGGTGTGTCCAAGTCTGATAACTATTCTCTCAAGATATGTCATGATCCCCTTCCCAAGCACAATCATTTTCATCCACTTCCAAAGAAAGATCAAGATAGTCAACCTATTATCAATGTTTTTATTGAATCACCCATCTTTGATCAACCTCACATTTATGAGCCTCTCTCTAATAGTTCATCTTTCTTTGACATAACACCCCTTTTTGATGAAGGACCCAGATTTGGTGAGCCCATCTTTGAAGAGCCCATTATTATTGAGCAACAACCCATTAATCATCTATTACCAAACATTCCCCATTTTATAAAATTATTTCATCCCATAGCCTTCATTTCTAATAAAAAGGTGAACAAGGTACTTATGGACAACATAATTCAAAAAATCCTCTTTGTGGCCACCTTTACATTAGAAACAAGTTTTATTTTTGAACAAACATTATTGATAACATCAACATCAAAACCAAGGTCTATTTTAGAACTAATATCAGAATTAGGTTCCTAATTGGAACCAATATCATATTTAGCATCAGAAGTAGAATCAATGTTAGTCTCAACATTAGATTTAGATCCATTTAAGTCAAAAGTAGCTTCAAAATTATAATATATTAGTGAATATTATGATAATGGTTATACACTTCTACCAAATCCACTTGAGTTAGAATCAACTTCATAATCAACATATATTAATAACTCTTCTGACATTGGTTACACATTCCTTGCAGATTAGATTGAATACATTATTGATCTTTTAAAAGTTTTTGAGGACATTTTATTTACCATTGACATAAGTTATCTTAGTAATTTATACAAGGATTACGTAGCCTTTTACCCTTCCATTAGTAGTACACATCCATTTAATGTTAACTAACCTAGCCATTATATCAACATCCATCCTCCTACATCCATTGATTAGGACCAACAAAATCACACATTCTTGAACCTTTTCCATGGTGACATCTTAGTGGAATAATTTTTGGGCAACCAAGATAACATTCAAGAAGAATAAAAATATCCCAGTAAAACCTTATTTGAGGTGCTAGGTGACAATCAACGTCTAAACTTAGCATCTTATAGTGAAACCTTGTTTGAGGCACTAGACGATAATCAAAATCAAAATTCAATTTCCCTTAGAGAACCTTGTTTGAGGTGTTATGGGACAATTAAAATCAATAATAATTTTTTGGTGAAAAACTCTTCAAGGAACCAATAACCAAGCCAATTAGTTCCTAATTGATTGATGAAGACATTATTGTAGTGATTATTGACACAATTAATAATCCACAACATATTTATATTGTATCATCTCTCAAGCCTAAACAACATAAAATTTTTATGGCCTTATTGAGAGATTTTCTAAATGTCTTTGGCCTTATCAAAATCAAAATTATGTCAAATACATAATGAGCAAGAATGTGTGTGATTGAAAATCCCAATCTTCATTTGTCCCTCAACAATTATACATTTCATTATGATTATATTATTCATTTTCAATTATTATATTACATTCCAAATCAGAACATTTATCTAATGCCTATCATTCTTTACCCTTCCTAAAAACACTCTTTTTCAAAGAGAATATGAATACACCTTATCTAGAGATTTGAAAGAAACAAAATCAATGTCCAAATAAGATCACAACAACATCATTACAGTCCACATCAACAACAGGATCCTAGCAAAGCGACTGTTCCAAGTGGGTATTGGCTAGACAATAAAGAGTCAACATTTTGCATTTCGTAATCCTCCATTGAGTTTATATGTTAAAAATAAAAATGATCAAAAATAAAAATTAAAAGAGAAATAAAAATAATTTTTCCAATGTTGAAAACCATGCTTGTGGTGTCTTGGGCAAGTACCATGATGAAAACCAAGTTTTTGATGTCATGCATAAATAAAATTTTAATTTACAAGTACCTTGACACTCCATCCCATTCCATCTATTTTACCCAGTCAATACTATTCAACCCATTCCTTCTTATTGTGATCATTTGTCCTCTTATCTTAACCTTATTATAGAAGTATAAGGTATATTGAGACTTGTTTGGGAAACATTTTGGCATACTCTGCATGACACTTTGATGACTGGGTTTGTTTTCACATGACATGGTCTTTAGAGATTCCCATGCCTTTACCTCAGTATGATCCATTATTATCTAACATTATCCATTTATCCTTCATTAATTATTATCTCCCATTAAGGGGGAACTAAAATGGCTTGAGGTCCATTTAGATTATGTAGGTAGTGCTCAATTTAGGAGGCCAGCTCAGCCACCCTTATTTCATGCTCTCATCATTTTTTGAGTTACCACTCCCACACTCACTATTTTATGAGTTAAAACATTGTGCATATCATAATCCTCCATTGATTTGATAAGTCAAAATCCCAAAAACATTCAAAACATTTATAAAATTCTAAGTATTTAAAAAGTGATTCAAATATCTATAGACACTAGAAAACTGCACACAATGGTCCTAGATGTTGAGCTAACCCTCAGAACTCCCTATGGACTATTTTGTAACCTTTTCGATCAAAAATTTAGTCAAGTTAGCAAACCAACTAAATTGACTAGCCAACCCACCCTTGATCAAACTTAACCTTTACCATTGACTGCCAATGATCACCCTAACCACTGACGATTAGTCTTGACTATCGACGGTCAGGTTTCAACAACCTAAATAATTAAATCCCATTCCAAATCCAACTTGATTTTTTATATTTAGCTTATCTGATCCATGTGCAAATCAATGCATGCTAGAGATAAATTTGTACACCTTGTTTAACCTCTTTTTGAATTTATTGTTTCAACTCTATTTTTCTTCTATAAATAAGAGAGGAGGAGGTGAAATGGATCTGATCTAGAATCAGAACAACCATCAACAATCATCAGAGCTTATTTTTGTAGGTCTTCTTACGATGATCCAAAAATGACTATGATAGAGATCTGAAGTACCACTACTCATCGATCAACAACCAAGTACCATTACTCTACTAGAGTTAACCTAAACTCCATCAATGAGTTTTTTAGCTAACCACCCCAACATTAATCATATTAGAAAACTAAGTATCTATTTTTAGTAATTAGTTACTTTGTTTATAGTTTTCAACCAACCCAACCCAAACCCACCTTCCTAAATTCCATTATGTAACCTTATCAGCCCAACTTCTTAAACTAGACCAAAACCCACAATAACTTCCAATGGTTACCCTAACCATCGATGGTCTATCCATAACCATCGATGGTTACCCAACCATCGATGGTCACCCTAACTGTTGATGGTCACCCCAACCGTTGATGGTCACCCCAACCGTTGATGGTCACTATGTGATAAATAAATAAGCTATTTTCCCTCATTAGACCTTAACTAAATCCCAATTTTAGACCCTCTTCCTAATCATAGAGCCTCACCTTATTTTTTGGACCATACTTGATTCATTTAACATTAATATCAATTTATTTATTTTTATAATTGGTCAAATTCACCTATTCATTTATCAATCACTTTTCATATTTGATTTCAGTATCTTATATCATTTATGCAAGTAATTTGTCTTTTATTTTCAGAGTTTGATTGTTTAAAAGTGTAGATTGATAGCCTCTAAGGAAGCTCGTGCTTCTTAGATCTAGCTTGCTAGGCAATCCACCCGACTATCTAACTAATCAACCATTTCTTTAGTGATTTCTTATCGATAGGTCATTCCTCCTAAACCAAATAGGAGTATTTACAACCATCTGAATCAATACATGCCAAACAAATCCATGTTCTACTAAGCTCACCCTTATTTCAAGTTTTACAACTTTATTCTAAGAAATAAAACAAAATTTACATGAAACATTCTAACACACCCAATCAGACCCTTGAGTCTTTTATTGGGTTTATTGTTGTATCTAGGTGCTTCTCATTCTTGTTTTCTACTCATATAATGGAATCAAAATCTCATTTTAGGATTAAAATTGATTGCATTCATTTTTTGCCTTCTTGTTTGAACTCACATAGCAAAATTAATCAAGTGAATTAATTGTAGTTTCACTCTTATCACACACACAAGATCAAACCACTTACACTTAATCAAGCATAAAAACATTGACATAAGGTCTAACTGGGATTTCATCACTTATAAATCACCTTTCTCTGCTATCTATAAAATTTCTTGCTAAATTTGACTTAAATTTTTAGTTTTTGGTGCTTGAGGAATTTCGTCAAACACTTGTCTTGAAAAAGATGAGGAATTTTGACTGATATAATTTTTTTGATTTATTTTCTCCCTTGAATATGTACTTGAAATGCATAAAGGATTCAACTAAGCAATGCCAAATGTATTCAAATTCAACTCGAATGAAGTGTAGATATGTTTTTGGTATTTTCAATGCAAATAGATGACTAAAATCTAAGCAATTTATTAGCTACAACAAACAAGCATTTTGCCAAACACTTCATATGCAACTCCACTTCATAAGTTCATTACAATGTTTTACATAAATGACATCTACAACTAAGAGGTATTTTCACAAACATTTAGCATGTAAACTCAAGACCCTAAGTGATTGAAACCTTTGCTAATATGAAGCTAAATCAGATAGATATTATGATAAATAGTTGACATGCATTCAACTTCTTCAACTTCAATCCCTTTACTTGTAATATTGAAATTCTGATATGCAAATGACTGATTACAAGTTTTAGAAATCTGATTATAGAGCTCAATACAATGACCAATTTTCACCACCTATCATGACAATGCAAATTCTCTAATGCCAGAGATTATGCTTTAGACTATTAAAATGTATTTGCTATGAATATGCAATGAAAGAGCCTGATATTTGGTGCTCATAAGGTCTGCTGGTGAAGATGAAATAATTAAAAATTTATAGCAGCACCTATGGTCTTCTCAACATGACTTTAATGCCCTCCAATAGATGTCCCAACCAACAATGGAAAACCTTCATAAATAATTTAAAACCCTCATAAACCTTCACCCAAACACTTCAAATGGTAGCGGTTGGAGTCCTAGATTTGAGCACTCTAACACCCATAAATAATCACCCCTTCAATGAGGTTCTATGAATAAAAATGTGCCCTCTATATATGCAGATTGACCACCATTAAAATGTCATTGTAGGGAATTAATATGTCTTCAACAAAGCAAGATAATCTCCACTGAAATCATCCCATAATGATCTCTCAAAATTTGGGCCAAGGCCACAAAATTTTGCAAATGAAGAACATGTAGGAAATCTAAAGTAATTCCCTCTTAATGAAATAATGATTACAATAATAAACCAGCTACTACAATGATGAAGATGTGACAATAAACTAGCTATCACATCAATTCAACTAGGGCAATAACACATTAGCTATTACACCTGTCAAAATCCTCCAATGAAGCACCTGTAGAGACCCTAGACAAATTTCTAAATAATTCTAGCTATGGTTGATCTTTCACAACCAAACTTGGCACTCTAGAGTCTTCAAACCCTTAAGCAATGCAAAGCATTCATGCTTTCTTACCAAACTAGTAATGAGAAATGAAATTCAAATCAAGCATACAAATTCTAAGCCAATAACTCCTTATATAGATTTCTCATTGACTTTTCAAGAAGCTTCTAGAAATAATATTATTTTATTCCCTTATGCGACTTTTATAATTTATTATTTTATTTTAAGTCACTTTATTAAATTAATCAAATATAAATTCATCATTTAATTTTAATTTATTAAAATAACTTTATAAATAATTAATTTAATATGTACTCCCTTATTTCTCCTATTTAGCCTTCAGGAATAAATAAAGGCTAAACGCTCATCAAGGCGGCTATCCAAAAAGGGACATGGCAATCCTCCCTTCCCAAAATTATGTATCCCCAAGAAATTAAAAATTGGGATACTAAAGAATCTACTCATATTTCCATGTGGCATCCCCTGCTAGCAAACCTCTCCATCTCACCAAATACCTCTTAACCACTGTCCCTCAATCTCTTTTCTTGGGTATCGATAATCTCCTACAAAATTAGGGCCAACTGTCCCTTCTCATCCAATGGTGGAATCTCTGTGGAAGAAGTAACCCACTATGCATATTCCTTCTTGAGGCATGAAACATGAAATACATTGCGTGACTCACTACCTCCTGGCAGCTGCAACTCATAGGCTACCTCCCCAGCACACTCGATGATCCTATAGGGTCCATAAAATCAAGACTTGAGATTCCTCCCACTGCTCTTTCTTAAAGAATACTATCTGTAAAACTACAACTAAAAGCAAACCAAGTCTCCGATCTCATAACTATGCTCAACCCCATGCTTATCAGTGTATGCCCCAAGCTAATACTATACCACCTACCAACTATCTTGGAGTTCCTATAAGATGTATTACATCTAATACTTAGCCTCAAGAGCTCTATACTCCCTAAAATCCAAGGCATAACCTATCCCATTGAATAGCTCCTACCAATCGACACTCAGGAACCTACTATCTCTATCACTATCTAAGAACTTAGGTAGCCCATGCATCCTGATGATCTCTCTAAAAAACAACTCTACCATCCAAGAACTATGGTGATGATCCTTAGACATCCATACCATCCAAAAACAAGCTCCACCTAGATCACATGAACTGACTAGAAGTCCTCTAAACTGAACACCAACTGACTTTTGGTGCACCATTCTGATAACCCCTAGAGTCTAATCGAATCAAACCTCAAACACTTAATTCTGTGATCAACTAATTGATGAGAACAGCTTGGGATCATCACCCTCAATCTAAATTATATCATACCAGAGTGAACCCATACACCTCTCATTCAACCCATCTATTTGAGACAACAAATTCATAGTCAAATCTTGCATAAGTGGGTTGAAGGAAAACTGATGAGCACACCTTATAATGTAATCAAGGTGAAACCCTCCTACCTATGCTAATGAAATACTAGAGTAGTCATATGTATCCCATCCAATACTACCAACATCAGAAGAAGACTAAAAAATCATAATATGATGAGTTGGTCATGAAACAACAACATCATTACCCTTTGCAATGTCATAAAAAAACCTTCTATCAAAAAGTAACTGTAAGCATCTTGGCTTAATTTTATGAGTGGAAATAATGTAAACCTATATGCCATCATTCTCCTAAAAAGATCTTGGAACAAAAACAACATCCAACGTGCAAGACTTAGAAGAAGTCATCTTCTTCTGATAAGATTGACCAATGTCAATCTCAAAAATACCCTTATAGAGGTTGGTGCTCAAATATATAATGATGCCTAAACCTACAACCAAGATTGATACATTTGTATCATCAACAATTCAATCCACACTGAGTGGTCTCTTATGGAATTGAAAAATGCCCAACATTGGTACATAAAAACACATACCAACCCCTACCAAGCTGCTGGTATAAATGAAAATAACACCATGCAATCTATAAATCATTTCTGATGGAGAAAAAGGCATATCTAATGTCATATGATGATTAAGACTCATCATCAAACTAATCTCTGACACCATGGTGGTGACTTCAGTCCCTCCTATCCATCCAAATAACTATTGTCCTCAAAGTGTATCCTAAAAACTCTTTAAACAACAAAGTAAGACATCCATCAATCCAGGAAGTAGGAGGGAAAACCCAAGAGGATGGTGCTGGGATACTATTGTCAACCTACCCATATCCAAACCATAGATTAAAATCAATTGGTACCTTGATAATAGACCTCTCAAGATCAATAACTCCAACTACCTCCTCATGCCAATCCAACATAAGAGGTACTGGACCTATATCTTGAGTGTGAATGTTCATGCTACTATCCTTATTATGTGACCTAGTTTCCATAGATGACTGAGCCTTTGCTGTATAAGATGACTCTCGAGCCAAACTTAATTCCAAGTAGAGCTTGTCAACATGAATATTTGATTCCTAAATATCTATCTGAGTCATCTTCAATGAATCATTGGTGACCTAAAGCTCATGAGAGAGCTTATTAACTTCCTCTTCTTTCCTCATCAAAACATTTGAATAGATCTCAATGAGGTTGAGAAGGTGGTCACAATCTAAAAGGTGTAAATAATTTATCTTCATTGTTCCCATACTTTCTTTGACTTTCAACAGGGTATCATAAAAAGACTCTGCTTCATCTCCATTTTGTATTCTCCTTAACTGAATCATCCAAAGGTGATTTTCAATAAGATTGTGCATTTTGTCATGATGAGATAAGGTTTCCATATTCTCATCCTCTTTCACCTTCAACTGATTCCTCCTACTATGTGGACTATGGGGTGTATGATTAAATTCTCCTTCACATGAAAAAACATATGATTGTTCTTGAGTCACCCAACTTTCTTCTTTCACCAAGTCTTTCATACAATCATTCTAATTTGTAATTAGGTCAACACTAATTACCACTATAAAATCATCATCAATGCCATTATCAAGTATCTCAACACAATTAGGCTCAGGTTGTCTTATGATCTCATTCTTCGATTCAGATGCTCCACTAGATGAAGGGTTGCTTTTTTCAAGTAGAGAGGATGGAATTGGTGGACCAAATGAGATAAAATCTTATGCACTCAACTATTCCCTAAAATTCTCAACTTTACACTCAACCAATCTTCTTGTGAGATCATAAGATATTCATGAAACATGTTGTTTCCTTCTCCAAATGACTAATAAATTAGATTGCATCTATTTGCAAGCTTTTTCATCTTCATTAAGGATCACATACAAGATAGTGAACATACTTGTCTTCACATTGTCTGAGTGACATTTCTTGATTTATGATATGAAGAAATCAAATAAATGGAGGATATGACCATCATGATCAAACATGATAAAAAATGACCATAGCCTCACCATTATATCTAGAATCTTAACTCTCTTATTGAAAGTAAGGCTTTTAATGTCATGTATGCACTAAAAGATTTCAATAATCAATTGTAAAACCTATCTCATTTTTCCACTTTCATAAGGTTCTTGTGGAGCTATAATCCTCATGATTTCACTAATACAAGTGATAACTACAAGTTTAAGTTCCTCATCTTAATGTTGCAAAAGTTTTGGCTTACCCAAAGAGTGTACCAAAGGTAACATAGCGTTTCGCATTAATTGAGAAGGTGACTGTCCCATCGTACAAAAATAACTTTCAACCTCTTCCAAAATGTTAAGAAGAGATACTTTGATCTACGATAAGAATTTTAGCTTTTCACCAATAAATTTCAATCTTTCATGAAAAATCTTGATGGCCTCTTGTTCTTTATTCCACCTTTCCAATTTTTCAAACATAGAAATTTGATAGTGCTTTATTGATTCCAACCTAGACATCTATTGTTCCAACAAAGTTTCAATTGAGTTTCTAAAAATAGCCATGTAGCCAACTAAAATTCTGATCTAATATCTGGTTAGCTGATCAAGTCCAATTACCCAATAGGATGGCAAGATAACTATGTTCTGATACCACTATAAAATATCTTGCTAAATCTGACTTAAATTTTCTATTTTTGGTACTTGAGGAATTTCATTAAACACTTGTCTTGCAACTTCCCTTGACTGATATAATTTTTTTGATTTGTTTTCTCCCTTGAATATGTACTTGAAATGGATAAAGGACTTAACTAAACAATGCCAATTGTATTTAAATTCAACTATAATGAAGTGTAGATATGTTTTTGGTATTTTCCATGCAAATAGATGACTAAACTCTAAGCAATTAATTATCTAAAACAAACAAGCATTTTTCCAAACACTTCATATGCAACTCCACTTCATAAGTTCATTACAATGCTTTGCATAAATGACATCTACAGCTAAGAGGCATTTTCACAAAAATTTAACATGTAAACTCAAGACCCTAAGTGACTGAAACCTTTGCTAATATGAAGGTACGGTAGATAGATATTCTGATAAACAGTTGACATGCATTTAACTTCTTCAAATTCAATTCCTTTACTTGTAATATTAAAATTTTGATATGCAAATGACTGATTACAAGTTTGAGAAATCTGATTATAGAGCTAAATATAATGACTAATTTTCACCACTTATCATGACAATACAAATGCTCTAATGACAGTGATTATGCTTCAAAATATTACAATGTATTTGCTATGAATATGCAATGAAAGAACATGATATTTTGAGCTAATATGGTCTACTGGTGAAGATGCAATAATAAAAAATTTGTAGCAACAACTATAGTCTTCTCAACATGACTTCAATGCCTTCCAATAGACATCCCAACCAACAATGGAAAACCTTCAAAAATAATTTTAACCCCTCATAAACCTTCACACAAACACTTTAAATGGTAGCGGCTAGAGTCCTAGATTTGAGCGCTCTAATACCCATAAAAAAACACCCCTTCAATGAGGCTCTATGAATAAAAATGTGCCCTCTATATATGTAGATTGACCACCATTAAAATATTGTTGTAGGATAGTAATATATCTTTAACAAAGTAAGCTAATATCTAATGAAATCGTCCAAATTTGGGCCAAGGCCACAACATTTTTTAAATGAAGAATAGGTAGGAAATCTAAAGTAATTCCCTCTCAATGAAATAATGATTACATCAATAAACCAACTGATGTAATGATGAAGATACTATAATAAAATAGCTATCACATGAATTTGCTAGGGCAATAATACATTAGCTATTGCACCTGTCAAAATCCTCTAATGAAGCACCTGTAGAAACCCTGGATGGATTTATCAACAATTTCAGCTAGGGTTGATCTTTCACAATCAAACCTGGTACTCTAGAGTCTTCAAACACTCAACCAATGCAAAGCATTCAAGCTTTTGTATTAAATTGGTAATGAGAAATGAAATTCAAATCAAGCATACCAAATGCTAAGCCAACAACTCCTTATATAGATTTCTCATTGATTTTTCAAGAAGCTTCTAGAAATAATATTATTTTTTTTCCTTAAGTGATTTTTATAATTTATTATTTTATTTTAAGTCACTTTATTAAATTAATTAAATATAAAGTCATCATTTAATTTAATTTTATTTAAATAAATTTATAAATAATTAATTTAATACTTACTCCCTTATTTCTCCTATTTAGCCTTTGAAAATAAATAAAAGTTAAACACTCATCAAGGAGAATATGGGTGACACTTCTATTGCCACCATCTCCACCTAACCTTTAGTCACCCAGGCATCCTCCTCTACCAATAACCCCATCGATACCACCATCCAAAACCAACCCACTCAACTGAGCAACACCCAAGCACCTTCTTCCCCAACTAATATCCCTCCTAGTACATGAGTGACCTAACATTTAGGTTCCAACACTTCCATTATCATAGGAGTACCCTTTACTAGTGTCACCACCATTCCTCTCATTTTCAACCTACCTACCTCTACTCTCTTTTAAATCTTGGTGGTTCACATACCTTATACCCTTCCACCCATTAGTACCAAAGTTACCACCTACCCTCTATCTAGTAACCCAACCATACCTCCTACCCAACCTACGTTAATCTCTCAATAGGTAACCCACAAGGGTATGTACCTCTACCTTCCACCTAACCACCTATCTCCATGTATTATATGTGGCATCATTTCAACCACCCATGTCCACATACCAATATGTGATAGCCTTTCAACCCCCACCAACTATACATATGTTATACCTACCCAACCCCAACATAATCTACCCTACAACTACGGGAATGTACAACCACAAACAGACGTTGTCAAAATGTTAATGGATAAAATGACTAATTTAGTGTCATCCATTTTTGGAGCTCATAATATTTTTTGATATGACTAAATATATAATGAATCGATTCACCCATCTATCCCCATTCAATCCTATCCTCCTCAATGGGAACTTTCTAAATTTTATAAATTTCAAAGGAAGACCCTCAACAACACCTGAGAGCATTTAGGCATTCTTGCTATTTGATCACCCATGATGATGCCCTCTTCTCTGCACCTTTCCTATGTCTTTATTAAGTCCAACACTAGGTTGGTATAGTGATTTTACAAGGCACTCCCTCTTTTATTTTGCCTAACTAGTTCAGAATTTCTTAGACAACTTTCCATAAACATCTCTAAGAAAGTTTCCATTAATGATCTCTACTCCATTAAACAATTTGATGATGAGTCCATATCCAAATTCATAGCATATTGGAGAAGCTTGATAACTCTCCCCAACCCAAACTGATTGAACTCTTTTCTTAGGCTTGTCCCAAACACATTGCTTCTATCTTATGAGTTTAGAGCTTTAGGACCTTTGATGAGGCTTTTACCAATGGTACAAAAACTAGAAAATAGAGCCATTGATGAGATAAATTTGAATTTGAGGAACAATAATTCTACCTTCAAATCAAATGAGGCTTCCTCCTTTAAGCCTAACAATCAAACCAACACTAACTCTAAAAATAAGGGACCTGTGAATGTGGTTATCCTTAAGACTACCCCTCCACCTATTGTTAACCAATCCAACTCTTTCAATACCTGCAATAAAAACACTAGAAACCCAAACCATAATAACCAAAAGGAATTTACTCTACTAAGGGATTCATATGCTTTGGTCTTGGAGAAGTTGTTGAAATCAAATATCATACAACTACCACCGATCAAACCCCCATAGCAATTCAATTCCTTTCATCCTGTACTTGGTTTGTATAAGGAGAACAAATTATGCACCTATCATCATATCATTAGGCATGACATTATTTGGTGTAATACCTTTAATAATGTCATCCAAAACCTCTTCAATAAGGGGTAACTTGTGTTGGATAACACCAATGCACCCTCAAATCAAGCACTTGACATTTTCAGATAGCCATTTACCAACCATGCCCCTTTTGTGAACAATGAGAACAATAGAGTGGAATCATCTCACAACCATGACGTCCATACCATTAATATAATCCTTAGTCAACTGATCACTAAGGAATCCATTGATGAAATCACCTTTCTTGCCCCTCCACTTATTGAGGTAGTGGAGTCACTCTCTTTTCCTTTAGAAAATTAGACTAAGGAGACAACTCCTCCATCTTCTCTACCCATTGAGGTATTTGGGCCATTAACCCAACCTTTGAAATACATACCAAAATGGGTAGCCATTACCACCATGTCCTTCTCTTCCATTATATAATAATCTGCTCTTCCTTTGGAGAGCAACCCTAAGGAAGATATCACTCTACCTACCTCTCCTATAGGAGACTCACCTTCCCAAACCTTAAAGCCTTTGATTGAGGAAAAAGATGAGGTAAAAAATTCTCTCTCCACCTAGGGGTTTGAACTTTGAGCTCAAAATTGAAGGAATCAAACCCATCTATAAGCCCTTCTCTAGATTAGTTAAAAACTTGGATTACTTATCCCAGCCCAACGTGGATTGTGCCACATCTGGCACTATCTCAAGCTTCCTTACCAAACCAAGAAAGAATATCCAACCAAACCACTTTCATCCCAACCTTCCATTCCCACTATCAAACCCACTTTCCATATAATTGAGCCATTAGAAACCTCCACTGACCAAACCATACCTAAACTATTTGAACTGAATCCACCTAAAATAACCAATCCACCCTCAACCATTCCAACTAAGCCTAAGAAAAACCTTGGGATATTCCCTATTCAGGACCTTACTCACCTCTCATTGAAATTGGAATTAAATTTTCCAAATCTATCAAATAAACCCTAAATGAAGCTAACAAATAAGGTGAAAACACCCAAGATTCCACAAACTATAACTCTGCCTCCCCCTTCCACTTTGCCTTCTATTTTGGGACCTCACCCTTCTACCTTAGTGAGGAAACCAACCTTCCTCGACAAGACTCAAATCCAACCACTACTTTTGGTTACACCATCACACCTAATTTCATCCTCACCCATTTTTGACAAACCTTCTATAACTAAATCACTCTACTTCTCAGGCATCTACCCCAATACCTTTTTCCCCCAAGCAATCCATACCAAAATCATCCACCAAGAATGTTCCTTCACCCAAATATCTAACCATCAAACCCACTCCTAAAAAAAGCTTCCATCTCAACTCCCAAAACCAAGACCCCTATACCTTTGCCACCATTGCTTGAGTCTTACTCAAACATCCTGCAGAGGTTATTGCAAGCATCTTGCTTAACCTTACCACCTATAAGACCATTTAACCCACACAGTCTTAAACCATCTTAGTATAATGACAAATTAGTATGTTCATATCATATAACACCTGGGTATGATACTAAGAACTATAAGTATTTCCAAATATTATCCCATTAGCTATATCAAGAGGATGACTTATTGTCAAATGAGTCTCCTATGAGCCCAACATCAATCCAAAATCTAGGAACCATCAACCAACACTTACCCACTCCCCCAGTCTCATCTCATAGTGAAGTAGAACCAAAGCATCCCTCTATCCTAACTCCTCCCCAAATCCATACCATCCATGTGATCACATGATCATAGGCTCAACCGAAGGATAAGGGAAAGTCAAAGGTGTCCATTCCATGGATATATCCCTCTTACACCACCTAATCACCCAACCAACACTAGGCACCTTTACCTTCAACCAAACCTAAGGTGTCCATATTAGGTCCCTCTCAATCCAACCCATCTGAATCAATCTAATGATTAGTTTTAAAAGAACTTCACCAAACATTAGTGAAGATGAGTTTGTGTGAACTAATCAATACCTCACCCTATCACCACCAAGCGATTATAGAGGATTTACAATCCATAGAGGTCCAATCAAAAGACTCATAACCTCTAATATCCTTTGTCAAATCTCTTTAACTTTCCAAACTTGTTACCTTCAAGGATTCAAAAATACCCTCCATCCATCCAGATGACCCAGATCCTCCCCTCTTCATTACATCATACATCAACCAAACCCACATCAAGAAGGTTATGATTTATGGGGGGAATAATATCAACATTATATCCTCTCATGCATACAACCAACTCAAAGTACTGAAGAAAATGATGTCAAAAACCTTAGTGGTGCTATAATTATTCAATAATACCATGGCCATGACTCTAGGAACTATTGTCCTTCACATTCGCCTAGGTCCTTATACACTTCTTGAGCTGTTCTACATAGTAGAAGGCAAATTCTAGTACAACATTTTTCTAGGATGCCCTTGGATCTATTCCATGGATTGTGCACCATCTACCCTACACTGATGCATCAAATTTGAACATGAAGGTCAAGTTGTTACCATATAATCTGACCCAAATCCATTTACATCATGCAACATGATATATCGACCCAATGATGTTCTACTTCCCCCATCCAAAAAACCTTCACTGGTAAAAGATGAAGTGCCATCTTCTTCTACCATTGAATTATCCATTAGTTCATTCATCCCTTCCACCCAAATCTCCATAATAGACCCCTTAGAATAGTCATTTTAATGTCTCTCACTTGGGGAATATCGCCTTCTGACCCTTGATGCTTTCCCTACTCCCCAAGAGTATGGGAAACTTGACCACCAACCTAGTTATGACCCCAATATTGAAACCATTGATCTTTTTGATCCCTCAACTTGTCAAACCAATTTCATCTATAGGGGAATTGATAAATTCCTTGACACTTTTGCCACCTCTTTTTCACCTTGACCATTCACCTCTAGTTTATCCTATCTAGATAAACTAGAGTTTTCCCAGGCATGCCTTTATAGGTGTGTTTGAAAGGGATTTGGTCTAGGTCAGTATGAACATGGGCCATATGAGTTGATTCTAATCAAAAACCAAAAACTTCATGAAAAACATGGCCTTGGTTTCATGCCACCTAAACAACAAACCAACCCACCTCCCATTACCGTCATTTATGAAGACATCCCATCCTCACCGTCCACTCCACCATTAACAACTAAGGATTCTAACATCATCCCCCCTAATTTTTTTATCAACATGATCAACCTCAGACCCTTGACTTATCAAAATCATGAGATAACTATAACCATTCCTCTGACCCATCTTGAGATGGCAGGAGTTGATTCTCCTACCATTAATACCATTCAGTGTCAGGATGATGATTCCATTCTCACCTATCTTGATGTAGAAGATTCCTCTATCCACAAATATCTTCCTCCTAAAACTTTAACCATGCTGAACAAATCCACCATGGATATCAACTTAGGTACTCTAGATAACCTAAACATTATCAAAATTGGCCAATCACTAAATTCCAAGGAGCTTTAGGACTTCCCATCCTTCCTACAAGACCATAGCATAACATTTGTTTGGTCTTACAATGACATTATAGGAATCAACCCTTCCATTGCTACTCACAATATAGTTACCAACTATGATGCTAAGCTTGTTCAACAAAAACTTTGATGAATGCACCCTCACGTAGCCCTTTTTATCAAAGAAGATATTTAATGTCTCTTATCCATCAATTTCATTCAACCCATTGACTATCCCCAATGGGTCTCAAATGTCATACCTATCACCAAAACCACAGAGGGATTTCACATTTGTGTGGAATTTTGTGACGTTAACTTTGCTTTTCCAAAGGATGAATTTCCATTTCCAAACATTGACCAACTTGTTGATTTTACAGTCAGCCATGAGATGTTATCTCGTATGGATATATTATCAAGTTACACTTAGATCCTAATTACCCACAAAAATCAACATAAAACTACCTTTATTACGCCATGGAGAACTTTATGCTATAAAGACATGCCTTTCAGACTAAAGAATGCCTATGCAACCTACTAATGTGTCATGACCTACATATTCCATGACCTTATTCAAAAGATTATCAAAGATTACGTTGATGACCTTCTTTGGAAATCCAAATGTCATAAAGATCATTTATCTATTCTTAAGATTATTTTTGAGTGACTCATCCATTACCATGTATGCATTAACCCTAAGAAGGGCATATTTGAGGTCTTATTAGGAAAACTCCTTGGATTTATCATCTTCCTACAAGGAATCAAAGTTGACGCTACCAAAATCAAATCAATCCTCGATATGCCTCCTCCTACCTACCTCAAGCAACTCTGTAGCTTGCAGGGGAACCTGTAATCCATTTGTCACTTTATCTCTCAGCTCTTGAATTGATGCTAACCTTTACACAACCTTCTGAAGAAGGATGTATATTTTAAATGGAATAATGATTAACAATAGGTCTTTGGTTTTGCTTAAAGCATACCTTCTCTTTCCATCTATCCTCATTCCTCACAAGGAATATCAACCTTTTTACCTTTAAATTTATGCCACTGATATTTCCTTAGGGGAAATACTGGCTCATCAGGATGTGTAACATAAAGAGCAAGGCATCTATTACATTAGTTTTATGATTGTAGAGTATAATACTTGATACACCCATACCAAGAAACTTTGCCTTGCCTTAGTCTTTGTGGCCACCAAACTCTGCTATTAACCTTTTCAACCACAAGACCTATGTCATAACCAACATGGACCCACTCAAGTATATGCACTCCAAGCCATACTAAAACCAATTTATGGATAAGTGGATCATGATTTTGGCTAAGTTTGACCTTGAGTTTATTCATCAAAATCTAGTTAAAGGGTAAGTCATTACCGATTAATTGGTTAAAGCACCGCTAGTAGACACCCGACCTCCTTCTCTTGAGTTTCCAAATGAGTCCATCGCAACCCTTTCTCAAGCAGACTTTACCTATCAACTAACCATGTTATTTAATCGATCGAAGTGTCAAAATGGTGGGGGATCAAGTATCATACTTATTCCCTTTGATGGTATACCACTTTTATTATTCTTTAAACTAGATTTTGATTGTATCAACAATATGGCTAAGTATGAAGCCCTAGTGATAGGCCTCCAAATTGCATTAACCTTGGGTGTCAAAATGATCAAATTTTTTGGTGACTACCAACTTGTGGTCAATCAAATAAATGTCTCTTACTAGTGTAAGAATGATGTCTTTCAATAGTACAAAGAACTAGTTGATGTACTCTTGACATCCTTTGAATGCTACCATATCCAAACTACTCCATGATCCACAAACAAGTTTGCCAATACAATAGCTTCCCTCACTTCTCAAATCCTATATGCACCCTCTAAATATAAACTATCTATCATTATCCATCAACTTACCCAGCCTTCTTATGTCAAATCAGACTCTCCCACCATCTTCAACGTGGTGGAAATCCAACCCAACCTTTGGTATTAATAGACCTTTGACTATCTAAACCTTGCCATCATTCCTTTTGATATTTTTGGGAATTATTGAAGAGTGTTTATTTATAGCACCTAAAATTATACCATACCGAGGGGAATTATTTATAAATGCAGATTTGATGGCCTCTTTTTCTGTTACCTACATAGTCATGAAGCCTTTCATGCTATCAGGGAAACACATGATGGGATCTGTGGGAGACACTTTAGTGGCCTAGTCATCACTAAAAACATCCTTCACCTTGGATATTATTAGCCCATCATTAACTAATATTATTGTGATTATGTGAAAAAGTGTGTCAAATGTCAACAACATGCTAATTTACATCACACACCTAGCTATAGTCGTCAATTATCCAAATATTTTTGGCCCCTTCTCATAATGGGGTATGGATATCATTGGAGAAATTAACCCCCATTCTTCACAATGACATAATTATATCATCACTACCACATAATATTTCACCATATGGGTATAGGCTATTTCTATCATCTCAACCAAAGCTAATAAGATTATCAACTTTATCAAGCATCATATCATTTGTTGCTTCAGTTTTCCTTACAAAATTATCACTAAAAATGGTAAATCCTTCAAAAACAAACAAGTCTAAGGTGTTTGTGATGCATTTGGTATCAATTTAAGTTTCTCATCACCCTATCATCCACAAACAATTAGACAAGTGAAAGCCTATAACAAAACTCTTAATAATATGCTAACTAAAATAGTTAATGCATCTAGTTGAGATTGAAATTTACACATCCCCTTTGCCTTATGGGCCTATCGTACTAGCATTTGAACCCTTATGAATGCTACCCTTTTCTCTCTAGTTTTTGGAGTAAAGGCTGTCTTGCCTCTCGAAGTCCAAATTCCCTCTCTTCATATATCCTTGAAAGAGCTCATCTTTGAGAGAGATTATAATAAAAAAAGTTTACCTCAACTTGAGTTACTTGACAAGCATTGTTTAGCCATGCTTACCCACCTTTATGTATATCAATAACGAATCAAGCGTGATTATAAAAAACACCTTAAAGTGTGAGAATTCAACATCAAAGACCTCATCCTAAAGGAAAATCAACATGTCACCAATGTGGAGAAAGTAAAGTGGGGAAAACTTTATTTCAATTGGCTTGGACCTTATATCATAATGCATAAATATGGATCAGGAACTTATTGATTATCCTTTCTTGAAGGGAAACTAGAACCTGAGCCCCTCAATGCTTCACATCTACATTATTTCTTTTGTTAGATGGGATCAAACTCACCTTTTTGTATAACTTAAGCTCATCCCTTGTTTTCAAAACACATTAATCTCTTTATTTAAGGGACAAATGATTAAAATTGAACCATGTGAATATCCGTCACCATTATAGCCTAATCTTGAATAATGGGTACCACAGCTCTACCCATGACATATTTCTCATGGTACTTTACACTCTTTTTATAGATGGATTCCCATGGTCATTGTCACTTAAAACTCTTTTACACCTCATCAAACTTCTTGTGCTTTAGTTTTGCCTTCATAAGAGGTGAACCTTTCAGCCTATATAAGCAAGTCCATGACATTAAAATCAAAAATCAATAATAAAAATAAAATAATTCATATGGGTCACTCTCTAGCATTCACAAACTGCTCCCTCGAATGAAAAATGCCAAAAATATATCAAAATTGCTTAATATAAGGGAGATTTCTCTCTTGAAGGACAACTATCAATAGCCTTAAATAGAAGCATACAAGCTTAGATCACTCCCTTGAAGGATGGCTAAGTACAAAATTCACATAAAGAATAGAAATTTCTTGGAAGCTTCCCACATCGATCAGCTTCCCCAACCTCTTCGAACAACAATAAAAAATCAAAAGACCCATTTTTAAAATTTGAAAATACAAACATAATTTGGAAGACGCAATCAAATTTCATAAGTAGGCTTCATGAGTCGATCAGTCTACACATTATATGACATGGACTTGTTTATATTGGCTCTTTAGTGACCTATAGAAGAGGAAATCTACTCTCCCAAGAAGGTTCCATTTTTACCCCCTTCCATTTATACACTATAATCAAGGGATTTTGAGCTTACTTGACATTTTGTGATCAAGGCACCTTTTTTAACCAACTAATGAATGCTAATGTGAAGCATTCAAAGGGTTTATGTTCTTTAAGCCGATACAACTTTGGTTTATTTTAGTCCTTGTCAAAGAATAAGCATTGTGCCTCCTTATTCTCTCATACTAGTTGATACATTCACTTATACATTTATCTCTTGATTGTCTTCTCTTTCTCACATTTGGTTTTGTTATTTAACTTAATTTATGTGCTTCACCTTAATATAAACAAAATGACCATAGTCATAACCATATCACATAATATCATCATCACATCATGTATAAAAATAGACATCATTAGCATAATCACCAACTCCATAAACAAATCAAATATCACCATCACATCCTCATAATCACATATACCATATCCACCACATGTCTAAATTTAAATGAGGAAGCATATATTCATTAAATTTTAGTAGGAACACCATAATCATAACCATATCATAAACATCATCATAACATCATCAACATCCTACTATTTATCACATCCATATAACTATGATCCATCATCCATAACCATACTAATAATCAAATCATAACCTTATCCACCTAAGCATAACTAGTATCCATAATCATAATAATTTAAATTTCATAACCATGATGATCTCAAACATGAAATTAAATGATCACATCCATAAACAACATCATCACATACCATATTCATAATGTCATAACCATCATCATAATCATCAACAACATCACATTAACATTACATAATCATATTAGGATCATCATAATCATCCATAACCATCACATCATAATCACATTAATAACATCAATCCTTATCAAACACCATCATGAACATAAATTAAAGAGACATATCATCACATGTCTAGCTAGGTGAGTCCACATCAACATCTCATGAGCATAATCATATCAAAATAATGTCATAAATAAGCAGCATGAACATCATAACCATGAACCACAAACCATAAACAAAGTTCACATCTATATTTCATAAATAATTATCATCGTGTATATAAAAATATACATATCTCTCAAAAATATACATTCTGCTACATCAACTCATAGGCCAATATCATAATCATAAAATATATCAAAATATAATGTCTCATAATCAATCTATGATCTTGAGGTACCACTACCTCCTAGAGCTTTCCCTCTTGCACCTACTTATCCTCTTGTAGATGTGGCCCACTGACCTGGTGTCACCATACTAGCACCACCTACAATCCCAACCTTGTATTCACCCCATCAGGGCTCATATGGTAAATGCATGGAGATCAAGGCCTCATAATACTATAACTCCTCTATAGATGTTACATATCTTTACATTGAGATAGTCCCTACTAGTCCCATAGTTACTGGTAATCCACCTCCTTATTAAAGATAATCTCTCTCCTATATCACTAGGGCTAGCTAAGACCTAGCTTGGTCTCTTTCTCTAATTAGAGTGGCCACTTGACCCTATGCTACTACTAAGGATGTCTGTGCTGCTACCAAGGATGCCTGAGCTACAACTAAAGCTAATCACACCTAGTCCCTCTTAGGGGTCACTACCTATACATCTAGGTCAACCCCCTACATCTGAGCCCACTAACCATCTCCCTCTACATCGACATTCTTGTCCTACCAACCACCATCATCACCTCTAAAATTGGCTATGGCATAGTGTGCCTAGTACCATATAAGATATCCAACTGTAACACCTACATCATCTATATCTATCCTCACAAGTAACTCCTTGTGGTCAATGAAATCATGCACTGGCTATAGATCAGGAAGTGGAACTCTGAATCCCCCCTCCAATAACTTGGGAACACCTTGGGTAAATCCTATACAAGGTTGAACTATCTTTGTACCTTGTACAATGGAATCAACTCTATTTTACGGTCTTGTCTACTATAGATCCATATGTAGTTTTGAAGAGATAAAGTATGTCTCTTATAATGTTCCCATCTTGGAAACTTGACATACGGTCTCCAAATCAAATCTCCCACAACCAAGACATCTAGTTGGTCCATGTACCAGTCAATTTCATATACCCCTCCTCTTGGTACTGAGAGGGCATAATCACCTCTCCAACTCATGAATCCAACCTTGAAATCCATCTATGTAAAACCCTCCTAAGGTAGCCCCATAGGTCTCATCACCTTGATGTGATCATAATCTTAACAATGGAGAACAAACCCGAAACTAATCCCATATCACCTATGGGCATGAAATCTCCACAAATCTCAATAAATCTAAAATAATAACATGAGATACCATGTAACCTAACCACATCTCCATGAACGCCCTCAACAATAAGTAAGTAAACCTCCCACTATTAGAATCGAGTAACACATAACATGTAACTACTATCATCATCATATTCAAAAACCTCCTCACATCCCTATCTCTATGATATAATGGTGTGTAGGGGAAGCCTCCTAAGTGCTACCTCAAAAAATAGAGGTCCTCTCTATACAAGAGCTCCATATACTCATCCCACTCATCCCTCTCTATGTGGTAGATTGACTCACCCCATATGGCTAGCTACATGATCCTGTGGATATCCTTGGTAAAATGGTCATCTCACCTATAAGAAGCAAGAAGGTGTTAGTGGCAGGATCCCATCTCTCAATGAGTACCACTAACATCGTAGCATCCCAATATATGTGTTGGTAGTGCCTCATCCCACCAAGGCCCACATCCTCCATGTGTTTCCAATTAGCATCGGTCATCCTTTATTGTATCTCATCAAATATATAAGGCACCTAGTCTCTAATCTATATCTACTCTCATGCCTATAGGGTTTGAAACTAGAGACTAAGGTCATATAATCTGACATAATTTGCCTATGAACTCTATCTCTTACCTTTACCTCCTATTTTAAACTACTTACCACAAGACCAAACCGTTTACACCTAATCAAACCCATGAAAAAGACTTACCTATGAATTCACCTATTGCAATTTACCACATCTACTTAACCCTTTATCACAATCACTCCCCTTTTTTTACCTTGACCACTAGCCATAACTCTCTTAAACTATCCACTATTCACTAACACTTTAACCTAACAACCTTTGACTATTACTTATCAACCTACAACATTACCCTTGACCTTATTTATCCATAACATCAACCTTAACCTTAACAATTTACAAAAACTTTTAAAACATATCCATCTTTCATCGACCATCGATGATCAACTATTTATATAGTCAACCACCGATGGTTAAGATACCAACCATCGACAGTCACCACATAGTGACCTATCGATGGTCACTTATCAATCACTGATAGTTGATATTGATTGGTGATGATTAGAAATGACTACTGATGGTAACTATGTAGCGATCACTAATGATCAAACCTAATCCCCACCCCATAGAAACACCTACCAAACCTCAAAATAGTTTAAAAAACCTACCTATAATTGCCTTAACTCTCCCTTCTCCACCCTACCCCTAAAAAATTACATCTAACCTACCATTTTAACTCTAAAAACAAAAATAATTACCTAATCCCTAAACCTAGTATAAACCCACCCATACAAATAATCAACAAACAAACAAATTCAAATAAACATTCATCTACTAAATTTGAAACTAATTTACCAATTCTGTTGGGAAAATAACGGAAGCACACAATTGATTACCAAGCAACTTAACATGCAGAAATTAACCAGAATACACAAGTAACTAGAATTCAAAAATAACACATGATATGAGAGAAAATACACAACTTGTATTAAAACTCTTTCAAAAGGAAATACAACAAAGAAGGCTGCCACAGTTCTTCTTCCTTACACACCTCTAGGGCTCCCACACCTCTAGGGCATAAACAATAAATCTTCCCTCAAAGCTCTCTCTCTTAGGTCCCAACACACAACTCAAACATAGAGTTGGTGTTCACCTCCAACCAACCAGTATCCACTACTGCCAGTTCTCCAGTGCTCCACGCACACCACAAGTGCTCCACACACTCCAAGTACACAAGTGTACTTCAAGTATATCTCCCCTGAACTGCAACAACCTGTAACCCAATCTGATCTTACTTATGGAAGGAACTACCTTGCCTTCCTCTTTGCTCTAAGTACACACCTATACTCCAAGTAGATCCCACCTAATTCTACTCCTTGTTGTGTTATTGTCCTATCTGATCTTACACACCTGTGAACCTTGACCTTGCACACACATACACCTGCAGATCAATGATCTTACTTACCATGTAGATCTCCTAAAGTAGCCATGCTCACCTGATGACCAAGATCATACATACATGAAGAACCCTGCTGATTCTCCAATCCAGCACTCACCTTGGTACTGTTGTGGAACTAGGAGGAACACCCTTGCTCACCTCACACACAGAAGAAGCAAACTTTGCTCAACTCAAACTAGAACAACTTTCAATACAATCCATGAGTCTATTATATAGATCTCATCCAAACAATAATTAGACATCTAATTACAATAATTAGATCCACAGCTTCCAGTCTAAAATTGGCTCTCAACATGCAAACACTTGGTTCATCAACAAACTGCCTGTAATACTCGTAGTCTGAACCACACAGGTGACCGACGTCGGTCCCTATCTACCTGGGGGGTGCCGACTTGGCCGACTTCTAACTGATGTCAGTTGCTTCCTGTCTCTTCCCTGCCGATGTCAGTTGGCCTAATCGATGCCGGTGCCTGACACACTCTGTAACCCTTTTGCAACCTCCTCCATGTCTGCATTAGTGAAGCTTTTAGCTCCATAACCTAACAATCTCCCACTTGGAGATAAACAATTGCACTGTACCTGTACTTGTACCCCGTCTAATCTATTTCCTAGCTTGTATCCCTCTTCAAGATGAATCTTAAAGACCACCCACCACACAACCTATGGTGCACCTTCTGTCATCTAAGTACCCTGCCACATCTGAACCTACAAACCCATGTAGTGAAGTCTTGACCCTGCATAGCATGAATCCCTGCTGTTGGTCCCTCTCAAATACCTGAGAACCCACTTCCCCGAATTGGCTCCTAACTCTCTGACAACACCCACTATTTGGGAAAACTCAGGTCTATACCAAACCTCATGTGATTTTGGACACTGAACTGTCCAGCCCTTAGTGCGCTCTGATTCTACATCCTGAACCTTGCCAACACCTGATTCACATTAGCTCCCACTGGAGACAAAATCAACCTGTGATCTCCATGTCTCCCATGCCAAAGAATTTCGTTGCTCCAAATTCTTCATGACATGCCACTGAACTAATCTTACCCTTAGCTCAGGAAAACCCTGTATGTACAACCCTGCTAGCTAGCATATCATCCACATACAGCAACAAAATGATGTCACGGCTCATCATCCACCTGGTAAGACAAACCAAAGTAGTTACCCTGACATTGACTGAAGCCATGCTTCATCCTCCACCTGTCAAACCTATACCACTATCCTGCAGCTCCTCAAGACCATATGACTTGGTCTTCTGTCTCATGTGTCCATTCTCTCTATTCTTCAACTAAGGAATCCATTCATCTCTGTGCTTTCATACTAGCTGGCAACTCTACCAAATCTCCTGTTTGGTTTTGCATCATATTCCTGCCATGCTCCCACTGTTTCCTGGATCCTTCCTACTCTCTAGTTAGGAACTAGTATAAAGAAGAGGAACAATGAATTTGAGGCTTAATTACCACCTTTAGTCCTCCATATGGGCATTTGAGACTCCTTGACAGCTTGTTGTCTGCCCAAAATCCATTACAGTGACTGACCTCAGTCACTACACAGTCTACATCCGACCGATGTCGATTCCCATGTGCCTGTCCCTGACTACCAACTCTGCCGACATCAGTGTCTCCTATTACCGACGTCGGTCCTCCTGACTGACATCAGTCTTACCCTACCTGACATCACTGACTTCGATCTACACATGACTGACATCGGCACGTGTCTGTTCGATGCCGGTTCCTCCTGACTGACGCCGGTATCTGTGTTCACCTGTGAGTGATTACTTTTTACCCGCGAGCTCCTTTGAATCAAAACCCATGTCCGAACTGCTCTGCTCAGAAGTATCCAGCCTCATCCACTGAACTCTATCCGTCATCTCCTCCAAGAACACCAAGGCTTTCTAGTTCTTAAGCCTATCAAACACATCTGACTTCCGCTTAAGAACATGCATCTCCTTCTTGCTCATGTGACCAAGCCTACAAAGCCACGTCTCCGCAACAAAAGAAGAATCAGTGATATAAGCAAGTAGATAAAGAGTACCTACTTTTTTACCCCAGCTAATTCAAGTGTATCCACTGTGAGAGTTCTTGTGCATCTCTCATCACCCAACCTTTTTGAAGAAATTAGCCACATCTTCAAACCTGGGACCTGCATGACCTTCTTCAACACCCATGTGTTAGCCGCCTGCAATTTCAGCTTCACTTCCCCTTTGCCAATTCTCTGACAAGGCTCACCAGCTCCTCTACCTGGGGCTAAAATGGAAAGAGGCAATAAAATCTATAAACCAAGATTCTACTTTATCCAAGAAACATACCAGAGCATCCTATGCAACAACCCCTGCAACATCTGCATCTTCAGTTCCTTCATGCTGATCTTCCACAAACCAACAATATTCTTTTCCCTACTCTTTCTTTCCATAGGATCGTAAGTGACCATCTGTGCTTTTCAACTCCTCCATTCTTAGCTTGCTTTCTTCTACCATTGCTCTACTCCCACTCAATCAGAAACCCCTGAGAGTGACCTGTAACCAAACACAAAACCTGCTCCCTGTAACCTTAGCTCTGATACCACTTGTTGGAAAAATAACGAAAGCACACAATTGATTACCAAGCAACTTAACATGCAAAAATTAACCAGAATACACAAGTAACTAGAATTCAAAAATAACGCATGATATGAGAGATAATACACAACTTGTATTAAAACTCTTTCAGAAGGAAATACAACAAAGAAGGCTGCCACAGTTCTTCTTCCTTACCTCTAGGGCTCCCACACCTCTAGGGCATAAACAGTAAATCTTCCCTCAAAGCTCTCTCTCTTAGGTCCCAACACACAACTCAAACACAGAGTTGGTGTTCACCTCCAACCAGCCAGTATCCACTACTGCCAGTTCTCCAGTGTTCCACGCACACCACAAGTGTTCCACGCACTCCAAGTACACAAGTGTACTTCAAGTAGATCTCCCCTAAACTGTAACAACCTGCAACCCAATCTGATCTTACTTATGAAAGGAACTACCTTGCCTTCCTCTTTGCTCTGAGTACACATCTGTACTCCAAGTAGATCCCACCTGATTCTGCTCCCTATTGTGTTGCTGTCCTATCTTATCTTGCACACCTGTGAACCTTGACCTTGCACACACATACACCTGCAGATCAATGATCTTACTTACCATGTAGATCTCTTAAAGTAGCCATGCTCACCTAATGACCAAGATCATACATACATGAAGAACCCTGCTGATTCTCCAATCCAGCACTCACCTTGGTACTGTTGTGGAACTAGGAGGAACACCCTTGCTCACCTCACACACAGAAGAAGCAAACTTTGCTCAACTCAAACTAGAACAACTTTCAATACAATCCATGAGTCTATTATATAGATCTCATCCAAACAATAATTAGACATCTAATTACAATAATTAGATCCACAGCTTCCAGTCTAAAATTGGCTCTCAACATGCAAACACTTGGTTCGTCAACAAACTACCTGTAATACTCGCAGTCCAAACCACACAGGTGACCGACATCGGTCCCTATTTGCCTGGGCAGTGCTGATGCTGGCCGACTTTTGACCAACATCGATTGCTTCTTGTCTCTTCCCTGTCGATGTCGATTGGCCTGACCGATGCCAGTGCCTGACACACTCTGCAACCCTTCTGCAACCTCCTCCATGTCTGCATCAGTGAATCTTTTAGCTCCACAACCTAACAATCTCCCACTTGGAGATAAATAGCTGCACTATACCTATACCTGTGCCCCATCTAATCTATTTCTTGGCTTGTATCCCTCTTTAAGATGAATCCTGAAGACCACCCACCACACAACTTGTGGTGCACCTCCTGTCATGCAGGGTCAGGACTTCACCCTGCTGATTCTCTAATCCAACACCCACCTTGGTACTGTTGTGGAACTAGGAGGAACACCCTTGCTCACCTCACACACAGAAGAAGCAAACTTTGCTCAACTCAAACTAGAATAACTTTCAATACAATCCATGAGTCTATTATATAGATCTCATCCAAACAATAATTAGACATCTAATTACAATAATTAGATCCGTAGCTTTTAGTCTAAAATGGCTCTCAACATGCAAACACTTGGTTCGTCAACAAACTACCTATAATACTCGCAGTCCAAACCACACAGGTGACCGACATCGGTCCCTGTTTGCCTGGGCAGTGCTAATGCTGGCCGACTTTTGACCAACGTCGATTGCTTTTTGTCTCTTCCCTGTCGACGTCGATTGGCCTGACCGATGCTAGTGCCTGACACACTCTGCAACCCTTCTGCAACCTCCTCCATGTCTGCATCAGTGAATCTTTTAGCTCCACAACCTAACAATCTCCCACTTGGAGATAAATAGCTGCACTATACCTATACCTGTGCCCCATCTAATCTGTTTCTTGGCTTGTATCCCTCTTTAAGATGAATCCTGAAGACCACCCACCACACAACTTGTGGTGCACCTCCTGTCATCCAACTACCCTACCACATCTGAACCTACAAACCCATGTAGTGAAGTCCTGACCCTGCATAGCATGAATCCTTGCTGCGGGTCCCTCTCAAATACCTGAGAACCCACTTCCCCGAATTGGCTCCTAACTCTCTGACAACACCCACTGCTTGGGCAAACTCAGGTCTATACCAGACCTCATGTGATTTCAGACACTAAACTATCCAGCCCTTAGTGCATTCCAGTTCTGCATCCTAAACCTCGCCAACACCTGATTCATGTCAACTCCCATTGGAGACAAAATCAACCTGTGATCTCCATGTCTCCCATGCCAAAGAATTTCACTGCTCCAAATTCTTCATGACATGCCACTAAACTATTCTTACCCTTAGCTCAACAAAACCCTATATGTACAAACTTGCTAGCTAGCATATCATCCACATACAGCAACAAAATGATGTCACGACTCATCATCCACATGGTAAGACAAACCACAATAGTTACCCTGACATTGACTGAAGCCATGCTTCGTCTTCCACCTGTCAAACCTGTACCACTATCCTGTAGCTCCTCAAGACCATATGACCTGGGCTTCCATCTCATGTGTTCGTTCTCTCTATTCTTCAACTAAGGAATCCATTCATCTCTGTGCTTTCATACCGGTTGGCAACCCTACCAAATCTCCCATTTGGTTTTGCATCATATTCCTACCATGCTCCCACTGTTTCCTGGATCCTTCCTGCTATGCAGTCAACAACTAGTATAAAGAAGAAGAGGGAGAGGGAGAGGGAGAGGGAGAGGGAGAGGAAAAATGAATTTGAGGCTTACTTACCACCTTCAGTCCTCCATATGGGTGTTTGAGACTCCTTGACAGCTTGCTGTCTACCCAAAATCTATTACAGTGACCAAACTCAGTCACTACACAGTCTACATCTGACCGATGTCAGTTCCCATGCGCCTGTCCCTAACTACCAACTCTACCAACATCGGTGTCTCATGTTGCCAACATCGGTCCTCCTGACCGACGTCGGTCTTACCTATTGCCGATGTCGGTCCTCCTGACTGACGTCAGTCTTACCCTGCCTGACATCACCAGCTTCAATTTGCACATGACCAACATCGACACCTATTTGTTCGATGCCAGTTCCTCCTGACCGATGCCGATATCTGTGTTTGCCTATGAGTGATGACTTTTTACCCATGAGCTCCTTTAAATCAAAACCCATGTCCAAACTGCTCTACTTAGAAGTATCCAACCTTATCCACTGAACTCTGTCCGTCATCTCCTCCAAGAACACCAAGGCTTTCTAGTTCTTAAGCCTATCAAACACATCTGACTTCCGCTTAAGAACATGCATCTCCTTCTTGCTCATGTGACCAAGCCTGCAAAGCCACATCTCTACAACAAAAGAAGAATTAGTAATATAAGCAAGTAGATAAAGAGTACTTGCTTTCTTACCACCAGCTAATTCAAGTGTATCAGCTGTGAGAGTTCTTGTGCATCTCTCATCACCCAACCTTTCTAAAGAAATTAGCCACATCTTCAAACCTGGGACCTGCATGACCTTCTTCAACACCCATGTGTTGGCCACCTGCAATTTTAGCTTCACTTCTCCTTTGCCAATTCTATGACAAGGCTCACCAACTCCTCTACCTGGGACTGCATGGAAAGAGGCAACATAATCTATAAACCAAGATTCTACTTTATCCAAGAAACATACCAGAGCATCCTATGCAACAACCCCTGCAACATCTGCATCTTCAGTTCCTTCATGCTAATCTTCCACAAACCAACAATATTCTTTTCCCTGCTCTTTCTTTCCATAGGACCGTAAGTGACCATCTGTGCTTTTCAACTCCTCCATTCTTAGCTTTCTTTATTCTATCATTGCTCTACTCCCACTCAATCAGAAACCCCTGAGAGTGACATATAACTAAACACAAAACCTGCTCCCTACAACCTTAGCTCTGATACCACTTGTTGGGAAAATAACGGAAGCACAGAATTGATTACCAAGCAACTTAACATGCAGAAATCAACCAGAATACACAAGTAACTAGAATTCAAAAATAACACATGATATGAGAGACAATACACAACTTGTATTAAAACTCTTTCAAAAGGAAATACAACAAGGAAGGCTGCCACAGTTCTTCTTCCTTACACACCTCTAGGGCTCCCACACCTCTAGGGCATAAACAATAAATCTTCCCTCAAAGCTCTCTCTCTTAGGTCCCAACACACAACTCAAACACAGAGTTGGTGTTCACCTCCAACTAGCCAGTATCTACTACTGCCAGTTCTCTAGTGCTCCACGCACACCACAAGTGTTCCACGCACTCCAAGTACACAAGCGTAATTCAAGTAGATCTCCCCTAAATTGCAATAACCTGCAACCCAATCTGATCTTACTTATGGAAGGAACTACCTTGCCTTCCTCTTTGCTCTGAGTACACACCTGTACTCCAAGTAGATCCCACCTGATTTTGCTCCCTATTGTGTTGCTGTCCTATCTGATCTTGCACACCTGTGAACCTTGACCTTGCACACACATACACCTACAGATCAATGATCTTACTTACCATGTAGATCTCCTAAAGTAGCCATGCTCATCTGATGACCAGGATCATACATGAAGAACCCTACTGATTCTCCAATCCAGGACCCACCTTGGTACTGTTGTGGAACTAGGAGGAACACCTTTACTCACCTCACACACAGAAGAAGCAAACTTTACTCAACTCAAACTAGAACAACTTTCAATACAATCCATGAGTCTATTATGTAGATCTCATCCAAACAACAATTAGACATCTAATTACAATAATTAGATCCGTAGCTTCCAGTCTAAAATTGGCTCTCAACATGCAAACACTTGGTTCATCAACAAACTGCCTGTAATACTCATAGTTCGAACCACACAGGTGACTGACATCAGTCCCTGTCTGCCTGGGGGGTGCTGACGCCGACCGACTTCTGACTGACATCAGTTGCTTCCTGTCTCTTCCCTGCTGACGTCGGTTGGCCTGATTGACACTAGTGCCTGACACACTCCGCAACCCTTCTGTAGCCTCCTCCATGTTTGCATCAGTGAAGCTTTTAGCTCCACAACCTAACAAATTCAATAACCCTACCTACCTTATTCCTTGACCATCATCAAGGAGGAACCCTAGGAACCACTTTCTAGCCTCATGCTCTCCCTTGTGCATGTTGCATCCTCCATTAACCCAACCTCTAATAAATCTCTTAGTAACCATCAAACCACCACCATTTTTTTGATTAAAACACTAAGAGTGTAATTGTTGAGGGTTTCAAATTCACAATGAAAGAATAAAACCCTCAATGGTCTTTTGTCTTTGTCCTTTTAGGGCTAACATATGACCATCGATGATTAGGGTAAAGGCTAATGGTCGACCCTGAGGGTGAACTATGACCGTTGATGCTCATAATTTTAGGGTTTTCTTTTTTCTTCCACCCCCAAAATTTCAAGTAAATTTTACCATCCAAAACCAATCTAACCATTGGAGTTTACCTTCTATAACAACCAAAACCAACCACCTTACCTCATCAATGGTTATTTTAGCCTAAGTATCACATATTTTATCATGACCTTACCTTGGTCTTTTTGACCACATCAATTAAATTTCCATGTTGAACATTTTGAACTCATGCTACCTTGCCTAAAATTAAGCAATTGTGTCTTCCTGAGAATAATTCCTACCTTGAATACCTATAAATTCACTAACCTTATCTAGGATACTTATGTTTATAAGTGTAACCCAATCACCATGCCTAAAGGTAGTCATGTGGTCCACTTGTCACTCATCCTTTTCATACTAACCTTATTTTTTTAACAACTATGGTAACCTAGTCAATACATGATCTTGGCTATCACACTTAGTTATATTTTGTGTGCATGTGCTTAACCTATTACCCACTTTATCACCAATCTACCCACTTATCAAACCCATACCCAATTCTATTTCACCTCATCAATTCCCAATTTGAGGGGGAACACCTCCTCCCATACTTAGGGCAACTGAACCTTTGACCTATAATCTATTTTTATTTTATAGCTTGTTGATAAAACCTACATAATAAAAAGGGGAAAAATGTAGACACTAAAAAATTACACACAATGGTTCTAGATGTCAAGCTAACCCTCAGAACACCCTAGGGACTATTCCTCAACCTTTTGACCATAAAATTTAGTCAAGTTAGCTGACTAGCTAAATTGACTAACTAACCCATCCTTGACCAAACTTAACCTTTACCCTTGACTGTCGATGGTCACCCTAACCATTGATGGTTAGGCTTGATCGTCGATGGTCAGGTTTTAACCACCTAAATAATTAACTCCCACTCCAAATCTAACTTGTTTTTTATATTTAGCTTATTTGATCTACATGTGAATCAATGCATGATAGAGCTAAATTTATACACCCTATTAAACCTCTTATTGAACTCATTATTTCAACTCTCTTTTTATTTTATAAAGAAAATAGGAGGAGGAAGTGAAAGGGATCCGATCTAGAATCAGAGCAATCATAAAAGCTTCTTGTATCAGAGCTTATTTTTGTAGGTCTTCTTCCAATGATCTAGCAATGAGTGTGATAGAGATCCAAAGTGTCATTGCTCATCGATCAACAACCAAGTACCGAAATAGATCCAAACTCTATCAATGAGTGTTTTAGTCAACCACCCCAACATTATTTAGATTAAAAAGCTAAGTATATGTTTTTAGTAATTAATTAATTTATTTCTATTTTGTAACCAACCCAACCCAAACCCACCTTTCAGAATTCCATTCTTTAACTTTATTATCCCAACTTCTTAAACCAAACCAAAACCTATAGTAATCATCGATGGTCATCCTAATTGCCAATGGCATATCAATAACCATGATAGTTACCCAACTGCTGATGGTCACCCTAATGATTGATAGTCACCCCAATCATTGACAGTCATTGTGTGATAAATAAACAACAAGCTATCTTCACCCATTAGACCTCAACCAAATCCCAATTTCAGACCCTCTACTTGATCACAGAGGCTCACCCTATTTTCTAGACCATAATTGATTCATTTAGCATTAATATCCATCTATTTATTTATATAATTAGTCAGATTAACCTATTCATTTATCAAGCACTTATCATATTTGATTTTAGTATCTTTTGTCATTTATGCAAATAATTTGTCTTTTGTTTTTAGAACTTGATAGTTTAAAAGTGTGGATTAACAACCTCCAAGGAAACTCTTGCTTCTTAGATCTATCTTGCTAGGAAATCCACCCTACTATCTAACTATTCAACCATTTATTTAGTTCTTTCTTATCGATAGCTCATTCCTCCCACACCAAAGAGGAGTATCTACAACTGTCTAGATCAACTCACACAAACCAAATCTAGGTTCTACTGACCTCACCCTTCTTTCATTTTTTACAACTTTCTTCTAAGAAATAAAGCAAAATTTGCATGAAACAATCTCCACAAGAGATATCAAGCCAAAAAATTCAAAAACATTTAACTTGTATTAAATCTAGTAATTATCCTTGATTTATCATCGAGTCACTCATGTTAGCAACCATTGGGATGTGTCCTCGAATTCGACCTCTTGGGGTAAATTCATTAATAGTTCCAAATCATTTCAACCACCTTGGGATGTGTCCTTCCCTTGAATGTATCCTTTCTTTGAGGTACCATCCATTTATCCTTTCATTTATCCTTCACACATATATTTGGACTTGACTAATAACAAAATGCTTTCTGTTGTTTTCTATTTTCATGTTTATGTGTTTTCTTTTTTTATTTTATTATTATTACCTTGGCTCAATTCATTATTATAATAAGGTCATCATCATGGTGCTTATTGCCTCATAATTGTACTTGAGTCCAATCATTGACATACATCAAAATTATAATCATGATTTTTATCATTGGTGTGTTGCTGTCATTTATTTATTAGATCAGGGGTCAGTTCTTATGCACATTATGACCAGGCTATCATGGTGTTTTATATCATGTTACATTAAATTATGTATTACATTAAAAATTAATTTATTTAGGCTTATATATGATGTTTCACTATTTTGGAAGTATCTCCCCTTTCAAATTCAATCATTCTAGTCACCTTTAATCGCATCACATCATCACATTTTACATGGCCAACTCAAAACCATTGAAACTTATGGATATATATACTCTATCAAATCATGTCTTCTATTCACCATTTATTTATCTATCACTTCTCATAATTTTATCCCATCTTGGGGGAACTGTAATGGCCTGATGTTTGTTTGGACTATGTAGGCAATGTTCAGTTACATCTATTTTTTAAGGTCAGGTTAGCCACCATTATCTTATTATTCTTCAACCATTATTGTATTATTCCAATCATTTGTTTCATTACCTTTGAGTATTCTTGTGTGCTTATTTTTTTATGGTTTCTTCTTTCTTTGAAAAGTCATTATACCATTGCACTTATGTTTGATTCATTCATATCATCTTTAATATGTGTAATAGGTTAAATCCTTGAGCTATGCTTGTCAATCAATAAATCAATAAAATTAATTATACTAATCAATGATCAAATCCACCCTGCTAAGGCAAATCATTTAATCAATGATCAAATCTACCCTGTTGGAGTAAATCATTAGTAATTAATTCTCCCCTCTTTGGGTCAATTCAATCAATTTGTCTTTCTTATACCAAGATTTCAACTTTCACCTTGTTTTGGTCAAATCAAAGTACATCACTTGTTTCGAGATACATCATTCCCAAAGCTCTCATCTTTCACCCTATTTGTGGTAATTCAAAGTGTGCCACTTATCTTGGGATGCATCCTTCCTAATTTCCCCCTCTTTAGGGAAAATCATTTTTCTATTCTATCACATCATTCAGATATCAAAGCGCCCAAACATTAGATCACCTAGATTAATATCATCCATGGGTTAATTATATTCTTCTTGTCCATTTTATTCTTTTATAGGGCCTGTCCATCAAAAACTATTTTTTGGCCACTCCCTTAAGGGGGCATCATGGGCATCCCAAACATTGTTTGGGTCATCCTTGTGAACTCATTTTTAGTAAATTGAAAAAAAATCAATAAAATGTGAACACATCATTTTTAAATCTTTATCAAATAATTTTGCCAATTTTTTCTTTCTTTGAAAAGCCTTTGGTTTAATTGTGTCTCACAATGCTTTATCAAACAAGGGAAAAATGTAGATGCTCAATTCTCATCACTTTCATGTCCAAATTATAAATATCATTGATTTTTGACAATAACACATGAAATTATTAAAACACCCAAATTTTCTTGCACACTTGACATGCATGTTCTAAAACATATTGGGGCATTCTTGATTACATAAATGCACCATATCAATCATTAGCTTCACTTAATTCATCCCAAGTCAAATTATGACTATGCAAGAGATATTTTAGATTAATTAGGTTGAATGGTTCTTTGAATTTCAAAAGTCACATCAATTTTTATTAAATTAATTAAACTTTGTTAATTAACCTAATCTTCTATTTTTTAGAATTCCCTATTTTATAAATTCATTAATTGGATTTATTCCTCAATTCTCATGACAAGTGGCCAAGTGGTTGATGACATCATCTTGACATCATAAGAAAATATCAGGGACCATGATATCATCATGAAAATTGTCTAGCATTTGTAAAATATAAAAAATTTCAAGCCATGCCTAATCAATACAAACTCAACCACTATTATTAATGGCCTAAATCATCTAAGATTGATTGATTCATAACCACACATATCATTTTTGATCCAATAACTATAATTAATTTGACTAGGTTATAAATATAGGGTGACCCCTCTAGGCATAACAGGGTTTTTAGTGCAAAGAAACTTTGTGTAAATCCAAATAATGCTTCACCCTTTTTTATTCTAATTGGTCCAAAAATCATTCAAATAGTGCCTGGAGATATGCTAATGGCTTTCATACCATGACATTGATGAATACTTTGAGCTCAACATCTGGGCACAAACATGTATGTGTGATGGATTAAAAATAAACATCAAAATAGAAAGTAAGAACATCTTGTTTAGCTTTCTATTGTTTATTTTATTACTTCAAGTCTTGCTCGTTCCTAGGTATCATGCTTGACAAGTTGTATTTCATGAATTTATTTGAATAACTAAAAAATAAACTAACATCTCTTATAATCATGGTTTACACTATCATATCAATATTGGGTAATGGGAAGCCATCTTTGGAACATGTTTTATTTAAGTCTCTAAAGTCAATGCAAATCATGATTACCCCATTGGTGACTAAGATTAAATATAATATAAATAATCATTTGGTTGTATGAAACTAATGCCAAGTAACTTATGAATTTATTCCTTAACCAATAAATCAAATTTAGGATGCCTTTTTTTAATATTTTGTTTTACTCATTTAGATTTAAGATAGAAAATTAAATTATGAACCGTAACTGATGGATCAGAAGCCATTATATCGGCATAAGATAGGGAAAATAAATAGGGAAAAAATTAAATATTTTAGTGTGATTTTTTATTCAAGAGTCATAGAGGCACATAATAATATAATCTTAAGGTCATAAAAAATACCAATGTTAAAATTAGTTGGGATTCATTAGATAACATCTATTGATCTTCGGCAAATGACTCTTGGTAATTATTGTAAACTATCTAATGGAATATTTTCATCAATATGTGAGGGTTCACACTCCTTAAAATAGGCATGATTGATAAAATTAAAAGAGAATCTATTTTTGTGATGGTAAATTAATAAACATAAATTAGTTACCTAATATTATTGAAGGGCATCATCATTAGATAAATCAGCCAAGGGGATAATATTGGGTGAAGTAGTCTCATCAATTAACTCCAGATGTAAAATTTATATAATCATGACATGTTTTATTTCTTGCAAATGATTCATATTGGACATGAAAATTGATTGTGAAGAAATTTATCATTTATGGAGCTGTCATTGTTATGACTTCCTAATTATCCATGGTCCTCTTAAAAGGGTACCCATTTAAATATAAAGTATTCAAGACTTGTTTTAGGATATGATCAGTTAGAATGATGGAATGATAGGTTATGTGATGCCTTTCTCATGTTGACTTGAACCTTGGCCTTCATATCCCATTTATATACATATTTCAATATGAATTCATACTTTTATAAAGTAGTTTGTGTATGCATAAGATAGGAAGACCAATAATAATTTTCTTTATTTAAATAGACTAGGATAAAAATAAGGTCATAATAATAGAGCCTACATATACTTGGAAGACCTAGCCTAAAATTTCTACAAACCAAGTGGAGGCTAGTCCACATTCAATGTCAGGAGGATAGGGTTCCAAATCCTACACCTATGATACAAAATATGGATCTCACTAAGACTCAATATGGATAAAGTATTGTAACAATGGTAATAAATGGGTTTATCAAGGATATAATAAGGATACCACATACAAGGAACTAACAAGAAAGGCTAACCTAGATATAAGGTAGCTGTAACATACTAAACTACTAAGAAAGTAAGTGGTGTGATAGTTAACTAATGCAAATTATACACAACGTAAATTAATAATGGAATGCCTAAGTAACCATATAGCTATGCCAACATAATTAGTATAATGAGGAGAATGATCAAGGATAGATAACATACATCCGTTATAACAATAAACAAAGAAATTATATCTACTAAGTAAATAAATGAAATAGAATAGGGATAGAGATGCTTACCTTTAGGTGAATTTTTAGTGCATCAATCTCCCCTTATCTCAAATGTAAATTTTTAAGAGATGTACATTGAATAACTCAAATGATAAGAAGACCTAGATATCCTTAGTTAGGGACTCCAAAGAATATGACATTGTTAGCAAAGGTTCTTGGAAAAACATATCAAAACATGTTAAGGCTTATATTGTGAAAATTTATTTACTGAATCATAATATGCAAATGGGGATATAGCAAGTTGTTTCATTTATAATTATTGGATGTTTAATTACATATAGTTAATTAGCCTAGATCATACATATTCATTTAATTAAACATATAAATTTGAGTAGAGTAGGGAAACAAATGCATATAGAACAACATAAAAAATGTTCAATGGAGCCATCAATTGATCTCTATATTATTATCTCTCAAAGTCAACACTATTATTTCTATAAAATACAAGTATTTTTAGAATTGTGAGGAGGCTCTAACCCTTCACATTCTTGACCTTTCACTTCCATCCTAAAGGAGCATTTTCATATTCTTATAATAATTTGATATACAAACACATGCTGAATTACATAAAAAATATTATACATTACACACAATAATATAATCACAAACAAATCACTTATAGAAAACTCTATGATTTTACATTGTATAGTCTACTACAAACACTTTCCTAGACTTAAATAGTTGTCTTGTCATGAGAAAAAATTGTAGGAAGTGTACCAAAGTCTAGATTTGATGGAGTTGCGTGCGTTGCATTGAGGGGTTGGTCTAAAAGTAATGATTGTGATTATCACTTGAAGTGTCATTTACTAGTTTTCACCTCTTGTGCACGATTTGGCCAACCTTTCAGATTTTTAACTAAGCAATATACCAATCTATTATCCTTTGAGGGGTTTCAAAATATTGGCATAATCAAGAGGTCTCCCTTTGCATGTTTTCAATATTCCTAGCCCTGCTCCTAAAGCTTATGTCCTTCCCCCAAATTTCTATAATACTTAAAAGTTTCAAAATTATTTATTCACAATACCTATTGAGAAGGTGGCAGATTAAACTATGAAGTTGGAATTGACTGAACCTGCAATGATGAAGCTATTTAGAGAGTCATTGTTGAAGATGTTACTACTATGTAGTCATATGGTAGAAGCATTTATTATGGTAGGGATGCTTGTTGTGATTCTTTAGATACCTTCATTTCTCATAGATCTTAAATGAGATGAGTAAGTGTGATGAAATTTGGTTCATTTTTAATAGATTCAATTAAAATATCTATATTATCCAAGTCTTACTTGAACTACTACCAATCTACCAAGACATGCCATACTATATCGATTAGTGTGCACAATGGAACTTAGCTGTGCATTATTGCTTGTATATATTCATCCTCCACAGTTAAGATGATCAATTTATGTTGATGTACCTTATGTTATATAACATGGGTGACTTAGTTCATCTTGTCCACATATATCTACATTTAGATGTCAATGAACATACTGTGAAACTGTTCAAGTTAAAAAGTGAACATTTTCATGACATTATCTCTTAGAGCAAGAGAGTCTTTGAGCTTAATATTATTTTCATCAGGTTGGGATGTTTGACTCTCCATTATTGCTTTAGATTTTTCAACCTTGGAGAGGTCTAATGTTATCTCTTTCCATGCATCTTATAACTGAATCTTTCAATCAAGCGTACTAAGAGAAATATGCATTGTGTGGTTCATCACAATGTTAAATAATTGTTCATATTCTTTAAGGAGTTTAAAGTTCAATTTAGATTCTTCTCACAAGTGTTATTTTTAAGCTCATAATTATTAAAGATTCTACATTGTATCCTAATCCTTTGTGAGCTAAGTTAGTAGGGATGTGAACTGATTATCCTTAGACATCACCTATTCTCCAAAAAATTAGATGACTAGAGTTGGAAAGGTGTCATCGATGATCTTACATAACTTGGCTATACAATCATGAAGGTTTGCATTCTATTCTCATAGTTTAAGGTTATCCTACTTTTTTGGTAGATGTTTTTTGTGTAATGGACTCCTAGAATTTTTCATCTTTTTTAATTTTCTTGGCCAATGTTAGTTGGGTAACATATAGTACCACCTATTTAATTTTTGATGCTAATGCGAATGAGGTCACAACCATTATTAATGATAGTGGTTGATGCCAAATTTATGGGACATGGAGTGTGAATGTTATTTGTCATTATGGTGGAGCTTGGACATACCATAATTTATGGCTGATACACTATGGTTTATGTTATGATGTTACTTCCTGATCTCCTCCCTAAGCTGATCCTAATATTGTAGATGTGCTTGAAGGTTGTTCAATCCTAGTTATCATGTCCTTATTTGATTCAGTTGTTTACTTCATAGGTTATTCTTGTCCTTCAACTCTTCATGTTTCTATTGTTGATTCAACCTTCTACTTCATCTCCATCTCTTATTTTTATTTGGAAATTGCCTTTGATTGTGAGTTTACTTCGTTCTCAACTTAATCCTTTGCCACTTGTGTAGCCTTGTTATATTATTCCACAACATCCTTCATTATTTTCTATTTTATCACCCTTTTTTGTAGTTCTTCCTACCTATGTAGGTCTTCTTTCTTATTTTCTTTAGCTTCCTTAGCTGCTATGTCAGCCTCAAGTTTCTTCCTTTATTCCTCCTATTTTATTAGCTCCTATTTATATTATTATACAACATTCTTGGCTTCCTTATCAACTTATGCTTTCTTATTCTACACCTCATGCACATCTTTCTCTTGAATCTCATTTTTATTTTATCTTCTTCCTCTTGTTTACTTTTTTACTCTTTTTCCTTATTATTTTTCTCTTCTTCCTCTTTTTGGACCTACTCCAACTCATACATTTTCTTTTCTATCATATCCTTGTCAACTTATTCTATATCCTTCCAAGCTTGTTGTGATTTTTATTCTATGAGTTAATCTTATGGTTTTAATTGCTATGTTTATTATTGTTTTAAAGGTTGATCCATTGAAGTTTTTTGTTGCGTAGTTGTTGCCTCAAACTTAACTATTTTGGGTATCTATGGTGTAGTTAAGGAATATGGATACAATGGAGATGAAGGTGGTGAGAGAGATAGAGAAGAATGTGTAGAAGGGGAAGGAGACAGTGAGCTGACCACTTTATTCTTGTTGACAAGTGTTTTTTATAGGGCCAATGGGACCAAGGTTTTCATTTGGAACTTAGATGCATGAGTCTGTAATACATTTCTTCCTCTTGTGTTTATTCTACTTTAGTTTATTCATTGACATCTTCTCTTGAATTTAAATTTCCCATGAACTCTATGATGGTCTGAGATGGCCTTGTAGTACAGTGAATGCATGGTCTACATGCTAATGGACTTTTTGGACTTTTCTATTATATCCTTACTTGTTTCATCATTGTTTTTTGTGTGGTTGTCTACATTGGTGCAACCTCTCTAGTTGATGGACCTGAACTTGATGCTTCTCCTCAAAATATAGTCTATGTTATACACTTTATTTCTTCCTCTTCTATGATTATATCCATAATAATGGACTCTATATGTGTGGGTATCTATACTAATAGTATGGATGTAATATTGTTTCATAGCTGATAGGTGTGCATTACCATACATAAGAATAATTATTTATCCTCTTCTTCCTCATATATGTCCTTTTCAATATCCTCCAACATATACTTATAGACCTCTTCTACAATAATCCCTAGTTTCTCTAGGTCATATTTTATGACAATCTTCTACATCCTCTTATTGCTCAGCCATGAATTCATGATGTGAGTCTTCTTCGATGGGGGTGATGCTTTTTGAGCTGGTGCTTTATACTTTCCTAGAGTTGTTTGTGAAGAATCCATAGATGGTTTTGTTTGTGTTTACAGTTGGGATTATTATTTATATTATGTTTATGGTAGTGGTTGTTATACTCTAAGAGGCATAGATTTTAGTGGTTGTCCTGACCATACAACTAGGTCCTTCTACCTTTTTTACTCCACCCTTGCATCCATGATATTGATGAATACTGAGAGAAGTGTGATTGGAAAATTTGTGAGCTCATGGATTTATATCTGAATCTTATTATGCATCTTGGTAACTATGGTAAGCTGGCCCAAGTATTAGAGAACATTTATATGTACCCAAGGGTGTGATACAATCAAACCCTAAACTTGAATCCACCATTGGTTAAAAAACCTGAGTTGCACATAGTTTTTTCCAATTCTTGTCAAAGGCATTGGCAAGCCAATAGTCAACATATGGTGAGATTAGGTTATCAGATGATTTTCATTACATAAAACAAACAAAAAATACCAAAAACTCTTCTTGAAAGTCTATGATGCATTTAAAATGACCTTCTCAATATTGATGCTTAGTTTAATTACTAGGAACTATGGGTAATTAAAATATTCTTTGAGTTTCATCATGTGATGTAGGATGTTAGTGACTCCCTTGGTTGTTTTCTAAGTAATTTTTTTGGTCTACCAATATCTCTTTATAACACACTCTATGAATACTAATATAGGGGTGTCATTTATAGAGTCTATGGGAATTCCTCTTTATGCTCATGCATATGCCTCATTTTTGTTAGAGTAGACTAGATGGATCTTCATTTTATATGGCATCGATGATTTTCCTCTTGCTAATAGGCTAATCAATTTCACCATGGTGTTAGCATTAATGTATATTGTGACATCCTTAGATAAATGGATGGCCCCTTCATTGTAGTGACTTGAGAGAGTCATCACCACTTCATCTAGTTTCCCAAAGGAAGGTATCCTGACAAGGTGTTTTGTATCCTATCTACATAACAATCTAGTAGGGTTAGGGCACCTAACTGTGACCTTGACACTGGTGCTAGGGGGAGCCATTCAATATTAATAGAATCAATGAAATTGAAGGGCTCATGATCATGATATCTCATTCACTGCAATGTTAACCCAATGCCCATCTCTACCTTATGTGAATATGACAAAGGCAAGAGCATTTGAGACCTATCCATTTTTATCTATTTTATAGTGAAATTGTATTGAAATTTTTGTTAAAATAAGTTGTTGAAAATTGGATCTCAAAAGGTGCTTGTTTATTTTGAATTTTGAAAGTATGCTTTTCTTTCTATGTCATGGATTTTATAGTTTTTCTTCCCAAAATCTTATCTAACACTTCGTATTAATCATATTGTTTATTTTTCATGTCATTATCCCTTTCATTTTAAATTATAATAATGGTTGTGATGTGACATTTACCTTATATATGCATAGATTCAATGTTCCTTATAAAAACCTTCAAGTATATGACACATCACCTTTCCTCTTCTTGAGAGTTTCCCTTATTATGCCTTAACTCCATCTGATAGATCTGACTATTTTTGAAATTGGACAATATTTGGTGTGATTTATCATTAACCACCTTGGTAGTTACCATTTTATACTCATCCAACATACCATTTCTTGACCTTGTTATTCTCAGTCTTATTTCTTTGGATATCACATTAATTGATTTATGTTTTCTCAATGTTGTGTTATTTTTATTTTTTTCCTTCAACTTTGAATCTAGTACATGTTATGAATGGCTATGATATATAGATCACATTGTACATGTCTACACTTAAACCTACAAAAATACAAATAAAATTTTAAAGTTAACCACATTACCAACTATACGATGCTACTCAATACCCATTTCTTTTGCAACATTATAATTATAAAGGTCTTTGGCAGTACAAATTAAGTTTGTAATTATTTACTCACATTGGAAAGATGGTTCATTTAAGGTCCTTGAGCACTATAGTGTCTTATTTTGACACCTCATGGATAATGTATGGGCCTTTCCATCAAGTGTGTAGTTTCCTTAGATACACATGGAATTCATTTTCATATAATAAAATTACCTATTATGGGTGAAATTCATTTGATTATAGGTTGTAATCACGTCACACCTTTTGAGTCTTTTTTATTACTGATTTCATCTAACTTGATCTCTTCATATTTTATCCATGTGGGTTAAATACAACAACATTTATTGAATTGAGTCTAGATCTCTCAGGCACATTATCAATCCAATTCGTAGACTAGGAACTATATATTTCATGGGCATCACTACTTCCATCCCATAAACCAACTGAAAAGGAGTGAATATTGTCACACATTTATAGTTGGTTTTGTATGTTAATAATGTCACAAGTATATCATCCTCCCAATCATCCCTCTACGAATTATTAATTTCTTTAAGCATATTTTCAATAACAGTGTTTAATTCTTATGCATGTCCATTAGATTTAGGATTATAATTCATACTTTTATGGTGTGATATCATGAACTCCTTAGTCATAGTTTATATGGTGTTATTTATAAAGTGTGTTCTTTTGTCATTGAATAGCTTTACACAACACCCAAATATGATTATGATGTTCATACAAACATTTAGCTACATCTTTAGCACTATAACTTGGTGTTGCAATAGCTTCTACCCATTTTGTAAAATAATCTATTGCATTAATTATATATATGGAATGATTTTTCTTGGTATTTATATTAATGGTCGCTACAAAATAAATTTCCCATTGTTTAAATGGTTGCACAACTAACATTGGATTTAAAATCATTTCATCTCATTTGTTCATTTTTCCCACTCATTGATAAATGTTATAATTTTTTAAAAATCTATGCATCCGAAAATAGAGTAGGCCATCACAAATCACTTTGTAGTATTTTCCTTACAATATATTTTCAAGTGAATTTAACTCCTGTGACTCCCTAATGCACTTCTTCTATTAGTCATGGCCTCTTATGATCCAAGGCTACTCTTCATAACACATCATATTTACCCATATTGTAGATAAGTTTGTTGATAATACTGAATGGTAAAGCTCGTGTGCCCAAGTATGTTTTGTCTCTCTCAACATAATGTACAGGAAAAACCCCTTATTCCAAAATTTTTGCTATATCTTCCATATTTTTTGGGATGGCAGATACTCTAAGTAGGTGAGCATCTAGTCACTCATATTATAATTCTTCTAGCTCTTTACTATTATGTATGTGACTAAGATGATTTGGCCCCACTATTTCTCTACATAACTTCACAAATATCTTAAATTAAAATTATGAAAATAACATCAACCACCTGGATATTCACCCTCTTAGCATTGGCATCTTTACTAAGTATTGCAAGGCTTGGTGATATGTGAAGAAATAAAATGACGAACTAATAGATAGTGTCTAAATTTTTTTAGTGTGAACACATAGCTAGAGCTTCCCATTCAGTGATGGTATAATTTTTCTTAGATTTTGAAATTTTATGGATTGTGAAGTTGATAGGATGATCTAGGCTCCCATCCCTAGTTGGGCTAGCACTAAATACACTATGCTACGATATGCATCCACATGAACATGAAATGTCATCTTCCAATCAAGAAATATTGAAATTTAGGCTATTACTAATATCTATTTCAAATCAATAAAGGTTGAAAGAAATTTAGAGGTCCATTGAAATCTTATGTACTTTCATGATAATCTCTCCAATAGTGTTGATATAGCTGCATACCCTCATATAAAATTACAATAATACCCACTGTGTCCCAAGAATGATCACACTTCTGAAGAATTTATAGGAGGTGGCAGTCACACAATAACTATAATCTTGGCCTGGTTTACTAGAATACCATCATTGTAGACTATATGTCGCAAGAGAATACCAAAAATTGAAAAAAACAAACATTTCTTCAAATTTAGTGCAATGTATAGTGATTTACACCTTTCTAGCATAAGTCACAATTTTGAAAGGTAATTTTTTAATAAGGAAAACACAACCCAATCATCTAGGTAAACCTATAGAAAATAATGTATTAAGTCATTTAAGTAATGACTATAACTCTAGAGAATACAACATGAGAATTTTTAAGAACAAAAGGCATTACCTTGTATGAAAATGAGCCCCATTCTATTATGAAAGTGGTATTTTTCTGATCTTATACTATGATCAAATTATGATGTTAGCCACTAAATCCATCTGTGAATGAGTATATTTCATGTCTTGCAACTGACTCAAGAAATTCATATTTAAAAGGAATTGGGAACAATTCATTTATGTAGGCATATTTCAAGGCCCTGTAGTCACTATAGACTCTAATTTATCCTAACTTCTTGGGTTGAAAGGCCAAGGGACTTAACTTAATGAATTTGATTTTTCTATTAGATATATGATCCTTATTTCCTATATTTAGTCTATCTTTGGTTTAAATTTAAGATTCATATTGGGATTTATTATATATGGTCACTTATTTATAGGCCTTGCACACTCTTTGAGTTCAATGTGTGTCTTCCCTAATGAAGGGTCTATACACTTGACTTCTGAATTTTTTTTAGGGAATACAAACTATTAATGTTGCAGTAATTATACCACCTCTAAAATTTGGTGTTGTGTCTAGTAATAGTCTATATTTGTAAGTTTTGGTACCAAGTTTGTACCAATATTTTCAATTGCCTTCTTTATTGGTTTTTGATATGTTTTGTTGGCCCATGTTGTAATATAGTCTCATAGTTTCCTCTCCCCTTCATGTTTCTAAATGTTTATGTTTTATGACTGAGTATATTCTATTTATTCTATGATATTGAGTTAAGCTCTTCTATATCATGCTTAGTTTAAAGAATCCTTTCAAATATGAATCTTCTCCACTGTCACTAGATTCTGCCTACTTTATGTTATCTATAATTTGGTTATAGGATTTCAACAATTTGTTTGTTATTCCTATAATTTTTGTTGGCTTTGTTCAAGTCCATAACTACTTATTCCTACAAAATTTGGTCATGTGAAGTAAGTATGTCTTCCCTGCTCCATGACATAGATATATTTTCATCTTTTACAATGTTTTTTACACCATTGGGTTTTCATCCTCACACATAAATGTTTGTATAAAGTCATGTTTTACTCATGGCTTATTCTTGTTCTCATGCCTTCACTCCTAATGCATGTACCATGCTCATTATAGAGGTGCTAAAGTATGTTGGAACACATGCACACAACACCTTGGTTCTACACCTTTCTATGATGATATATTTACGCACATATGAATGTGAATCTTAGTGCACTATCCTTCTTAGTAAATTGGTCATTGATCAAATATCACATATGCCACTTGGAACTTGGCTCATATCATTTCACAAACATCTTATTAATGCAATTGATTTGATCGGTGTACTATCTACCATGTCATAGGAATGCCTTTTAACACATTGACTCGTAGATCTATATTAGAAACATATGGCTCCAACCAAAAAATAAATTACACTAAATATTTGGTTATAAAGTTTGAGGTAGTTTCTCACAGAAGAATAAACCATTCTTATTGGCCTTACTTTATGGTATCCGCATGCTTAGTTCATCATATATATGTTTAAGTCACCACTTATAGAATGTGCAACTTACCATGACAAAGTGCCCTCATGAGTGGGTTATATATAGTTTATATCTATTAGAACCACATGGTATAATCAATCCACTTCTAACCTTGTTATAGATCACACATGTGAAGATTTTCATTCTTCCATGTGGAACTATGAAAATTTCTCTATTTTTTTGATAGGTTGATATAAATAATGTTATGTATGTTGTAACCATGTAACTGGTTGAGATTATTGTGAAAATTTAATAAAATTATTTACTTTGTAGAACTAAATAATTTAATTTTGTGCCAAATTTAAACTAGTTGTCTCCTCTATAATCATATGATGATGTGGGTTCCTTGAGAAATATATACAGCTTGATTTCAAGATTTTTTAAAGGGAATGATAATGATATTATCCCTTTGATCCAACTCTATTGTATTTATGGTCATCTAACCATTGTATGGCCATAATTTATCAATTAATATAGTGTAATGTGTTAAATATATTTTCATATCAATGAATTTTAAGTCTCCACTTAAACTTAGATCATCTATGTTGATATCCACATCCTCTAACCTTCAAACCAGTTATACCCATTCGTAGTCTGTGAGACTCAGTGTGACAGGGTTGTGACTAAGGTCTAGTCATCTAGTGGCCTCCCAAGTAGATCTAGGAATCATATTTATATTACTCCCAAGGTTAAAAACAACTTTGAGGAATTCTTAGCCTAACATTTCTATGTCTAGTATAGAGTCAACATCACAAGGAATCTTAGTATTCATATAGCAGACTATCCTTTCAGTTCTCTATTATCCCTTTTTTGTGTAATCTAATAGAGTATGAAACAAATTAGTGATATTTTATGATATGTGATCATTACACAAAGTAATTACCAGTTTAAAAAGATCCATAAAATTTTTAACTATTGTATCTTGCATCAGAATGAAAATAATCTGACTTTACATTTGTGCACCCACAACTACAACATCTCCTTTAGAATCATTTAAATTTTGTATGCTTTTTAGTAGCTGTACTTCTTCAGACATTAGGACTTTTAATCTAATAGGATCTAGATATTTGTCCTTCCAAACCTTTCTAATCATAGTATCTTTTGACATCTCCAAGGGTGGAAATATTTTCTCTTTTTACTAATTTTGAGTGATAGCTTGCATGAATACATGGTATTTTGGTTTTGAATTCACCATATTAATATTACACATAGGTTTTCACTTTCTTTGAATTTCAATAATAAGACAATCTTTTGTATTGTGTTTCCTTGATATTCTAAAATAAACACAATATGTATGTCTTTATAGATTGTAAGGATAATTTCATGTGATATGATTGTATTCACCACACATGTAATATACAATAGGTTGTTTATCATGTATAACATCTTGTATATAATTTTGGTTCTCTCTTTGGTATCCTCCTCAATATCCTCCTATACATTGATGGAAACCCCATCTTTATTATTGTTGGCATTCATATCCCTCATATTGTCTTTGAGGGGAAGGTGGATCCCATCTTGGTTATTATGGTGGAGAGGTAAAATTATAATATTGTTGGTAGTATGGGAGTTGAGTTGTCCATCCACTCTAGTATTGTGGAGATTGTGATGCCCATCCTGTGAGATCTTGAGGTAAATATAATGGTAATTATTACATCTATCTAGGAGCAAACTACATTGTTGTTGTTATTTCAACATCTAGACTTGGTACTCTTAGTTTCATAGTTGAAACCTATTACGTAGTTCTTGTGAAGGCATTATTGGTGATGTCTTCATTCACTTTGGATAAAATCCTTAGTCTACTACAAAGATATATGTTAAGATATATGATGTCTTCCATAAGATAAATAAATTACATGAAATCAATAGGCATTCCTGGTGATGCATTCATTCAAGTCCTAAAGGGCATGATAATTCTTCTCATCATGATTATGTGATTTAAAAAACTTATAATAAATGTTATGTAATTGTTATATGCATTTATACAATAGCTAAAATTTAGTAGTGGGATGTCAAACTATGTGACAAATCTCATAAAAAATTGTCTTAATTTTTGGACAATAATTCTTATGATGTCCTTATTTATCACACTCTATGTACCATATATCTAGTATGGTCCTAATGCTTTAATGCAATTCATCTATATTTCACAATACATCATCTATACTAGCATCTATCTTTGTATGAGGATGAGGATTTTATCCATACTCTTCTATCTGTTAAACATGTATTACAGATGATTGAGCATCAACCTTATAATAAAATTAATTTTATGTGTTGTCAAACTGAGTCTTAGGTCATATGTCTTTTATGAACTAAGAAACTTTATATGTGTTTTGAAACTAAAAATTTTCTCAATTTATGACATATGATAATTTATGGTCATAATCATATTATGATTCTCTTGATTTATGGTGAATCTCCTTCAAGTCTTGAATAGTTTGGTTTGCTCATTTATGCATCTTGAACTCCCCAATCAGATTGTTTTTGACATCTTATAAGGAAAATGATGTTGGATTACTTTTGTACATGAATTATAGAGTTCAAACTATCAAGGCTCTTATGAGCTCATACTTTTTTGCATCATCAGTGGTGACACCTTTAACCTACCATTTCATCTTGAATGTCAACAAATACTATTCAGGGTTAGTAGAAACATCATATGGTGTTAGGGTTACAAAAAATCCTACATTATGAGCCATGTTTTATGTGATCACACCTAAAATAATTGGTTACTTTGGATTGAACTTAACATGTTTATTAAAATTTTCTTTTGTTGCATTTAGCATACTAGTACTTTTTCTTTTCAAATAATTCTATATTTATGCACTTAGCCTTCCAAATTTCTCTACAAAATCATCAAACCACTTATTATGTCTCTTAAATTATACACTGCTTATTCTTTTTAAAATTTCAAGAACATGGGATGTGTCCCTTTAAACTAATTGATCCTTGTTTGAGGTATCTTCCTCACTTGAACATGAACCTAACCTAACTTTGTAACTAAACATAACTTATTCAAGAGACTTCTCTTCCTCTTCTCCAAATAATATCTTATCTTGTAACAACTTATTAAAATTACCATATAACTAATATTGATGCTTCTATGAAACCTTTTCATGATCTATTCATTCTCTTTATTCTAATTCCTCTAGGTCACTTTCTCAATCCCAAACATTCTCTTTGATCTCTTTGGTGCCTTCAATTATTTTGGGTACTCTGAGTTCTAGTTCCCCATATTCTTAGTCTCTAACTTCTGTTGGAAGTATAAATCCTCCTGTAGTCTTTTCAATATTTATCCTACTCCTATTTATAGTTCATTGATAATCACTCTATTTATTCCATCTCTTTTATTATCATAGTTCTCTTTTAAGTCTCATAATTTCCTTGTTGGTTTAGTTTTTTGTGTCTTCCATATTCTAGGTTCAAGTTCAAGTTCCTTTTCTCAATTCTTCATCATTCACCTCTTTTCACTTTGCATCTCCATATCACCCTATATGACTACTCCATATTGATTAATATTGACACCATGACCTTCTCCAAAATTAACATTTTCATAGGTATAGATAATCATTGTATAAATTTTCCTCTAATGCCTCTTACACATAAATCATGTGTAACCTCAAACATAATGTATCTTTTCATGAAAAAATTAGTGACATATAAGTCAATTGTGGTTTGTATCTAATAATCTATTTCATATGTCCAATTTGTGTCTAAGTTTCAAAAATTTCCTAACTTTTCTTCAGTCCAACCAAAGTGCTCTATTTTTCTAGGCTTGAAGCAGTAATATTCAACTCTTGACAACCAAGTAATTAACAATTTGGGAAACTCACACCATAAAATATCATATATTTCATCATGAATGTGATCAGTTATGATTTATTTCATAGTAATTTTAATTCATCTAGTTTCTTATTTTGATAACTTATGTATTATTTCATCCAACCATCATTCTAGATCTCTTTGACTAAGTAACCATTTCAGCATGTTTCAATTTCCACTCTCACCATACCATTGTTAGCAAAGGTTATTGTAAAAATCTATCAAAACATTCTAAAGTTTATGTTGTGTGATTTTATTTATGGAATCAAAATTCTCATATGGGGATATGTCAAGTTGTTTCATTTATAGTTGTTGGATGTTTAATTAGATACAATTTATTAGCCTAGATCATATATCTTCATTATATTAAACATGTAGATTTGAACAGAGTAGTTAAAAAAATGCACATAGAAAAACATAGAAAATGTTCAATGGAACCATCAATTGATCTCTATATTATTATCTCTCAAAGGTAGAACTATTATTTTTTTACAATACAAGTATTTATAGAGTTGTGAGGAGGCTCTGTCACTTTGCATTCTTGACCTTTCAATTCCATCCTGAAGGAGTCTTTTCATCTTATTACATTCATTTGATATACAATCACATGTTGAATTAAACAAAAAATATTATATATCACATAAAGTTTTATACATCGCACACATGTCACTTATGGAAAACTTAGCAATTTTACACTATATAATCTACTATCAACAAAAACCTCCTCGGCATGGCTCCTCCTATTGACATTCAAATATATTTATGTAAGACTAGACTATAAAGATACGAATATAACCTATAACTCCTCCTTTCAATACTTAAGAGTATATTTATGAGTGCAAACATAGTATATGAGTGTGTTATATGTTTAGTAATGATAATATGACCCCTATATATATGGGTCTAATATGAAAAACTAACCTTAAACTCTAACTATATGATATTATCAATACCAATATAGCTAGAAAGGATGATAGATGACATAAAAATATAATGACCAAGTTGATATAGTAAAATTGATAGAGGAATGATGCATAATTATATCGACCTAGTCCATACAGTAGGAATATAAGGTAACTAGTAAATCTAAATTGAACGCAGGCTAAGAGGTAAGGCATAAAAAGACTCAAGGAGGTCAAACTAATAGTAATTAAGGTATGACAAAATCATATGTAAATTTATCTCACAAAGTATCATGATCCGATCTCATCCCATTCTTGGTGTAACCCTTAATATATGCACTCATTGAGATTAATGTGTTAATAAGCCTATATAGGAAAAAACATCAATAAATGATAACATGAAAAATATCAGGTGTGTGTGTGTGTGTATATATATATATATATATATATATATATATATATATATATATATACCACCTGAATCTAATCACTTGTCATAATAATGTAACATGGGATGGTGTTTTGAGATAAATACACAACCTTAAAAGATAACATAACTAAAAATAAATGTTGAAATAACTAAAAGTAAATAAATTAAAATAAATATGTACCTTCACTTACCTTTTTAGTTAAAGAGATGATGCTACATGTGCCACATCTCATGGAAGGTGCCAATCTGAAAGCTAGACAAATAGTCCTAAAAAATAATAGAAAATATAAATTTCTAAAAAACATTTTTTATCACCTAAAAATTCCTTACTTCACCAGGATCTTGATGCTTCGTTCGGTTTGTGAAAAGGACCTATGAAAACAAATTTATGAGAAAAACATGAAATTTGGATGCAAATAATATGAAGTTTCAAGATTTTAAAATTTACAATAAATAGGTAAAAATAATTTATTTTGTCCATTTGCTATTTTGAGAAAACAAGAGATCTAAACCACCATTTATGGTATGATGAGAAATGATGGCTAGAGGATGACAAGGTAGACATATAGGAGATCGCTTAGGAGAAAAAAAAAGATCCATGTAGATAGGTGACACATTATTTTTCTATTTAGTAAAGTATAATAAATAGAATGTATTTAGGAAATCTATACGCAAGGAAAATTTGTGTAGTAGAATTTTCCTAAACAAGAATTAAAAATAAAAAATCATGATGGGTGATAGGTAGAAGTCAAAATGTCAAATTTAGGGTTGTGGGTATTTATTAGGGGCCAAAATATGAAATCAACATTGCCAATAAACTATATCAGCCATGCTTATACATTTGAGCAAAGAAAAATTACAAACTAATACTATATGTTGAGGACAATAAATTTAAGTAAGAAAATGCATTGAAAACACTAATACCATATATGTTAGCTAATACAATACAATAAAGAATAATATTGGTCGATATAGTAAAATTGTAGTTGGTATTGTAATGAGAAAGATTGCATGGACAATATAGTAGAAAATTAAAAAACATAGCCAACACAATATGTATGTAGATGATACTGGATGGAAAAAATTATCTGGTTGATACAATATAAGTATATCTAATATAGTAGATAAAATTAAAAAATGGCCAATACAATATATATGCAGTCGATACCATAAGAGGGAAATGGATAGTTGATGCAATACAAGTATGGATGATACGATTGAATGAAAAACATGTGTCTGATATAGTATAAAGCCTAAGTGGTTGATGTAGTAGGAAAAGGGAAAAAATGGTTGATACAATATAAATAATGACAATTTTTAACTTTTGATGCAAATTTTTAGTTAGATTTTAATTTGATTGCAAAATTTTCAATCAAAATCTAATTGTGTATTATTGTTTGCCATTTTTTAAAGATGAAGGTCATTCTATATGATAGTATATGTGAGTTGGTTGTTAGATATACTAGAAATACTTACATATTATTGACTAATCTAAGATTTGGCAAGATTATGGAGCTATGCCAAGTTCCTCTTAGTGTTGATCTTATTTCAAAGTTCCTTGGGTGTTAGGAGAGGTTTAAAAACACATCTAGGTAGATGGTGAATGGGGACATAATGGAGGTCACCATCACCTTAGAAGATGTACACTTCAATGATATATGACACCAAGAACTTTCCCAATAGGTCATAAGAACACCAAGAACACCAAGAACACCAAGAACTTTCCCAATAGGTCATAAGGTCTGATAAGTTAGATTAGTGTAAGCTTACTTCCAAACTCTTTATCATCTATGTCTTTAGAATTTGAGACATATTGAAGGCCATCATTAGAGTTGTGACCATGTGAGTGTTGTAGCATGAGTCAGATGGTGTGGTGACACTATATATTATAGTTGTGTCAGTTTGTCTTAGAGCATGGCACTATGTACAATATAGGAGCTATGTTATGGTTGAAATGAGTATATGATTTTATGGGATGCTAAGTAAAGAAAAATAGACCATGGATCTAATCACATTGTTTTCCTATTGGGTATATGAGAGGTTCCTATTATAACTTATATTTTCACCTTTTGAGGAGATGTCTCAACTCTCCTCATCCAAGTGGCACAATTGAAACACCTCTAGGCTTGTGGGTAGCCTTAGGATGAGGTGAATCTCTAGGTAGGGATAGCTCCCTTGATGTACCACTTTGGATCACTACTATACCTAAAAATTAGGGGGAAAATGGAGAGAGAAAATTGAAAGCAAACTATCTTAAGGGAGGTGATACACCAAATAAGTTGATGACTTCCAACCAGCTGCATGTTACACATGAAACCAAGAGACTAACTAGACATACACTTCTCTAATCTACATCTTCTTACATCAATGTTACATTATGAGGTTATGGATGAATGTTTAGGCTAGGAAGACTAGACAAGAGGCCTTGAATGACACTAGTGAATATACTAACTCACTCAACCTTGACACTTCCTAAAACACTTCACATTCCTTGCAAGAAGAAGTTTTCCAACTGTAAATAGTTGAGAGAATGAAATAATATGCTAAATAAAAAGGAGTCATCACTTATGTAAGATCAAACATTCAAGTGAGAACACTATAAATAGTCATGAAGAGGTAAAAATCAATAGTCTTATTTATCAAATGGTATGCAAGTGAGTAGGGCTTTGCCATACTTAGGTAGAGCATAAGTTACAATGGCCAAGATGGCTAGTTCTTATAGAACTTGAGAGAGAGAGGAGAAGAGAGAAGTCCAAGGTTGTAAGGTCACCTATAAAACTGATAAAATTAGTTACTTCTGCATGAGAAGAGGATGTAGGATGAACCATGTAAGGTTAGGAAACACAAGTATCTGGTCAAAGCATGAAACTCTTACAAAGTGGTATAAAACTCCTTATTATAGATCATAAAAACTATCTTCATAATTAGACCTATTTACACATACTAAATTTGACTAGGGATAGGTATGATGATTGGAATGAAGGGGAAGTATTTAATACAAGACTCTCTATGTATTGGTTATAGTCTTGGTCATCTAGAATCATCTAGAAGTGATCCATCATCATCGACAGTCTAAATAACTCTTCTTTCATGTACCCTACACACTTGGCCTAAAAATTAGATTCATTTTTCCATGAATATCCATGGGAGGGAGTGGATGACACTTTGAAAGACTCTCTATGTCCTTAGAGGCATCAAGAACACATTAAAAATCCATCCATTTGAAGTTTTCACACTTCTCACTAGCTTGGTCACTAAGACAACTTTGACTGGTTGATATGAGATCTATTGTTTGAATACTTAAGAGTTTTTATTAAGTATGAAATGGACATTATGGGTTATCCCAAGTTTATATATTCCACTAAAAGTTGGTTTCATCCCTTGAAAGTTCCTCTAACCTAAATAAAACATAAAATAGTCAAGAAAACCTTATTTGTACCTTTTTCATACAACTAATATTGATGGTAGGGAGCTTGAATAATTCTTGTTTAAAATCCAATCATCATTCAAGCCATTTTGGTCCATTGGAATAGCTCTTCATCTTGATTTATCTAATCAGGTCATTGTAAGGGTTTAGCAAGGATTTAGCCTATTTTACCCTCTTAAGGTTTGTTCATGCAGATTTAACATTGAACTTTCAAATCAATGCCATAAAATGGTTAATCAATTCCCTATCTAACATATCCAAATGCCTTTAGTATCCATGAAAAGCACCAATGGAGATAATAGCATTCAAATTTGACCTATCGAACTTGTTTTCTTATTTCGTATAGGTCTAAGTTGGTTTTAGGCTAAAAAATGGATTATTTGTGACTCTTTTGAAATGTGAAAGATTTAACATATTTGGAAAGACCATAAAAACATGTCCCAATCCATTTTAATGCTTTCCCAAAGCTATAATTTAAATTTCCCTCCTCTTTGGCTTCTAGGCCTCATTATGCCTATAGTCTATCTTCACCTTAAAGCCAAAAATGAGTTTTTTGATGGTTCCCACTTCATATCAATAGCCTATATACCTCTATTGTGACTTCATAAAAATTTTCAATCCATGGGAATTCTCATCTCATGTCACAATTGGAATTGACCCTCCATTTGGCCTCGAGGCCTAAATATGCCTAACAGGCTTGATTACAAATCTAAGGGTTTAGACCTCTTTATTGGGATTCCTTATTATATGATTGGTTTACATGATTTTTCTAGGTGTAATATATATTTCCACACCTCTCTTTAATGTTTCCACATCTCCTAGTTCACCCTTTCTCTCCATTCTTCAAGACTGTAGGCCTATGCACCTAAGGAAGTACCCTCTATCTAAGACAAAACATAGGGAATTTACCCTATTTATATAGAAAAATAAAGTATTGGAGGATATTACCCAAGTTATGGGGACCTTATATACCAAAAACTTAGCTTTTGATCATGTCAATAGGCCTACTAACTCCTCCAAGACCTAAAACAAACTCTTGTTATGATAGACTGAGCAAGATTCTTCATATGGACCATGTGTATCTTATTTAGACCCTTATCTCTACATTATTTATGTTATATGAGAGTGTATTGATTCCTTAAAAATTTAAACAAGGTGCTCCAAGTGATTCCATCACCTTAATCTTTTACATACCTTTCCATACACTTTGCCTAGCTAAAACTGAGTGTTACTTTTGACTGTACTTTGGTCCAAGGCTTGGACCTATAGGTGTAAATGAATGGTTTAAATTTGGAGATAATGTTTACAAACTCATTTTATTCCAATATGTTCATTTGGTGTTTACTTGGATTCATTAATTTCATCTCATTCTTTACCAACACCTAGACATAACCCTTTAGATCATTGCCTATAACAGTCAAAACTTAGATGTAGGTTGTATACAAGGCCTTATGTAGGATTATTTCATATTTAAAAAGGATTATGGAGGTCATAATGATATTTATGGAAATGTTAAATAGTAAATTTCATTATTACAACTTACTTGTACACTTCATACACACTTGGAATTTACCAAACTAAGCTCTCCCTTTCTTGACTATGAAAACCCTAATTTTTTTATTCCTTTAGGTTCACATAAGATGTAATTGAGCTTTAAATTAGTGTGTAAGATCCCTCCTTGAATCATTGAGGTAAAAATTCATCTATATACACATGTATTAAACTTATATTCCCTAAAACACCACCTATACATTGTCTATAAGCCTATTGTCTGCCTACTCAGTTGTAGTGGGTATTTCAAAGCCTAAGAAACCTATAGGTGTATGAGAGATTCAAAGAGCAATATATTATCCCTTTTATATGATATTTTAGGTCATAAGTAATCCCTTCAACCATTTTTAAATAATAAATTATGGTGTCAAGGTCAAGTTTGTAACTTTGAGTGACAAAGGTCTCTTTTAAGATTAAAGCTATAGGTTTCACTACCAATTTTTAGTGCATAAAAGTGTGATTTTGGGTCCTTTAACAACCACTTTCTACCCATAATCATCCTTATAAACTTGGAAAAGTCTTTATCCTATGTATATTATATATAATGAGTGCAATGGGTGTAATCAAAAGTCAATATGGCCTTGTTATAAGAGCTCTCTAAAATAACTAGGTGCTTTGTTTTGGCAATTTTGGGAAAAAGTCCCTAAGTTTACAGTCATCTCCTTGGAAGTCACTTTGAAATTTACATGGTAATACATCCTTTAAAAAAAGTATCCCATGATCCTTTCACCATATTAAGACCATAAGGAAGGTTCATTACTTATTTTAACATTTCAAAATGGCCTTTTAACCCTTTGTGGTACCACCTGTAGATGGTTATTCACTGTGTATAGGTAGTAAGTGCAATCCAAGTAGTCTACATGATGTGTATTATTATGACCATATTTAAGCCCTTATAAATTTTAAAATTAAATCCTCACTCTCAAAAATATTTTTCAACCCAGATCCATATTTACAACA